>JAQFVV010006371.1:2131109-2536109 GCA_028023455.1 Epiperipatus broadwayi | reverse complement strand
TCAACTTTATCTTCACAGTGAAAGCAATCAACAGTGTATTTTTTTTTTTTAGAGATTATCTTTATAAAAGTAAATACGAAACCCATATTCAAATTCACCACAAAATATATACAACAGAGGAAAAAATAAAAGCGAAAGAACATCGATATTCTGGAAACATCAAACAACCACAGGCCATTCATTTGAACCTACTACTGCCCAAATAGTTTGCATAGTAAAAACGATGCCAAAAGATTAAAGAGCCTTATCATATGGCAAATGATCTCAGTGCCATTAACAGAAGAGAAGTTTCCATTGCTTTCTCCAAACAATAGACTAGTTAAATATTCAAATACATTTGCATAAGTGAATAAGAACTTATAACGCAATTATCATTTTTAAAACTATGAGTATGGGATCCAAAGTTACATCTAGAAAGCGCTAAGCTTATAAAATCTTATGCTTTATTAATTAAAAATCTATTACTGTTTATTTGTTCTAAATATTTAATTAAGAAAAGATGGGATTTTAGAATCATAGACTCTGTAGTATCATACACAGCAATTTGAAAAAACATAATGACTGACATTATGGTCTTGCTACATTTTTTTTTTTTTTAAAAAAAGATCATTCTTAAAAGAATTTTTTCTAATGCTTTTATGTTAAGTTGATAAGAGATCCAAATCTCATTTTTATGTAATAACTTGGGTAAAATAGCAAACAGCACTACAAAACTAATTTAGCTGCAGTAGTTACACCACTGAGGCAAATACTCTAACTTTTAATTTATTGAAAGAAGTTACAACACATTGAAGTCTGTATCACATGTCAACATCAAACTCTACCTTTCTACTTCTAACAGGATATTTAAATTGCTCATAGTCACAAGTTGATAACCATCCAAAATAAAGATTTTTTTTATCTCTGCCTAATAAAGGAGTCAATTTTTCGAACATTAATTATTTAACTCATATCATTTTGGAGATCATCTTTTATAATTAACAAAATTATTCCAAGATGAAGTTCTTGTTTTTGCTTTTAATCTATAAAAATATTTTTTTATCATAAAATCTATTTATATCTTGACGTTTGCTTTATCAAATTACCTTATAAACAATTCAAAAGACTACTATTAAAACAATTCCAAACAAAGTTGTGGCTTGTTTAATATCAGTTTTCATTTAAAATGTCAAAATTTTTACCTGTAGTATTGACACCCCCCTTCTTTATTTTATTACATAGAAAGTGTATAATAAAAATTAATTTTGGTGAGCATTCAAATAATTTCAAACATAGCCACAGACTTGTTAACATAAAAAAGTCAATATCTTCACCAAATGAATAAAAACAATATTCAAATATTTACTGCATTTTCCTAGCAACAAAAACATGACTATAGTACCTATTAATCTTCCACAATTCACATTGAGTTTTTGATAATTTTTTATTAATAATAGAAGCAACCTATTAAAAAAAAATCAAAGTATTTGTGTTGTAATATCTTGATATTTCATGGTAATTATTGCACTCTTGTCTACTTCTTTTTACTTAAAAAATATTGAACAATTTAAACATTCTTGAGATCAGAGCACAACTTTATGAGTCCCATGTATTTCTAAAGATTAAAATATCATTTCAAATCTTTTCCAGGTATTTCATCAGGTCCTGCAGCCAGTCCATTTTTAGCTCATTCACCAAAATTTCCTAAACCCTTTGTATGAGAATAGTGCTATGATCACTTTTGTTTTACCTATCTGCAACATTAATTTGATGCATTTATAATTGTTTGATGATAGAAACTAGAACTCATATATATATATATATATATTGATTTATTATTTTTTAAAAATCTAGAGATATTAGTATTGTAGAAAAATACAAATGAGCCTCCAATATTGCTTCTTATTGATAGATTGTTTGCTCTTAGGCTCCAAGAATAATTGCAAATATTTTTCTTCTGTTTGACTTTAAAAAGAAATAAAAAATGTTTTCTATAATGTGTTGATATATTTATGATTTTTTAAAAATATTTATTTTAAGAAAAACATATTCATGATTATACTCAAATTTTATTCCAAAATGTTTGCTTTTAAGTAAATAAGTCAAGAGAGAGATAATAATAATAAAACAATTAGGATTGGTTGAAAAACTATTTAACACCTCATAATAAATATAGTAGTTACTTTTTGCCATTTTTTAATAATTGTAAGTATAATTTTAAATTCCAATACAGAATTTTACAGCTTTATGCTGTTTTAATAAGAATTCACTTGAGATTTAGAAATAGTGTTAAAATAAATTATCTTTTATCATTAAAATACTTCTATTAGCGCTTGCAAAAGAACAAAAGCTATTATTTTGATTATGAATTTCAATTTATTATTTTTTCCCTATATTTGCAAAGTTGAAATATTATTTTAAAAAATGTTTTTTATTTGTAGCTGTTTATTTATAATAAGTAAAAAAAAATATTGAAATACAATTTAAAATGAAAAGTAATTGTTAAAATAAAATGTTGCAAAAATAATTCAAATAGACTCCAAGGGGTTCTAAAAAAAGAATAATGTGAAAGATTAAGCATATGTATTCTAAGACCATTGACATTTATTTAGTGGTTGTTGTAGTTGATTGAGTGAGGTAGCTGCTATATGATTTCCCCAAGCTAGCTTTCTTAATTGGAGAACACATTTTTCTAATAAAAGCTTTTGTATATATTATTGTTGGTGAAAAATATGAAATTCTTCTTATAACAAGAAGGCTGAATAGAGAAGTTTTGAATAGAAATATAAATATGACTTAGAAAGTGATTTTATTAGGCTTTTACTCTTATCATAAAATTTTTGTTGCATTAGTCCTCACATTGTTAAATTACTTAGATAAAATGGAATTCCAAGGAAGGGAGTTGGATTTCCTTTGAAGTGTTGCTTATGTGTTGTTTAACAAAGCATATGATTTATCCATGATAAACTCTAGTTTATATTTTGTGGTAAAATTAGCCAAAATTTTTTGTAATATAGCAATTTGCTTAGTTGTTGATAGAAATATTGATATATCATCCATAAATGCAATGACTGAAATGCTGATATTAAGTGCTGGAATAAATATTCCTGGCAATTCTTTCTCAATCTCCAACAGTAAAGGATTGATGTATATAGTAAACAGAAGATCACTTAGTGGGGAACAATGTGGAATAAAGGTTGGAGTGAATTTGCCATTTGTATTTCATGATTAATGAGGAAGTTAGTTAGTGTGTATAGAATCACTTTAGGTGCAATATTATAATGAGATAGTCAGATTACATGTGAGGTGTATATGTGATCATGTCCAACAATTGGCTATGCCAGATATAATGGGATGGAATATACATATGTGATTTGTGCCCAACAGCTTATGGTTTTGAAACTGCAACCACTTAATTATGGTTGTGCACTTGGTCTTCATACAAGGGCATTGCAGATAATACAACAAGTCGGTTATTTGATGATTTATCTAAGTTTTAGGAAGTGGTCCTATGATGATTAATGATTGAGTGGGATGGGGTTTATGCTTGCATAACTTTCCTTACTTCACCTCTTTTTTTTTTTAAGTGTCATAGCATCAGCCGGGACATGAACCCGCAACCCGGGCAACTGCCTGCAAATGCAAGCAGTCGTGCTGACCTCTTGACCACCAATGCAAGACTACTTTTCATTATGCCACAGAATTCAAATTCAAGGAATGATTATTCTGTATCTGATATGTGCATTGAATATGCATAATAGTGTGATTAATTGGAAAATATAAAAATCAAACAACAAACAACTAATTTGACTTAATATTTAATTTTGATGATGATCACTATTCATAATTCTTTATAACAAAGTGGTGTATGTATTTAACATTTAATAATTGTTGAAATTAATCACATATACACCTCACATAAAATCTGTCTCATTATAATATATTTTGCTAGGCATTAATAAGGAGGTCTATTTGAACCATATCAAATGTAGCTTTAATTTCTAGTTGAACCACTAATGGACTGTATTTTTTCTTTGTCTTACTGTGCTTATGATTGTTTTAAATAAAAAGGCTGCTTGGTTTGTTGAAGCATCCTTCTTTTCAAATTGGTATACTTAGATAATGCAGGTAACAGGAATGGCTCTAGTTTGGCTTTTAGGGTGGATTCTAAAATTTTAACTCCTAGTGGAGCCATTGATATTGGCCTAAGATTTTGAAATGACAGAATTTTTTCTTATTTTTTAATAAATGGTATGAGAGATATTGGATAAAATTCATCTACATGATAGACTTGTTTAAATATGTAATTACTCAAGTTTGCAAGATAATTTGGTGTGAATTGATTTAAATGATTAAAAACAAAGCATGGTATGCCATGAAAGCCTGGATGACTTGAGTCTAGAAAATAAATTAATTTAGCACTAAGTTTCTCTGATGTGAAGAGTGGCATGTTTTCACATAGCACAAAAAAGTTTGCAGAAGGGTTGAATGCCTCCCTACTTTGAAGTTTGCTTTTGTAATGAATAAACAGAGGATGCATAATATTGTCCTCTGCATATATTTTATTTTCATTATATAGTGCTGAAGGTATTCTGATAGTTGGGCTTTGGCCTAGTGCCCATCAGATATAGTTTCTTGTCCAATGGTGGGGTCTAATTAGATATATTCTTTTTTTTTAATTGGTAAATACTGCCTAAGTGTTTCACATGTGGTTTATACTGATTTCTTATGGTTTTAATTCATACATTACTACTGTTGGATGGTGTAGAGTGAATTATTTTTTTATTTAATTCATCAGTGAGTGCTAATAATCTTGTTAGTGGGGGTTTATTCTTTGTAATATGATTGACTGTAAATGACAGGATATTAATGAATGCAATCCAGATTTGTATGGGATCAAAATCTAATATGCTGAGGTTAAATAAATAGTTCAGTGTATATTTCCAAAAATAGAAATTCAGGGTTATTTGGAAGAAGAATAAAAATTATTTTTCCACTAGGAAATATAATTTTTTAAGAAAAGTCAAGGTTCATGAAAACTATCAAGGCTAAGTGATCTGAAAAAGGTGAGTTTTTCAATGAAAGCTTAAGCCTATAATGTAACACTGGGGAGTAGAAAAACAAATCTATTAATGATGTGTGTCTGCCAATATTAAATGAATATGAATTATTAGGTAAGAAGTTTTGGCCACTCATTAGTGGAAAGTACAATCTGTTTATCCTTCTAGAGACAAAATTTTTATAACTCATGTTGAAATCTTCTAATAGTAAGCATGAATATGGTGATGTTGCAGAAAAGAAATTTAAAGTCAGTATTATTCTATTCATTATCTATGAGCCTGGCAGAATGTAAACAAAGATAACATTTAAAATTATTGCTGAGTGATGCAATTGGATTATTAACATATGTGGATCAATAGACAATATTTTGAAAGATTTGAAAGAACAAGACTTAGCTATAATTAAGTCAGTTCCTGCTGATGGAAAGTTGTATGATTTGGAAAAGTTGGAGAAACCTTAATTATGAAGATATTTAGATTTGTGAGCCACTATAAATTTTTGTTTTAAGAAGGCCTAATATCTGGGTTTGAACAATGTTAATTAGATAATTGGAATATTTTGTTTAATTGATTTAATCCCATGATGTTAAATGCTTTAATATTTATTTTTATTTTGGGTTAGTCCCAGATAATTAAAAAGAAATTTTAATTTTTTAAATTATTTCTTTATTTTTTTAAATTATTGACTTAATTGTCAAAGATAAATCAGTATTATCCACATCTAATACATTGGCATTTGGATTCATATTAACAGTAGTATTTTTGTAAACTGAAGGATAAAACACTGACATTGTATCTTGAATAATGGTTTGATCTTCTTCTGAAGAGACTTTGTGTTCTGTTTTATGGGTAATATTTGTAGTGGTCTTAACTTTCTTTCTAAAGTCCATTATTGATGAAAAGTCTTATCACTTTCTTCCATATTACAAACCTTTCTATTTCACATTTTATGAGGTGGTTGACCAGGCTTGCAATTGGAATTATACTCTTCATTTGTTGGAACATTTAAAAAAGTTATTAACAAGTTCATGATGTCAGATGATGTTTTATTGAGGGCTAGAATTTGTGTATTATTATTAGTTTGATTGTTGATTTTGTATTGATTTACAGCTGTTCTCTTTATTATTTGATTGGTGAACTTTATTTATTGTGGGACAATCATCATTATTCATAAAGTCTATTCTTGTTCTAGAGGTTGATTCTAATTCCTTGTTTGATAACTGTTCTATGGTTAGTGTTTGATTTTCTTTATTAGACAATTGGTGATTTAATTTTTTAGTTATACTAGGTAACATTTCAGAATATTTGAGAGTCATACTGATATTATATGTTTCTGCTCCATTATTTGATAAGTGTGGGTTTGTTGTTTTTTAACCATTTTGAGTATATTCTATTAGTTTGGTACATTGCTGTGAGGCAGTGGCAATCATATCACATTGTGGACAGAGTAAACTGGGACAGGTATTTATTATGTGGCCTCTTTTCTTGCAATGAAAGCATTGAGACAAATTTGAGCCCATTGATAATAAGTAGTAGCATAGCTTCTTGATCCATGATTTGGGTAGAAATATTGTTAAGGTCTATGTTTTGATGTAGCTTGACTTTGAATTCAAAACTATTGGCATATATTGTTTCAGGAGTATCTTTTAAGTAGATTGGCTGAAATCCTATGACCACTCCAAATGGTTCCATCAGTCTATGGAAATCGTCAATGTTATAATTAAAATATGTATTTTTAATTAAATCAGTAATACAATTCTCACTGTGTTGATTTTCTTTGATTAGAAGTAATACCAAAAGAAAACACAGAGTTTCTTAGGATATAATTGGATTAAAATTTATTTTTTAATGCAATTAGTATTTCATCTTTGGAAATTCTAATCTATAATTTATTCAGCAATTTATATTTGTAAGAACTTCGATTTTCCAGATAAATATAAGTTTACTCACAGAAAAATTACTATGTTTAAAGTCGAGATATTTAATTTTTTTAAAAATATCTATCTATCTATCTATCTATCTATCTATCTATCTATCTATCTATCTATCTATCTATCTATCTATCTATCTATCTATCTATCTATCTATCTATCTATCTATCTATCTATCTATCTATCTATCTATCTATCTATCTATCTATCTATCTATCTATCTATCTATCTATCTATCTATCTATCTGTCTATCCATCCATCCATCCATCTATCTACCTACCTACCTACCTACCTACCTACCTACCTATCTATCTATCTATCTATCTATCTATCTATCTATCTATCTATCTATCTATCTATCTATCTATCTATCTATCTATCTATCTATCTATCTATCTATCTATCTAATTCGAATCTGTCTGACTTCTTATTTATCTACCCACCTATCTATCCATCTATCTATCTATTTACCTATCTATTTACTCTAGCTATTTATATATCCTATCAGATAATCTTACACCCATTTGTAAGAAAGTTACTTATTTTAATTAATGTGGTATCAAAAATTAATGAGAGTTCACTACTCTCTTTTGCGACATACATTCCAGTCCTTTTTTTTATATATATATACTATCAATAATATAAACACATATTTTCTTTTTAAACACTTTGAATATTTATGTTTTGGATTAATTACTTTCATATGTTTTTTGTTAACTATTATATTTTATTTTTTTCCTCTGAAATAATTTTTCATTTGCTTTAAATAAAATAATAAAATTTTATTTCAATAAATGACGTAAATTTAATAAAATACCAATTAGTTACTTTTAGTAATTATTATTTTACTAAATTACTTTATTTAGAGTGATAAATTTAGAAAATGTAAAAAGTGTCAATTCCAGGTTTCAGCTGTGTTAAAATTCCATGGCAGCTAATAGGGCGTGTCCGTCAAGGTATTTTTCTTACGCATTGCTTTTTTGTTTTTATCGGAACTCGTTCATTTTCCAGAGAATGCCTCTATATAAATTAAGAATTCATTGTCATGACAAATGAAGACATATGTTTTTTCTAACTGTTGTTTGGAAAAATAAATGCTTTTATTAATTCAAATTACCTGTTGTTACGATATGATTGTTTTCTCTACAATAGATAAAAATAATTTATAAAGCATATGAATGTTATATTTAATATTTTTATTCATAAAGGCAGAAACGTAATAATTTTTTTTTTGCATTCTGGGCAGAAAAAACATTTGATGCCTCTGCCTTCTTTGTCATCTAATAGGCAGATTGGCTCATAAGCACGAGAAATGGATGAATCTTTCATGTCTGTTGATAAAATAAATTTCAAATAAAAATTTTCGCCATGCGGCAGCATTGCTCCCATTCTCCAATCAATCGAAAATTTTGCCTTCTTACCTGCCTTATTATCACTGTCTGCATAAAATCACTAACTATATATAAAAAAATAATCAAATGACTTTATTGCTCGTGAGTTTATAGGAAGTTAGAGCGCCGAAAATAACAGAACTGGATGCGATCCATGGATTTAAACTCCACAGACTGCCACTCTACCGCTGCATAAACCATCCAGAGCAATGCCTAAATATTCAGCAATAAGTGAAAAAACATGTAAGATAGAATAGGATTATTTCTAAATACTTTAATAAATGGAAATTTTTTAGTAAGAACAGATAAATTTAAAATTTAATTTGAATAATCAATCTTCAAAAAATTGTCATTCCCATATTTTTTTAATAGGTAATAATTGTGATTAATATTTAGAGACTCAATGCAATTGGAGAAAGCTATTACTACTGTAATTTTGATGTCATAACAGATAACACATAAGATATCCATTAATAATCAAAGCATGATAATGAAATACGAATAATGGAAAGCACTAATTTTATAAAAATGGTAATAATGTTTGAGTTGCAGATTATAATATAACATGTTTTTATACAACGATTCTTGAAAACATTATGGGGTAAAAAATAGTGCTATCCCATTGTACTATATGTTCATGTTGAGTTAAAAAACATATAATAAAGTAGATTTAAAGTTTATATCTGAGCTAGAAATGAAAATACAATCTTTGGATTAATAAATGGTAAACAGTAATCATTAATGCATTCATCTAAAGTGGATATGATCAAAATTGTGAATGCAGAAAATTTGACACTTGTAAATCAAATTGTAATAATTTACTTATAAATGTAAACTGAACAAAAGAGGAGGACTGAAAAAAAAAACACAAAACAATTTAATAAAAATGGTTATACAATAATTAATGTTTATTTAAAAAATGAAGCACTAATCTTCAAGAACTCTATGAAGTATCATTTGTTTAATTTCTGAAATAAAATTTGACATTAGTGTAATTCTATGCTTTACATTTTATTTCACTAGTTGGGAGCATTGCTCAGAAACAATGCATCGATTATAAAATAGTCTCAGAAAGTAAAGCATTTTAAAATAATAATTTGTGATATCTTGAAGTTTTGCAATTCAGTTTTGCTTCAATCACAGATTCTTCACACTGTTCATCTTGTCTTTATCTGGCTGTTAACATTTAATCCATTTCTTTCACTTTTTAATAACAGGAAGAAATAAAATTTTAGAACCTTTATTAAATTTATAAAATCCTGCAATGTTTGCAAAAATTATTTTTATCAAATTTATGACCCAAGTCTATATTATATCTCTAAATAAATTGATAGCTCATGTATATAATTCTTTTATTAAACAGAAAATCTGTGGCATTCAAAATGTTTATTAATCTTGGAAATATTTTCTTTCAAAATTTTTGCATAATATTTTTGCTATTTACATTTGTTTTATTATATTTTGAACAGAACACTTCGTAACGGACTTTTAAGCAATAGACAGTTTTTAAAATATTGGGTACATAATCAATAGTAAAATACAAGTTTATTTATTTTTTAATAGAAACTAATAATTTCAAAAGTGAGATGTTGCATTACTCAAAATAAAATTGATCTTAAATTATTATTTTTTAGTAATAGTTTTCTACATCCGAGAAAGTAAAACCAAAAATAAAAATATTAAATAATGCAATGATTTGTTACTCTGTAGATCATGTGACATTAAGCACTGTTAATGTTAGGTTGTGATTTAATCCAGAACTATCATCTACTGAGTTCCATACATTACTACTGCATTAAATTATAGAGAAAATATAAACATAGTTTATTACTTTGAAGACCATGTGATATCTAAATAGCAGAAATAGCAGATTGTGCTTGGATTCAGATCTTTATTTTAATTTGCCACTTCATCACTTGATCAAACTGCACAAAAACTTGATAACCCAGATCATTGTGTTAGAATATCATAATATTTTGACTATTCAAAATACTTTACTCTTATAGCCAGTAAATGCACTTTTTAAAAAAATCACTTTATAAACTATTACTAATAAGAAAAGTTGGTACTTATAACTCAAAAGATTTCTTCTTTTTTTTTTTTGAGAAATGTGAGTTTAGAATAGCAGTCATTTCCAATACAAGACTACCTCATTAGAAATGAAATTGTTTTGAAATGTAAATGCTCTCTACAATTAGAAATTTAATGTCATTTAAATTAATCTTTTCAACAGTATTCACAATAATAGTTTCTTCTCACATTATTACATTTTAAATCATGTCACTTTATAAAAAGATGAAATTATTATTTTGAATGCTATAAAATATTGAATAGAGTCCATAGCTTTAACATCAATCTTTTTTTCAAATGTCAGCATAAAATAAGAGTGCTTTCAATGAATGAAAAATAATTCCATATATATATATATAAATGCATCTTGGACAATATTAATCTTCTTCTGATGTATTTATTCATATGTTTGGTGAAGCACAAGAAAAAGGGATGACTTTGGAGATGCCGAGTGGCTATGTTTAATAAAAACATATATTTATTTACGAGTTTAAAATCTATATCTATGCTAGTAATGCTATGATAATCTCTAATCTAATAAATGATTGGTAATAATTATTAATATACTTAAAGTGGATGCTGTCAGATGCAAATCAAAATTTAATATTTATAGGTAATAATGACTTTCCAAATCGATAATTAATAACTAATCTATTAACTTTATAAATTCATCTATCTTTTGATTATTTTTTTTTTGCATAGTGAATACATATTATAGATCTTGTTTTTTGTTGTTCATAAATTCTTAGAATAAGTCCTGGATGTGAGCTTTGGTATTCCCAAAAAGCAAGCAAATATAATTTTATTTTTTATCTTTCATTTTCTAATAAATCTTTAATTAAATTTTGTTTTCAACAATAAAATCTAGAAGATGTTGATGCCATATTGTGATTGAAAATACTTTACATTTATAATCTTTTATAGTTATAAAGATCATCATCATCACCGACCATTATCAATACACTGAAGGATGAAAGTTTCTCCAAGTTCAATTCATCTTCTATCTTTAGCTTCTCTTCTCCACATCACCCCTGCACACTTTCTTATTTCATCCATCCATCTCACACATGATCTCTTTCTGGATCTTTTACAATCTCTTAGAATCCAGTTTAAAATTTCAACTGTTTATCTATTATCATCTCTTCTAGCAATATTTCCAGCCCAACTCCACTTCAGACTTTTAATTTTTTCAATGTGGTCAATAACACCTATTTGTTCTCACACATATTTTGCATTTTTAATCTCTTGTTACTCCTAACATGCATCTCTCCATACTTCTTTGATTGATCTAAAGTCTTTGTATTGCTCTTCTATTAAATGTCCAAGTCTCAGATCCATAAGTAAGAGCTGGTAAAAACACCTTTATTAAAACCTTCCTTTTCAAACACATAGGCATATTTTCCTTTAGCATCAAGTTATTTTTAGGAAAAGCACTCCAACCAAGTTTAATTCTATGATTATTTTCATCCATTATGTTTCCATCTGTATTAATTATATGACCAACATATTTGTAGCTGTTAACTTTTTCTAACTCATCATAATCAATCTTTATTTTTATATTTTGAGAAAATCCATTGAACATTATTTAGACTTTTTAACATTTATCTTTAATTCTACTTTCATCTAATAACTCCTGCAACATTTCCTGTAACTTTAAAGCATTATTTGCAAAAACAACTACATTATATGCAAAATCTAAATGACTTAAATAATATCCATTTACTTTCATTCCTTTAGCTTCCCATTTTAATTCACAAAATACTTCTTGCAGCACTGCTGTAAAAAGTTTTGGAGATATGGAGACACCCTGTCTTACACTCTTCTCAATGTTGACTTTCCTAGTATGATTATGTAATCTCATTGTTGCTGTTGCATTTTTATAAATATTCTTCAAAATATGATAATATCCTGGATCTATACCTTGATGATTCAATGCTTTAATCACTAAAAAAATGTTTATAGAATCAAATACCTTTTCATAATCTACAAATCCAAAGCATAATAGCAACTCATATTTGTTTGTCCTTTCTATAACTTCTCTTATATAAATAAGTAATTTATGTATTTTACTGTATTTAAAAATACAAGTTTACATATTTGACAGAAAAATGGATCACTTTTGGTTACTTATATTTGAGGTAATTTGTGAATTTTTATAAAACAGCAAAAAAATTTCAGTCTTATGATTATTCAGTCAAAACTCTGAAAAATCATGCATAATAAATGTATAAAAATTACAAGAAAGTGTTAAAAATTATCAGACAAAAAATTAATATTAATTTAATAATTCTAAAATAAAAAATATTGCAGACATTCAAGATTTAGCAAATTATTGGCTTTGATTAACCTGAATAAAGCTGTTAAATTACATAATTTTTTAATATTGACTGCATTTACTAAATAAGATGTAAAAAAAATAGACTTTTTTAAAATAATGTTTTTATGCAAATAGCTGACTAAAAAGTACAAAATAACAAGTAATCATCACTTAGTAATTTGCCATTCTTGGAAAAAATCAGAGATCTTAAGAATCTGGACTTGCTATAAAACAACTGGAAATTGCAGGAATATTGTTTCATAAAAGAATTGAAGGCCTTTTCATTTTTATGATTTATTTAACCCTCAAATGCTTATATGAAATGATAATATTCCTAAAATTTCCAATTCTTTTGTAACAAGTCAAGATTCTTAAGATCTCTGATATTTTCCAAGAATGGTAAATTAACCCAGAAGAGACTACTTTGTTATTTTGTACTTTTTAGTCAACTATTTACATAAAAGCATTAATTAAAACCAATTGTTTTTTTATATCTTTTTTTTTTTATTTTTACTTTTTAGTTATATTTACATATTATTTTAAAAAAATGATTAAAACTAAAAACAAAAATCTCACAAAATATGAATTCTAAATTTTAATATCATGTGATTATATACTGTATAAAAATATTTCCTGTAATGGGTTTTTAATTAAGTATAACTTAAATCAATATCAACAACATTTTATTCTATAAATGTATTGTTTCCATCAGATTTATTTTATTTTACTTAATTTAATAATGAAATCAACATTAACAAAATTTTATTCTACAAATGTAATATTTCTGTTGCACAATTGTTATAAAGTTTTCTTGGGAAGTGGAATTTTGTGAGTTTGAGTTCTAAATGGCAATGTAGTTTTTTTCATTGTTAATTAAAAATATGAACATATTGACAGAAACATAATCAGAGCATGTTAATGTAAAAGTATTTAAAATAAGAAAATGAAATCTGATAGAACTGACTGTAAGTAAAAATCAATGTTTAATAAACAAAGAATTATAGATAAAATAACACAACTACAGAAAAATAAATTATTTCAGTCATCAACAGTATAAAAATATTCCAGTGTTCAATTTGTTTGTGAGCATTTTGATTACAAACCCTATATATGAGCTTCTATTTCAAAGTTGGTTGTTTTCAATGTAAATGATGCCATGAAAAATAATAATGTTACAAACATATGGAGTTAGCATTGTTTATTTTTTCAATTAAAAAGTAACTATCATTGTTTATTCTATTCCATAGTTATGCTTGAGTAATCAATGCATAACATATTGTAGTACTATAGTCATATTTTCTGATTGATTTTTAGCTATTGATCATTTTATGTTAAAAAACAAAATCTGCACTTACTTAACTACCAGCCACTATTACTTTTATTCAAGCAATTAACATGAGATTTAATCATTTTAAAATTTGAACTGTAATCAATTTCCTTTTATAATTAGATATATCAGACTTTAACTAGTAGCTAAATATTTTAGAGATTTAATGTTTATAAAGGACATTATATTCTACAAAAATATCACATGACATTGTGTGTAAACTTTCAATATCAAAAACTAAAACATTATTCACTTTTTTACTCTATTCCAAAGCCATCTAATGTAAGCTTGAATAATTAATGAATATCAGCACTAGTGCTATATAATGTTCTCCTGTTTTTTTGGTTATTTTCCATTTTCAATGAGAAATGTGATTTGCATTTACACAACTAAAAGAAATGTCTACTTTTTTTTATTTGTAATAGATATCACAAGATTTAAATATTATATATAAATTTACATGGATTTAAAATTCCATAATGTTTGAATTTTATGTTATTAGCTTATAAAGTAAATAAATCAGGATTGTTTCTAGAGAGATTACTGTAAATCTTGCTCATGACTAAAGCTGATTGATTGCAAAAAAAAATCTAGCTTAGAAAAGTAGATATAAGACATAGACCTGATATTCACTTAATTACCCAATCTTACAACATATGTCTTTGGAGTAAATTGAATAGTGGTGTTTCCTTGTTTATTTTTAAGATATCAAATAATACACTTCATTTAACGAAAATTAATTCATTCTACTTAAATCACATAATGCTTTGTTTGATAAATAAATATTTTATTTTTTCAACCAAAAAGTTAAAAAATTGAAAATTTTTATTATGCAGAATTCTATTTTACATTGTAATATGCTATCAGCGAATTTGTAATTTGGACAATCATATATATCATAATATTATTTTGAGTAAATTTATTACTCTCAAATATACATCACAACTGATTTAATATTAGGTTAAAACATTTAACAATGCAAACATTGTTTCCGAACAATTCTATTTACTAAATTGATTTAGGATTGATATTTGGTTATTGTTGTTTTGGTTAGTTTTATATAAAAAGATCTAAAATACAGTAAAAAATAATCATTTTTCTAATTAATAAGCTATGAAGATAATAGCTAGAGAGGAGTTTAACTATTAATGCTTCTGCTTATTAATGTTTTCCCATTTCCTAGTGAGATTTTGAGTTAATAAGTTCAATATTTTGTTTTAGTATTAAAACATTTGTTCTATATTATGAATCAATAAATAGTACTTGATTTATTAAAAATATAATTTTGCAAATGAAAAACATCCTAAAAATCACATTTGAACTTTCTAAATATAAAAAAACATAATGAAGTAAAATAAAGTGTCATACATAATCAAAATAAGTTTTTTCTTATTAGATAATTGCAGCAAAGCTGATAAAAAGTATAAATTAACAAAATCTTTGTTGAGTGAATTTCTTTTTTAGAATACAAACAAATTATTTTAAAATCATTATAAAGCTTTGAGATTCAATTCTAAAATTTAAAACTGCATTTATAATTATAAAAATATGACAAAAAGTCTGTATTATGTGTTTGATGGAGCATAATAACCATAGTTTTGTTTTTTAACAATATTACAAATTTCTTAAATATTTTTTAAAGTAAAACATATTAAAAAAATTTAAGTGTAAATATGAAAATATTTTTTTAAAAATTTATTATATAAATATTTTGTAAAAATAATTATAAATTTTAAAATAAACTATGGAACATACACAATTTTTTTGTTCATTGATGACACAATCAAAAAGTATATAATTTTATTTACACATCCAAGATCAAAAAATCTATCAATCAGTGATGTTCAAAACTTTGTTGATTCCTTTGTAGTATTTCACTATAAACTATTGACATTTTCAGTTTTTAATGAATTAATATTTATTTTAATTTCAGTTTTTAGCATCAAATTAATATAAAAATAACAAAATAGCACCAAAGATAGCTGCAAGAGAATGATTTAAGGCAAAACCCTAGCAGTACCAATACAATAGTTAACCATATAACAGATATCAGAATAATTGGATTAATTATATATACTTTCTTATTATCACCTGACTTCACATAAATGTTCAATATAAATATGCTAATGATCATTACACACACACACCCACACACACACACATATATATATATATATATTTCAGAATTATTACTTATATATATAAATTCCTGACTGTATATGAATAATATACTACTCATAATTTATTACATTTTAGATAAAAATATTTCCATAATATGTGAAATATTTGGTGATGTTGCAATGAAGAGTTAGCCATAATATAGGTATACATTTGAGTGCAAAAAAGAATTGTGATTTAAAGTCTAACATATTATATTAATCTGCTATTTAGATTTAAAAATAAAGCAGGCATTAATTTTTTGTGTTATAAAATGATTGTTAAAGATTCAATATTAGGGTGTGTGTGAATGGAAGATCTCAAGTATAAATTTCACATACATTCACAAGTTGGATATCAATTTTGCAATGAAATAACATTTTATCTAAATTTGAATCTGACAACACTGAGAATTTGGAAATTTATACTTCTGAAATGTTCAATTCAATTAATATATTTAGATATGGTGAGCATTAAAAAAATATTAAGTCTAGACTTGGAAAAGATAGCATTGATAAAAATAGATGGTGCTATTATATGTAATGAATATTATAAATAAAATTGGAATGATATGTGCAAATAAAATAAGAAAGATAAATAGATAAATTAGACTTGTCTAATTTTGTATATGCCGTAGGGTGTACTATGGTGAAATAAAAGCAAATCTGAGAACAAGAATGAATGACATAGTATTTTCCTATGTACAAAATGGCTAAAGCTAATTTAACAAAACTGTCTGTATTTTATAGTCATAAAAATATTTGTATATCAGTTGTTTTTTATTGTCAAAGTGATTTGTAAAGAAAAAATTATAGAATATGAATGATTAAATATGCTTGGTTTATTGCATAAAATATACACAAGAGCAAAATATGGGTTTTAAAAATTTTTAATGATAAAATACTGTAGCTTTTTTTATTGTTTTTCTTTTCTTTTTCATAACCACGATTGTGACACTAATGTATGGAAAGTATACTTGAATTGATTAATTAATTTTATTCATTATTCTCTGTTAAAGTTTTTTTATATTGTTTATAATAATGGAAGAAGTTCAATATTATATATATATACATCTGGGTCTTTTTTAATGCAGTAGATACATTCCATAAAAAACCTGCATAAAAAAATTGCACAAAAATAGACTTAACGTAAAAAATTTGTGATACGTTCTGTAATTTTCAAAAATTGCATAAAACCAAAGTAACAAGGTAAAATTACTTTAAAATTTGCATTAATAAAATAAGGAAATAAAGTTTGACTAATAAAAAATTTCAAATATTTGAAAAAAATTGATACAAGACAAAGTTTTTTTACTTTTTTTATTAACTATTTAATTTTATTCAAAACAATATATTTTTATGTGTAATTTATTTTACATTTTTTCATATATATTTTAATCATTATTATTATTTGACAATATGTGTTTCATTTGTGAACTGGTAAAAAAATCAGATTTATCACAAGAGAAAACACAAACAGCAGAATTAGTGCCAACTTCAGTCTCATGCTGTGTTAATGGTTTTTTGGCAAAAATGTAAATAGTGATTAAAATTTAAGACGATGACTTACTAATTGTTTATGAAACTCATGATATCCAGACATACAACTATTTAGCTCTTGGTGGTCGAGAGGTCAGCGCGACTGCCTTGCACTTGCAGGCAGTTGCCTGGGTTAGCGGGTTCGCGTCCCGGCTGATGCTATGACATTTATAAAAAAAAAAAAAACTATTTAGCTCTTGTTGGAATTTAGGAGCTCGTATTAGAAAGTTGAAGATTTTCTCGAATCATTTTTGCTGTGAAACGAACAGATTTCACTTCTGTATCATTATCTTTTTCTAAATCTACAGTATCTAAATTTATTGCCAAACCTTTTTCCAACAGGTATTTAAAGTATGCAAAATTTAATGTGTGTATATAAAATGAGAAAATCCCAATTTTAAATGAAATATGAACTTCTTTATCATATAAAAGAAAAATGCATAAAAAGATATTAAGAAGAAACAAGAATTGCATAACTTCAAAATTGCATTAAAAATGCCCATAAAAAGAAACTCGGGTGCATATATGTAATATAGGGAGTATACCAATAGTTCAAATAAGCTCTTGTTGATAAGTGCAGTAAGAGAAAAATATTTTAAATTTTTATCTAGAATACTCCTATCCCCAGAGACCAACTGGTTTTGAACTTTTGGATCACCTCAGTAGAGCTTGTTTGAGCTATTGGTATACATATTTGTAAATAAAAGCTTATAAAAGCAATATCATGCAATATATGACTTGCTTTTATGATTATATATATGTATAAATGTTCAATTATTAATGTAAATGTGGATATTCATGTATTCTAGTCCTATGATGGATATTTGCAATATAACAAAATTTGAAATGAGAGATGTCCTTATAAATATAAAATCTTCTTGTCACATATATTCCATAGCACAACATTTAATTATTATATACATACAAGCATGCACACACAACACACACACACACATATATATATATATATAAATAAATGCAAGCAAAGGATTAATATAGTATAAGATTTACTTTCAAGTTACCAGGTGGAATTTTAAGTATCATACTCAAAGACAATGTTATCACTGATCTCAAATATGATATTAAACCATTGTAAGTTTGCTTAGCAACATTTGAAAATTTAAAAGTATACCTTACTTCACCTCAAATTTTTATTGATTTTATTTACATATTTATTTTCTTGAAATTACCCATTTAATTTTAAAACAATTATTAATGGGAGCATGCCATGTGAGGAATAGTTCTTTCCACAATATTACATAAATCACTATATTATTAATAATTACGCACAATAATAAAGTTTTGTGGGTAAACCACTTATTATTTTGTTTTAAATTCAATGATGAAATAACATTTATCCTTGTCAAGGTTAAGGTCTTTTAATGAAGAACTGTTATGTCTTAATTAATAATGAGATTGAGCAAGCATGAACTAAAGAACAATCATTCTAATATATATTTGATGGTTGATTATTAAAAATAGGTAAATTAACAAAATTTTTATTTCCTTCAGTTTTACAATTAATAAATTACAAATTGATTTTAGAAGAAATAAATAAAACAAGTAGTCTCCACAATGCTGTCATACATTGTGCATCATCAGATTGATTTAAACCATCAGATTTTTTTAATATTTCAATAGAATCTCTAATTCCAAATTAATAAATGTTTTAACATTATCAAAGTCAGGTGTGTGATCAATTTCTAAAAAAATGTGAAGCAAAAACTGAATGTATTTAAGTTGTGATTGAAAGAATTTATACTCCCTAATTCTGACTTAATTCAATTATTGGATTGACCCATATAGTTTATTAAGCACTATGAAAATGGACTTTCCAAAAGTACTATGTTTTTAGGTTTACAGAAAAACACACAAAACTTTTGCTAGTGGAGAAGGTGGTCTTAACATTAAAATTAGATAGTTTTCAACTGATCTTGTCAGTGACTCCTTTAATATAAGGTCAAATAATTATATAGGTAATTAAATTGTTAATTTTATCATCTTAGTTCTTTTTACTATCATTGCAATGTAAAGCATTGAATATGATGTTTTTATTGTAACTATTAGAAAATAGAATAATTTTAGTGCGATATTCCTTGAGCAAGATAATTTTTATCAGTAAAACTATATGCTCTCATCAAAAAACTTCTTGTCACAGAAAATGATGAAAAATAAAATATCTGTTTGTATGAATGTTCTCTAAAAAGATATTGATAAGAAGTCATACAGATGTTCTAGCACCTAGACATCTAAAAATGAAGGCGTTTTTGTAATTTTCAACTTCGGTACACTTAATATGAGGATGCAAGCCATTAAAAATACAAGAAAAGGAATCAATGAATCAATATCATGAGATCATATAACAAATTCTAGAGCCAAATAGAAAGTGTCTTATTAGCTGCATGTAATGCTTGATTTTCAAAATTATTAATGAAGAGATCAGCAATTACAGATGACAGTGGAGAGTCCACAGAAAGTTCTTCAATTTGTTTCTACTTTTAAAAGTCATAAATAAAAAATGTATTTTTAAAGTAATATTGAGCGATTATAAATGAAATTTCTTCAATAGGAATACTTATAAACATAAAAGACATATCAACATAGATTCATAATTTAAACTTTTAAACAGAAAACAAACTAGCTTTATTGTTAATAAAAAAGAAAAAAAGTTTATTAAACATACTTCGATTGGTTTATAAGTTGTCAAAAATGTAACTAATGGTCAACTTTCTTTAAATAATGTTTTTCTGTTTGAGAAAAGTTTTAATTATGTGCTGACTTCAAAATGTATTTCAGTTGAGAATATTATCTGTAATCTAAAATCTTCTTTAAAACATATAGAACTTATACACTGTCAATCTTATTAGATTTAAATTTTGTGATGTCTTGAAAAATATGAAATCATTAAAAATTAAATTATTTAAAGGAGAATTTGTTGCACTTCATACTTTTTTTAAGAGTGTCTCCATTGTTATTCTAGAAATTAAAGGTAATTCGACTGTTGTATTTAATCGTTTAGATTATAACTATAAAATTTTTAATTTATTAAAGGATGTTATTTATAGAACCATTATTAAATTAGATTGTCTGATATTTTTAGAAAAAAAATTCTTATCAAATATTCTAGCATAAATGGGGATATAAAAATAAAATTTCTCCAAGAGAAGGTTAATCATTACACCCTAAATTTTATAGTTTATCTAAAATTCATAAACCCAAGGTATCATTAAAACCTTTTGTGTGTAGTATAAAATTTCCCACATATTTTTTTCCTTGACATTTAGCTAAATTTTTACACCCATTGGCAGATAACATTTCATTCAGGATTAAATAATCAGCTCATTTTATTTCTATTATTTAAAACTTTCAGTTTTGACATTTCTTCTATGTTTACAAGTATTCCTGTTGAGGAAACTTTATTGATAATAACTCAATACAATAATTTACATCATTTTATTATTTCATTAGCATTGCCTTGAAAATACAGTTTTTATTTATGATTTTCAAATGTATAAACATATTAAAGAACTTTTAATGGGCTCTCCACTGTCACCTGCAATTGCTGATCTCTTCATTAATAATTTTGAAAATTAAATATTAAATGCAGCTAGTAAGACACCTTCTATTTGGGTCAAATATACAAATAATATATTTGTTATATGGACTAATACATATAAAAATCCTAAAATAAGAAGACCATTTCCTACTATAAAAAAGCTATTGAACTCAGTAGCTGCTGGTTCAGTGAGGGACTTAATAGGGAGTAATTAAAAAAGATTTTCTCATCCCTGGTGTTCGCCATGGGATGGCGTTGATGCTAATCAAAAACATATACATATAACGATTCCGGGGCAAGACCTAAATGATCGATTTGATGTAAAAAGATCTGATTTCTTAGATTTGTAATAAAATATTCTACTAACTAATACTATTATATGATGTTAGTTTTTTCATTTTTGTAAATGTTTATTAATCTTATCTTGTTTTTGAGTTTGTGTATGTGTGTCTTTTTAAAGTTACGGTGTTTTTCTAACTTTTTTTTTTGGAACTTTATGTGTGTCTTTTTAAAGTTAGGTTTTTTTTTTTTGCAAGAGTAAATCAAGACTTTTATTCAAAAGCAAGACATAATAAGTAAATGTTTATTAATCTTATCTTGTTTTTGAATTTGTGTGTGTGTCTTTAAAGTTATGGGGCTTTTTCTAATATTTTTTTTGGGACTTTATGTGTGTCTTTTTAAAGTTACGGTATTTTTTTTTGCAAGAGTAAATCAAGACTTTTATTCAAAAGCAAGACATAATAAGTAAATGTTTATTAATCTTATCTTGTTTTTGAATTTGTGTGTGTGTCTTTAAAGTTATGGGGCTTTTTCTAATATTTTTTTTGGGACTTTATGTGTGTCTTTTTAAAGTTACGGTATTTTTTTTTGCAAGAGTAAATCAATCATTTGATTCAAAAGCAAGACATAATAAGTCAATGTTTATTAATCTTAGATTGTTTTTGAGTTTATATGTGTGTCTTTAAAGTTACAGGACTTTTTCTTATTTTTTTTGGACTTTATGTGTGTCTTTTTTTAAAGTTACGGTATTTTTGGTCAAGAGTAAAAATCAATTATTTTTATTAAAAAAGCAATACGTAATTCTAAATCTATGAAAAGTAACGTCATTTATATACTACAATTTAGAATTGATACCCGACTACTATTAGTAAGAACCGTCATTGAAAGATTCAATTGAAAAATGATACCTGACTAATTTCCGTTTTCTTTTTTTTTGGGGGGGGGGGGACAGTAATGAATCAGAAAGTGGGTTTTTATTGAAATACTAAATTTAAAAATGATAGTCGACTAATTTGCATTTCTTTTGACAGTAATTAATCAGAAAGTGGGTTTCTTTTTTTTTTTTTTGGTAAATCTTGTGTATATATATAAAAATACCGTAATTCAAATACTCCATTGAAAAAAACCAAACCCCGTTGAATTTGCTTTCTTTTTTTTTTAAGACAGTAATTAATCAGTAACTGGGTTGTTTTTTTTAGTTTGTAGATATAAAAACTAATCTTATTTTGAAATAATAAATGTAACAAAAAAAAAATAATAATAATACTCGACTAATTTTCTTTTTTGGACAAGTAATTCCTAACAATTAGACACTGGGTTGTTTTTGTTTGTGCATATATATATAGCAAAAGTAACTTGTCACGGATGAATTCTCGCGAAAACGGTAATTTTCACGTGATCCTTAAATTTTTTTCCATTCCGCACCCTTAAAAGCAATTTTTGAGGGTTACCCATTCGTAATGGAATCTTCAGGACATTATTACTAAACTTACAACAGTAAAGTAAGTTACAACACATTAAAAAAAATAGTCGTCTTATCAAATTTTAAAAAACTATAACTATTGTGGCAGCCAATCAAGGCATTTCTTTCTCTTTGCTTTTAGCATAGAAAAAAAGCCATAAGTGGCAGCCTTCGAGAACTCTTTCTGTGTTTTATCATAGAAAGAAGTCTCATTTGTGTTGGCTTCTGTCACCGCCACCGCCTCAGTCCAACATAACGTGAGGACTCATATCTGCATTTATAACATAGAAAATTTCTGCTTTTGTTGGGTGAAGGCCGGTGAAATGGTATATTTCTAGGAATTGACCTAGAAATAGCGACATTTCTAGATGAACACCAGGGATGAGAAAACAACCTTAAAAATACCGAATTCAATGTGCTTGTGTAGCCATTTATTAAGATATTTCACTAATTTTTTTTAAATCATGAAAATTCACATGTATTTTATTGATATTTTAATTTCAAAAAATCTAAAGATGTCAGGATAATTAAAAATATGATGCCTTCAAACAATTTTGGTCAAGTCTTGATATGTCTGCTATTTGTTTTCAGATTTCACAGGCTTTATGAGATTACTTCCTGAATATTTTGCAAATAATTAAAATCATGTTTTTTTTGTGAAGTTTATTAAGATTTTTGATAATTTTTGCACAATAATTGTGTAATAATTTAAAAAAAATAAAAAATATACACAATTAGACATTTATTTTAGATGAATATGTTTTATTTTTAAAAATAGAAATTACTAAGTTGTAGAGTAATGTTAATAAAAGAAATTATGGAGTTTTGATAAACACACCATTTTAAACTGATCGCTCAATGTCATTAGTGATTGTCTGTTTATAATATATTGCAATATTGTAAAAACTATTCAAAAATTATAATATTTTAAAGTACAATTTAATATCTTATAGATATTGGCAATTATTTGTATACACTTCAAATACAAGTGTCAACAAAAGATTTTGTTGACTTTCCACTTGACCATTGAATGATTAAAGTATTTTTTGTTTTTATTATAATCTTATATTTACAAAATTTGCAAAGTTCAAATATAATCTTTTTTAAATTATTTAGTTTGGAAATATAAATTTCTACCCAAACAAGTCAACTTTATTATATTTTGATATGGAATAATAGTATAATACTAAAATCAAATATTGAAAGTTTACAAAACTCTCACCAGGGAGAACAATTAAATCTATCACAGCATAAGAGGCTTAAATATACTTGGCAATTGTCACATGACTTCACAAATATTCTTTATAAACACATTATCTATCATTATATATGATATTTAGCTATTTCTTATATTTAGAAATAAAAGAAATATCTTTGCTATAGGCTGATTTAAGATTGCTCTCTTGCCATTATTATTCCAGATAGATCTAAATAAAAATATCTAAATATACTGTAAAAAACATCATTTTACTGCTATAAATATGACATCCAGAAAACAGAAAAACTATTATTTAAGTATACTTGGTTATTATTACATGATTTCACTTATATTCAGTATAAATATATTATTTATCATATATATGTAATTAATATAAATAAGGAGATATATCCATTAAATAGAGAGAAAAACTTTACTCTTTGTTGTTACCAAGAAAATCTCAATTACTACTAACCTTTTCCTTGAAATTTTTTAAAAAAAATTTTTGATTGGCCAATTAACAAATTTAGCCATAAAATATATTCATATTTTAATATTATATTCAGTTTAGTTTTGTTTGTAAAATGTATATTAATAATTTGTCAGATTATGAAAGTGAACAAAAGTTTTATTTATAATTATAAAAATATTTTATAGCAGAGACCTTCAAAAAAATATTTCTAACCTATTAGAAAATGTTGAGTACATCACTGATTTTCTTTTTCAATTTACGTTCCTGTAAAAGTAAATATTTCCTCCCTAAAATCTTACTATTTTTCTAAAATAATTTATATTTTCAGCATATTTTACCAAAATACATTATAATATGTAAATAAATGCCAGAAAAATACTCTAAATGATTCATTTCTGTTTCAAAATGAAATAAAGAGCTTGGAGTGATGAAAATTGTTGACAGGTGTCAAAATTGTTGTTAATGCTGGCTTTGATTTCAATTTATGTTCATGTAAACGTATAAAATTTTTTACTAAAATCTTACAATTTTTCTAAAATAACTATATTTTCAGCATATTTTATCAAAATAATTCATAATATGTATGAAAAAAAAAAAATCATTCTAAGACATTAATTTTTCATTTTCAAAGTCGAAACAGAAGTTGGATCGGTGAAAATTATTGACAGGCAGTCTCTTTATAAGCAACAAACAATCAGAATCTAAGAAAAACTGCCTTCTTCCATTGCTGAACTATCAATGTCAATTTTATTAATTTTTTACTTGTAAAATAATTTTAGAGAGGGTAGCATCTTATGGTATTTTTAGAAGCTTTAAAATAAGTGTAAAAACAGTACCATAGTGAAAAAATTGATGGTTTCTGATTGACTTGAAGCCGTGAATGTTGGTCCATGGATGTTTCCCCAAAAGGGTTAATTGACAATTCCTGAGGCTAAGCAAATTTTACTCATAAATCTATAATAGTTCTTTTTTGTAGGCATTTGTTGAAGTAAAAAGGATCCTCTTTTACTTCAAATCCACGTTGTTATATGTATTAAAATCCAGAAAGATATCTTTATAAGTGTGAGAATGTAAAAGAGTAGCATGTATCTTGACATTCTGAAAATAATATTTTTAACATCTTCAAAAAGTTATATATGTTAAAGTAAATATTTCTATGGAATGTTTTTATAATAATTTATAGAAATGAAGAGATAATATTCATTAAATAGAAAGAGAAACTTTAACCTTTGTTGTTACCAAGAAACTCAGTTATTACTAACTGACAATTCCCATGACTAAGCAAGTTTTACTCATACCTATAAAAATAGTTTTCTGGGTTTAAATCCATACAAGAACTTGGGTTTGAAGTAAAAGAGGACCCTTTTTACTTCAACAAAAGATCTCCAACAAAAGAGCTATTATAGGTTTATGAGTAAACATTGCATAACTTCAGGAATTGTCAATTAGTAGTAATTGATAATTTCTTAGTAACAACAAATGTTAAAGTTTCTCTCTCTATTTAATGAATATTATCTCCTCATTTCTATTAATTATTATAACAATCCATAAAAAAATTAATTCAACACACACATATATATATGTTTGTATTAATAAGTGTTGACTGTTTTTATGATATATATATATATATATATATATATATATATATATATATATATATATATATATATATATATATATATATATATATATATAATCATTAATATCAGCTATGCATGAAGTAACAAAGTTCATACTTAAAAAAAATAAAGTGTATCACATGTAATTCAATGAGAAGGTTGGTAAAGATTTTTAGAAGTAGGAATATATCCTTAAAAAATTAAAACTGCCCAAGTAATAATATTATTTGTGAGTCTCTATTGATATGAATATTAGACACTGAAGTAGAAATGGAGAAAAAAATATTAATACATACAAATATAATGCTGTTAAAAATATTTTGACAGAGCTATGGACAATAGATAAATAAAAAATTGATTAATTGATTAGATTAAACCTAAACTTTCATTTGACTCACAAAAATTTATATTGAAACATATCAAAATATTGTATAATGTTAGATAAAAAAGAAGGATAGGCATAACCAGAAATGAAGTGGTTAATAAACTCTAGCAGGATAATACTAATTACATTTTCAAAAAAGGTTTTTTAAAAACAAAACTGATTATTATTGAGAAATGCTACTTATCGGATAACTAAGATACATTGGTGACTTAATAACATTTAATGATTTCTGTAGGACTGTGCATAATAAATGCAGTGGACAAACAAGTAAATAACTGAGAGACATCTATCCAGATAATGCCAGAATCCTATTTTTTACAAATTAGATTAATAATGTTAAAATATATATTTAAGAATCATTTAGAAAGCTGGTAAATGTATTTTTTATTCTATTGTATTATTATATTACAAATATGTGAATTAATATACTCTTCCATAAAAGTTTGCATTAGGCTGTATTTAAAGGAGCTTGTGTTCAGATTTGAATTGTAATAGTTTCACTCTTGTTTGATGAAGTTACTCGATTAGTTGATTCTTAAATGCATCCAGAACTGGTAATGCAAACGATCATTTTGCATTAGCTGAACCATCTAATAAAATGAGGATGCTGAAATACGTATTAAAAATATTTGGTTTGTTAACGAAGACCAGAGGTTATATATATGTAACAAAAATTAACAATGTATAAAAGTAGCATTTAAATGAGAGAAAATTGTGGTCGAGAAGTCAGCGACTGCTGCTTTACAAGCAGTAGTACCGGGTTAGTGGGTTCGCTTCCCGGCTGATGCTATGACACATGAAAAAAAAATTAGAGAAATGATTAAATATTATAATTAAATAAATGAATTATTAATCACTCCAGAGATTATGTAGTATCAGAAATAATTGCATAGGACAATATTATAATACATATAATTAGACGAAAATTCTGAAGCAAAAATATATAGCTATGATTTTGTTTGAAAACAAAGAAAGTTTTTTGTTTTAAATGAAAATATTGTATTTATAGACTATTTATTTTAATTTCAAATAAACTTTAAAACTTTAATTAATTTCTATTTTTAGCTTATCTAAACAAATAAACAATCTAATAAAATAATAAGTTAATCAATTTTTATTTAAAGCTTTTATCAATAACTTTTCAACAGTTTTTATTATTATTTATATATATATATATTAAGCTCATTGCCAAAGGCAGATTAGTAATTATTTTAATAGAATAAATTATAAAATCTAATTACCTGAACTTTATCTTAATTCGTTATCTTCTCTCTCCCTTTTTCTATATATACATAATATACACATATATACAAAAGACACTGTTACAGAATATAAAACTGAGTCTTTATTCTGGTAATCACAATATATTTTCAACAGATCAACATACTATTCATATGTTGGGCTGCCTTCGGCAACTATTTAAAATGTTAGATGATTTAAAAAAAAATCAAATTTTATTTATATCTTTCAACATATATTTAATTGTTAGTAATAATATATAGACTTAATATATTTGGAAATATATAAATAAAATTTGAATTTTTTTAAAAAACATTGTCAATTCAACTAGATAAATCAACGTATAACAGGTAAAATATCACAAACCTTTAGGAAATCTATATGTGTATATATTGTAATGGTATGATACTGGTCTGAATGTATATTGGCATTAAAAATGATGGATGTTCCATGTAAGTCTTACTATTCTAAATAAATTAGTTAGAATAAATAGATAGTTTGGTTTGATTATTCAAATATGTATAATCTTTAGTTAGTTAATTATTATCACTCTGGGTACTATCAAATCCAATCCATAATTGAAGTACTATAACCCAAGCCTTGACTATATTTACCATTGGAAAATAATAGTTGCTTTTGGATAAACACGTGAAAATTTCTTAAAAAATACAGCACAATCAGTCTAATAGAATAATAAAAGATACTAATATTTTCATTTAGATTTTGCACTATCATGATTCTCCTATTAATTATTTTCCAACAACACTATTTTTCAGAATAGGATTGATAATATATCATGTAGCATCTTTTTTGCTTGCTTAGACCAAATCAGTTGTGAGCAAGAGTCCCTTTTGACTGCTATTAGGCAAAATTTACAATTTGCTATAGAAATATATTTTTAGGCTGAATCAACAATAGCAACAAAAAATTTATTAAATTATAACTTTCAATTAAATTTTAAATCAAATTACACTTTAATAATTTGTTACAGGTAATTAATTGTATATTCTTTATACTGTTTCTAAATTATATTAACTTTTGGGTGAAGGCTTATATTCCTTATCTTTTTTTTAGTTAGATTGTAAACAACTTATTTAACTTAAAATAAAAGTACATTTCTTTTGTATTTCATAAAAATATAATAATCAATTTTTTATTGATTATATTATACCAAAATTTCTCTATCAACTTGGTAATAGTTTTCATAACTTTACTTTATAAAGACAGATATGTTATATTAAGTTCACTTACTGCTACATTAACAATGTGTATGCAGAGAAAATCATGGACATTTATTTTACTGGACATATTTCTTTTTCATGTTATTCAACATAATTTCAAATAAATAAACTTTATAATGCAATCAATTCGAAAAGTATAAATACAATATGAGTAAAAATTTAATAAAAATATGTATCAATATTATAGCAATAAAATTTCTAAAAATAAGTAAACTGATACAATTATACAGAATTCAAATCTTTCTTTTCAAAGCTTTCTTACAGGATACTAAATTTTTAGGATAAAAAAATACACCTATAAACTCTAAGTACATATTTTTACTCTTAAATAATGACAATTATTTTTTAAATACAACAAATGCTCCATTTGGCATATTCCTCTGTAAACTCTAATCTATGTAATCATTACTAAGTAATCATCATTATAACCACTAAACATCACATGATCACTATTTATTATGCTAGCACTATTGTGTTTTCAATTTCATTTTCATGGTTTTGTAATTAAGTAGAGATAAAAGGTGGCTGCTGAAGGGTTACATTGGACCCTAAGATCTAGGTGCAGTGCTCTCAGATCCAAGGCTCCTCACAGACAAAGGTCACAAGCCAGAAACTAGTCTGGGGATATTGGATGAGTAGGCACTAGATGGGGATTTTATGCACAAGCATTCTGGCATCCATTGATTACTCTGGTTGGCACAGAGTGGCACTACTGTATGGAGAGTTTTTCCTGTTTAATAATCATCATTATTTTAAGACCTTTTTTCTTAACATATCCTCTATTAACTTATATGAATGCTAGCATTATTTAACAGGAAGAATATTCTTCTCATAAATAAACTTTCAAATAACTCAACTTATTGGCTAGTATTATCTCTCAAAACACCATGACTCTTAAAATATGTCTAAATATATTCACAAATAATTTCATAAAATCCTTTTATTAAACTTTACTCATCATTATCATTTAAAATATTTGAATATCATATATGTAAAAAATGCTAATATATATTTAAACGATAAGCTGCAAAGTAATACATGTTTGATATGCCAAATCAAACAAATAAAATAATTATCTTCAATTAATAAATACTATTTATGAGAATAGTAACTTCAATAAAATGGGATCATATATAGTTATTTGTAATATAAAGTGTAATTATATCCCTGATGGCAATATTGTATTTAAATAATTTAATAATTATCATTCATATAATGTAATAGAAGCACATAAACAATTACAATATATGTAATAAAATATTATATTTACAATTTTTATATCTTAGTTAGATTGAAATCTATTTTCTTTTTTATTAATCCTTGAAATAAAATTTATCTTTTTTATTTCTTAACCTTAATCTATTTCAGGATGACAAAATCGCCTTTTGGCTAATTCGCCCCCTGGTGAATTTTTTCATAAATATTATGTTAAAATGCATATAAAACAGTATATTTTATTATAATAAATTTTTTGCCTGAAAAATTTGTGCTAAAAGATGTAAAATTCAAAACTTCCACTCTTACAATAGACATAAGTCTCACCCTGACATATTCAGCCATTATCTGTTACTATGGCTGTAAAACGTACATTGATTTATGATATTATAGTTCCAATGACCTAAAAATGTGTTTATTTGTGAATTTATTACAGTTTTAAATATTTTTTAAAAAATAATTTACACTATATTTATTAGATATCAAAAATATAAATTAATAATAACTTATTTTGACTTGACATACTTTACTTTCAAAAATATAACATTATATTAGCAGCTAATGTACATATGGCCTGAAGCAAATTATAAGAGTAACTTTGACATAAACAATCTACTTTATATTTACAAGTAAGAAAATATTGTAATCTTGCAATAAATATTTAAAAAATTTAAACTTTTAAAGCATAATTCATTAGATATAAGAGAAATAAATAAATATTCATTTGAATATTTAAAAATAATAAGAAAAAACAAATATTTCATTGATTTTGTAAACTGAAAATAATCTTTCTAGAAATGATGATATATAAACTTTGTTTTGAATGTGATCTCATTTTTTAACTATTTACAGACACAAAATGTGAACATTTAAAATTTATTTCAGTAGTAAACAAAAATATCTATCAAATGAAGTCAAATTTATTATTTTCTGATAAGTAATAATCATTTGATCATATATTTTATGTTGATTTGTGAGACAAAGAAAAACATAAATATCAAAAAAATAGTGAAATTCTTTATTTCATGATAAAAAAACTTTTCAAATAATCTTTATAAAATTGACTTTTTTGAAACAAAGTTACCCCACTGGAATTATTTAATCTCTTATTTCTTATAACAATAATTTCTTAAAGCAGCTACTTTATGAGATACAGATTGATAGCTATCAGGTTTAATTATAAATCTTAATTTTTTACTCTTAACATAATGACTACATACCAAACAATTATTCTTTATAAAAAATAGTCATGTGATATATGACTCTATTTTTTATTTTTTATTGACTATTTATACTCTTTGCTTTAAGTCTTTAGTGATGTTATATTGCTAAGACTACTAATATATTGTTTGGCTGAAGATCTCTCACCTCCATATAACTATTTGAGTTAGATCGCTGGGTTTGAAGACATTTAAGTGTCTGAAAATGTCATATTTTCTACTCAATAGTTAACTCTTAGATAAATGATGTCTTTGGGTTGGTATTTTTAGATCTAGTGTCTGAAACTATCCTAGCACCTCTCTGAGGAGTGCCAAAGCATGAAACCATTGGTCAGGGGTTTGGATGTGGTTTTCTGATAGAGATATTTTAAATGCTTTCTCTGGCTAAGTATTTATCACAAAGCTTGTTGAACAATTAGCAAAACTCTTTGTTTAATTATTCTTTATATTTCTAATCACTAATAGATCTAAAATTTTTAACTTAACAAAACAATTAAATCCATTTACTCTTTCAATTTAGTGTGGCTGAGTTGTGAATTTGGTGTAATTTTGATTATTTATTGACTAGTTTAGCTTTATGCTTTTAATGTTTACATTTTGATGAGTTTCTTTGCATTTAAGGTAGTGTTGGGATATATATATATATATATGTTGGGGGGGTGTTGTTGGAGGATTTTTTGTTGTTTTTTTTTTATTTATTTTTTTTTGTGTTTTTTTTTTTTTGGTGGGTGTGTTAAAAAAAGGGGGGGGGGGGGGGGGGGGAAAGGAGAAAAAATGTGTTTATGGAAGTTGAGAGATAAAATAGAATATTTAAGATGGCAGATTTATTTTCTTAAAAAATGTAGGGAATTTAATGTTTTTCCTACATCTTCTATTATTAATTTTTAAGAAGAATAGAAAGTTGTTTAAAAATCGGAATTTAGTTTTGAATTTATAAAGATATATTTTAAATATTTCTTTAAAAGAAAATTTTGTTAAGTTTTACAAACTTATTTATGAATATAAAAGGAATAGGTATTGTTTAGATAAGAGGTAAGATTTTAATTATTCAATTTTAAATGTTTTTATAAGGCAGTTTAGAATTAATAGGTCAAATTTCTATTGTGGGAAATATGAAAGAAAATTAAAATGGTTGTTTGGAAAAATGAATAGAGTTTATTGTAGTGATAGAGTGTTTGAGAGTAATGTTTCTATTAATAACGTTGTTAATCTTTTTGATATTAAGTTAAATGATAGAGAATCAGAGAGTATTGGTAAAGGCCCTAATTTTGTTCCTTTTCATTCAAAAAATGCAGTTTTTGCTACCATTTCATCTATTGAAACTAGTAGTTTGGGTGATGAGCAGAAAATTGGCATTCAATTGGTTTTAAATAAAAAATTAAAAAGGAAAAAAAAGTTTATTATTAATCTTTCTGAGGTTAGACATCTTAAAAATAGGTTAATTGCTAATGATGTAATCATTTATTGTGAAGACAAAGCTAGCCAGTTTGTCATTATAAAAGGAAATGAGTTTAGGGAGAAAATGGATAAAGAATTAAATAATAGTAAATATATGTTTTTTAAAAAAAGATCCTTATAATGTGATTAAAAGGTGGTTATAGATACCATGAAAAAAAATGGTAAATTAAAAAAACCCAATAGAATAGATTATTTAAAATATTATTCTAGTGATTTCACACCAGTTAAGATGTTTATGAATATTAAGACTCACAAAGATGGTTTTCCTTTAAGATTTGTTTTTGATTTTACAAGTAGTGTTGTGGAGGGTATTTCTAGATTCTTGAATAACTTTTTAAAACAATTTGTTGATTTTTGTTATTACATAGTTTTTTCTTCTTTTGAGGCTTTTGATAAGATTAATAATTTTAAGATGGAAAAATAATTGGGTATTTGATAGTTTAGATATTGAGAATATGTAACATCTGTTAATATGTCTGTGTTGGAAAAACATGGATCTTTGTCAAAAATAAAATTAAAATTAGTGAAGATTTGCTTTTATTATTGGAGGACTCTATGCATTTTATGGTACTTATGTATTAGTTTTGTGACACGGAGCACATATTAGACATGCTGTGCCTTTTCACATTCATATCAATCTGCTGATAACTTTGTAATCTTGTGATCTGATCAAAATAACCTGTAGGCAGATCTTGTACATGATATTTTTCTAAAAGTTTATGAAAATAACATGGATACAGATCTTTTGTATGTGATATTTTCCCAAGATTTACAACGTTATCGGCAGGTTGAATATGTACATGAAAAGACACAGCATGTCTAATATGTGCTCTGTGTCACAGGACTAATACTACTTTCACACAAAAAATATAAACAATTTGGAGCATAATTTACCTACAAAAAACCAGAAATATATATATGACATTTACACAAAAAAGCATAACAATACTAAAAATATCAATTTTAGCAAGAAAACAAATTACTGATCTTAAAAAATACATTTATACAACTTTTTACAAGAAAAAATTTAAAACATGGTAAGGAATATAATACTAAATGATATTAAACAGAAACATATATGACATTTACATGAAAAAGTATACAATTTATAACGATACTAAAGATATGAATTTCAGCAAAAAAAAAATTAGAAACACTATTACAGACAAAAGACTACTTTCACACAAAAAATACAAACAATTTGAAGTGTAATTTACCAACTCCCCAGATCTTTAAAATTACATGTTTAACAGCAATTAATGGTGAGATGCCATTATACAAAAAGCCAAAAATGTTATTTGCCCATAAAGAAATATATACAACTTTCACAGGAAAAATATAAAATATGGTATGGAATATAAATTATTAATAGTAATAAACATATAAAATTTGACCAACAAATAGATATTAAACAGTAAATTTTTTAAGCAATCAATACGCCATTATACAAAAAGTCGCAAATGTTATTTGCCATACAAATATATATACCACTTTCACAGCAAAAAATTTAAAACATGGTGTGGAATAGACATTTATAACAATACTAAAGGTGAATTTCACCATAAAATTGCTAAATTACAAAAATTTCCAAAAATATTATTTAAAAAAGCATAATATATATGTGACATTTTCATAAAAAAGTATAAAATTTACAACAAAACTAAAGATATGAATTTGATCATAAAATCGCTAAATTACAAAAATTACTTAAAATATTAAAAAAAGCATATAATATACACATACTTTACTTACCATGCAATATATAACAATGAATAAATGAAGTGTTCTGTTGTACTTTATTATATTCCAGAGAAAATGGAGGTATCAAGTAAAATTTTTTTACTTTTTCCCTCCAAAATGACCATGTAATTGTAGAGTATATCGTCTGAAATAGGATTTGGTCAAAAAATGGTAATAAATCAATCTACTTTTTAAAAAAATGAAACCAAAAAAAAAAACAAAAAACTTTTTTTTCACAAAATAAAAAAATATAAACCTTTTATTAATAATTCATATTGGTGGCCAATTATATTTTATTTTGTTCATTAGGCAAATGAATTCAGCCATATATGAAGCCAGATGTTGCTGTGATGTTTGTCACTGTTGCTTATTATGCTATTTCACTGTACCCCAAAGCCTTTCGATGTTTTGAGAAAGTACAGTTATTTACTCACTTAAAATCAAGTGAATTAAGCAGCAATGAAATTGAAAATGGAGAATAACTATGAAGAAAAAATGCAATGCAATTGAAATCAAGCTGTTGTCAGAATGACATCTTAAACAAAAACTGGGCAAAAAAAAATAAAAAAAAAAATTCTTTCATTACAAGACTGGAGATCGAATATAATACACATTTTGAAATGAAATCAGATTTCCTTGGATTTATTTGACCTAATCATAATGTTACACATTTATTGCAGATGTAAAAAGGTGCAATAGATCTAATACATAAGTACCTACTTTACTTATAATGGTATTTTTTATAAGATTAAAAAAGGATGAATAATAGGTTATATTATTTCTCCCTTAATTTGTTCAGTTTATATTAATTATTTGGAAGAGGAAATTATTATTAAAAAATTGTTTATATTTAAAGTTATTTGTTAGATATATGGATTATTGTTTGGTTGTAGTTGAGAATGATAAATTGGAAGAGCTGATAAATAAATTTTAATTGTTTTGATCCTTTTATAAGATATGTAGTAGAAGAGGGGGGGGAGTTAGATTTTTTAAAGTTAAAATTTTTAGATCTATTAGTAATTAGAAATATAAAGAATAATTGTTTGACATGTAATCATTATGTTAAGAATAAAAAATTAAGATCTATAATTAAACATGATAGCTATCAATCTGTGTCTTATAAAGCAGTTGCTTTAAAAAAATCATTGTTATAAAAATAAGAGATTACATATTTCCAGTGGGATAACTTTATTTCAAAAAGGTTAATTTTATAAAGATTATTTGAGTGTTAGCTACTATGATAAATTTGTTAAAAGTATTTTATTTAATAGTAATAATATTTGTAATGATGTAAAAAATAAAGAAAACTATAATTTTATTTCTTTGCCATTTAAATTGTCTTCTTACAAAACTGTACACCTGGGTCTTGTTTTACGCGATAGATAGGTTCCTCAGAAAACACGCACAAACGAAATCGTGCAAAAATAGATGTAACTTACACTGAAAAGGGGGGAGATGTGGTCTGTGATTTTTCAAAATTCATGTAAAAGCAAAGCACCAACGTAAAATTACTTTAAAATTCACGCAAGAAAAAAAAAAAATAAGGAAATAAAATATGACTAATAAAAAATTTCAAATTTGAAAAAAATTGATACAAGACAAACTTTTTTTAACTATAATATTTAATTTTATTCAAAATAATATATTTTTATGCATAATTTACAGTACAGTAATTTACATTTTTTTATACACATTTTAATTATTATAGCTATTTACTGAAAAACACGTTCGTTTGCAAACAACTAGCGCCAACTTCACACTCATGTTGTGTCAATGGTTTTCTGTTGACAACATAATTAGTAATTAATCTTTGAGATGATGATTTTATTAATTGTTTATGAAGCTCATGATATCCAGATATACAACCATTTAGCTCTCGTTGGAATTTAAGAGCACGTTCGTGATTAGGGTCATTAATAAGAAAATAATTTGCCAACTGATTAGAAATTAACATGCACAATGTTTGAACAAATTTACATTATAATTTTGTAAAATTTAATGTGTATATACATAAAATGTGGAAATCATGATTTTAATTTCATTATTGCATAAAATCTTACTATTATAAAGCACTGAAAATATTGAAATCACTAAGATGAATGTCAAATTCCAATAATGTGCTATTACTTTCAATATAAAGTAAGTGCACAAAATTTATTATTTAAAGTAATAGCACATTATCGGAGTTCGACTTCCAGTGAAACATGAATCGCGTAACTTCAAAATCATGTTAAATAAGTCCACATAAAAAGAGACCCAGGTGTATACAAAAATAGTAATTTGTTTGGAAAGAAAATTACTTGGAAAAGGGGTATTACTTTGAATAATCTGTTAAATAATACAAAATAAATTTTTGATAGAAAGACTATTCTTGCAGAAGTGTATATTATTCTTCGTTTTTGTAAGAAGGTATATATATAGATCAGAATAATTTGAGTTTAAATGAAAGAATAAAGGTATATAAAAGTAGGGTTAGAAATAAATATATTAGTTTTGCCTTATATATCCATGTATATAATTTTAATGCGCAAATACGCGCACAACAACCGAGCTTCATCAGGATTAAATAACAATATATTATAAACTCAAAATAATTATAATATCTAAAGAATAATGCCCGAGCGCTTTCAAGAGAACTTAGCTCTCATAATCATGGGCAACAAAGAATAAGCATAGCGTGTTGGTATATGCTAAAATATGCTGATATATGTAAATTAGTTGAAAATAAATGCGTCAGCGCTAAATGATCCATTTCTTAGAGATTTTGTAACACACATCTTTCCTATTCATAGCCTTATCATCAATAGCAATAAAACATGCTTCTTTAACTTTTCTCTTAATGTCATTTCTCTCCCTGCAAACTATTCTTGCATTTTTAGGTTCACATGCATGACCAGCTGATTTCTGATGTATTGCAAATATTGAGTTGCAATTTGGGTCTACTTGGGCCTTATTGTAAGAATATTTGTGCTGGGATAGTCTTGTAGAAAGAGTTGCTTTCGTTTCCCCATAGTATGATGCCATGCAGTTATTTTCTGGACATGAAATATTATATACAGCTTGAGAGGTGTTGTTGGGTGTTATAATGTCTTTGGTGTTATTAATAATCCTATTTGTATTAGGGGGTGTATGAAAGCTTAGTTGAAATTCTTTATTAAACACTGAGTAAAACTTTCTATGGGTAGTTGCAATATATGGTAATAAAATTCTATTTTTCTGCTGCTTAATAACATTGCTGTTTAATTTACTGTAAAATTGTCTAATCTTCCTATCAATTGTGTAATGTTTGAAGCCGAAATCTAATAAATCATTTCTATATAAGATTAAGTTTGCTCTTTTGTCCGATTCAAATCTGCAAAGTTGCTCATTCCTATGCAAGAAAGACGCTAAACCAGCTAATTTATGAATAGAAGGCATGTTTGAAGTAGGTTGAATATTGCCTCTTTTTTCTATTGGTTTTATAATCATTGTATAATTTAGTCTTTGATCTTCTCTTTGCACATACATATCCAAGTATTTAGTTTTCCCTTCACGATCTTCCATTTCTGTGTTTAGCTTCAGCTGCGTACTGTCTTGTATGTCCTGTTTAATTTTATCTATAATTTCTTCAGTAGCAGCGATGAAAAGGTCGTCAACGTATCTTGTGTATACAATTAGCTTAAGTGTTTGTTCGTATTTAGGAATAATACTTTTTTCAAAATAATTAAGTACGATACTTGAGATGATACCACTCATGGGTAATCCCATGGGCCATCCATCGTTCATTTGGTAACATTGATTATTGAATGTTGCCACAATGTTGTTGTTAAGCCATTTTAAGAAATCAATTATGAAAGCTATCTTTTTTTGATCCATGTCGTTGTTCATAAGCTCTTCTTTTACTATATCAATGGACCTATTTCTATTAATTGATCCGTATAGCTCAGTGACATCAAGCACTGCAATTTTAGTTTCTGGGTTTAGAATTTTGTCCTTAATTCTGGCTACAAATTCAAATGAAGATTTGATAGTATATCTTCCAAATCCAATACTGTCAATCAGCCAACGATTTATTAATTTAGCTGTGCTAAAATAATGCGCACTCCCAAAATCCAGCATTAAGCGTAAAGGAACATTGGGTTTGTGCATTTTTGCATTTGCAAAAATCCGTGGTAGAATAGTGGCAGAAGGATATAGTTTATAATACTCCATTTTTGATATAGCTTTGTTACAATGTGTCTTGAGAATAGAGGCTATAGTTTGCAGGGAGAAAATGACATTAAGAGAAAAGTTAAAGAAGCATGTTTTATTGCTATTGATGATAAGGCTATGAATAGGAAAGATGCGTGTTACAAAATCTCTAAGAAATGGATCATTTAGTGCTGACGCATTTATTTTCAACTAATTTACATATATCAGCATATTTTAGCATATACCAACACGCTATGCTTATTCTTTGTTGCCCATGATTATGAGAGCTAAGTTCTCTTGAAAGCGCTCGGGCATTATTCTTTAGATATTATAATTATTTTGAGTTTATAATATATTGTTATTTAATCCTGATGAAGCTCGGTTGTTGTGCGCGTATTTGCACATTAAAATTATATACATGTATAGCAAGCACCTGAGTTTAATAATTTCTTCTTATATATCCATATAAAAGATACAAACCACATTATTAATTTTGATGAAGTTAAGGTTGTCTTCTTTGAGAGTAATGAAATAAAAAGAAGAATTAAAGAATCTCTATTATTAAAAATTTATGATTCTGAAGCAGTTCACTTATTTAAAAGTTATTTTAATATTAAGGGTAAGTGGGGGTAAGTGGAATTGTGGGTAATGTCTAGTTTAAATGTGTTATTTTGTAGTTCTTTACGCTCAAAAAGTCTCCTTATAGGGGTGAAGCCATTAGCAGGGTTTTAGATTTTATTTTCTTGGCTAGTCTGGTTGAGTTGTGAAATTGGGGCAATTTTGATTATTTACTGACTAGTTTAGGGTTTTGCTTTTAATGTTTATATATGTTTGTAAATGAATGGGAGATTGAAACAAAATATAGTGTATTTCATGGCTCCATTGTATATTGTAAAAAAATATGTTTATGTGCTTGAAATTAGGTTTTAATTTTTATGTTTTATTAGTATTTATTTATAAATATAGGAGACTTGAACTCTTAACAAAATAAAGAGATGTTGTCAAGATAGCAAAAAGTGATCAATGAAATGGACAGGCAAAAAACAAAAATTAAAACGGATATAATAACAATGAATTTGAGAAAAGATGTCAATAAATGACTAACTAAACCCAAAAGATCTAAAAAAATTACATGTAAGAAAGATGGATGAAGCAAAAAGTTTGGGGAATGATGGGGAGATGAAAAGTTATGGTATTGAAAAATTCTATTAAAAAAAGTAAAACAGCCTTCAAACAGCCTATCTGTGTACAACTAACTCTGGCATCTTTCTACAGAATATATGAAAGACAATGTAAAATATTTAGCATACTAGTTGCTTTACCTTTTAATTAAAATTAATTAGTTAGCAATTAATCACTCAATAATTGAATGATTAATTAGAATAATGATGACTGATAAGCTGAAATATTCCTAAGCTTGCTTGGAACCTGAAAAAAAATCTAAGAATTTTACTAATTGCAGATCCTAGGTATAATAGATAGTTGTTTTGAAGACTACTAGTAATTAATCTAAGTATTTCATTCTCAGACAAAAAGTTGTTCAAAATTATAGATAGAGGAATTTTCATTCATCAGAATAGTGAGATGTCAATTGTTGAAAGAGTTTTATTTTTATTCATTACTTTACTCTTGGTCTAATTATCTGATGATATTCATTTACAAATCATTATTATACAGCCAGCTAAGTTGATGGAAATTACTCATATGTTACTTGAAATATATTGCAACTGGCTGAAAAATATCTTCATTCCATTATGACTTTGAATTTTAAGTCAGCTGCATGGCATAATCATTCAATAATACTATTAAAAAAGAAATCTATGCCATTTGACTACTCTTCCCACCTTCGAGTAATTGTTGATATAATTATTAGTCAACGAAAACACCTCATCTCTTTATATTCAGTAACTTACTTAAAAAATTAATTGTAATAATTTTCAATTAGCTTTCAATATATAATAAAATTTTTAAAATGTTTGAAACCAATTTTTTATATAAGATAATTAAATTTCTTATTAAAACATCTTAGTCTCTAATGGTTACATTATCAGTTATTTTTATTATAGCAAGAGATATATTGTATAGACTATTTTTTTAAATGTTGTTTCTATTTAAAAATTTATTAATCAATTGCCAACATCATAACATTAATAGACTGAACATTCAATTAACACATAAATAAGTGGTTTTTAAGACTTTAGTGTTTTTGTTAGTTAAAATGAATAAAATTTTATAAAGCAAAATTTTTATACACACACATTTATAAGTGACAGGGTGAACCAATAATTCCATTTGTTTGATAATTTATTTTTGTTTTTTACATTTTATTGATCTTTTACTCGTTTACTGTGCTAAAATAGTGCATTTATTAGATGTTAAAAAGTAAGAGCTTCAGAATATGAGTTTTTGGAGAATGAGAAATTTTGTAAAAGTTCAAATAAAACATTTCTAAAAAGTTGATTTAATTTTAAATATAATCATATGGTTTATTACTTAGGAAAATATGAGATGATGAAGAGACAAAGTGAAAGGCTGAGTTCAATAGTTCCATCTCAGAATAGATTTTTTTTAAATTTTCTTAAATTGGAAATCTATCAGTGAACTTTTAATTATTTAATCCATCATTCAGTCTATTGGAGCACTAAACTGCATAGAACATACACTAAATAAATATGTTTTTGTTGTAGTTAGTTCTTTAAAATGTAAGATCATCATAATGCCTCTCTCCTAGTACTCTCATTTCCCTACTGTGGCTTGAGTCTTTCTAGCATGTCATCTGTTCATTTCAGCTGATTGGTTCAAATTTTGTTTTCTTTTTTAAATTGTGCAAAAACTATAAGAATGACATCAACAGAAATCTCAGAATTCGTTGCTGCCTGATTCAATCTTTAAAATGATGCATCATAATTTAAAATCAGATAAAATTTGATTTTTTTATTAATAGGTACATTTAATTTTTTTATTTTCTGGTCAGTTTACTAGTTTACATGGGATGATAAAGGCAGAAAATCTTTATCAGCCTTATAAACTAGTAAAATAGATTAAAATATGCTGGTAATTTGGATATCTAGACCTTCAATGTGATATAAATGTAATCATGGAATATCGGTTAATAAGTTATTAATTTTAATTTTTTTAATTATTTGAATATTTTAATTTTTTTAAAATTATTTGAGAAATGATATATTAATTTGTTTTCATTTATAATGGTGTGTGTAATATATAAGTTATATAATTTTAAATCATTTATGCTCTTTATTATACAGTATATAAATTTGTATTGAAATATAAAAGTGATTTTTGTACAGTGTAATTTTGGGTCTCTGATCCAAGTTTGAAACAATCTTATTTTATAGACATAATGATTTCCAAAAGGTTTAATAATTTATTAATGTGTTTATAGTTGTATTTGCCTTTGCATTTGCATGTTTGTGTTTGTATAACAATAACAATTTATATATATAAAGCAGTGCAATGTAAATTTTAAGACTGATTATCAAATGCACAAAAAGATTACTGTTGATAAAGCAATCACAAAATTTACTAGGCATAGTACCATATTAAAATATAAACACTTAAAACCAATAAAGAGAGATTTCAAATAGTGCATGTGTAGTTGTAGCTACAATGGTTATGTATATACGACATGGAATTGTATGTAGGCAAAGAATCAAATTCTGATTCTTGCCTATGTCTTGATTCACATCTTGCATCACAGTATCTTCAAGTCTATATCTAGAAAATGAGTTATATGCAAATAAATTATATCTCTGTGGGACAATAAATATAACAAGATTTCATCACTGGGGTGCATAAAGAATATAAACATCACTGATATACACAAAAAAATAAAATAAAGAGATGAAACTCATTTTATCAGTAACACAGATAGTAGTGTACAATTTCTTGTTTTAGATAAACAAGAAGCTAATATTTATGATGACAAATGCATATTCACTTTCTGGAAATGATTTGATTTGTATCTTTTATTAGGATGAATCTTTTTCTTATAGATGCCTTTGAATTGGTTAACTTTTGGAATACAAAATAAAAATAAAGAATTCTTATGTGAATAGTTTTGGAGATTCTAAAGCTATGGATTATCTTAGGTAAGAAGTATTGTATATGGTTTGAAAGATAATTGTGTGAGAAATACAAAGAAATTTTCAAAGAATATGTAATTTAAATTTAGTTAATGATAATTAAAAATTATGAACAAACAATAATGTAATAATTATGTCAGAGATTGAAATTTCTTTTTTCTTTATTTTTTAAATAGTAATCACTATTTGTCTTAGCCTTATTGCTTTTCTTAATTTTTCTATTTTCTATCAATATAAAGTTTTTTACTCTAACATTATGAAAACTGAAGTTATTGTGAAAATTGTGTCTCAGGTCAGTTTTTTAAAACAATTCAATATGGCGCCTGGAGAATCAACCAGTTTTAAGATAATCACAAACGCAAAAATTACTAACCAATTAAGATTGGTATTTTTCAATTTTTAATTACTCAAAAGATTCAATTTTTTTTTCAGTATATATACAAAATATTTACAAATTAACTTATTTACTGTTAAACATTAATTTTGTTTTTATATTAAGGCTGCTTCAGAATTTCTTTTTTTAAAAAAAAGTAAAAAAAAAAAATTGTCGTGAACAACACATTAATGGTAATAAAATTTGTATATGTGATCACACAGCAAATTGATTCAAAAAAGAAATGGCAATACTTATGACATCATAAATAAATTTTTTGTGTAATATTTTATTCTGACGTTTACATTAATTTACATTGATGAGATATTGTGTTTATTATCATTATTATTACATAAAAATCTTAGAGTTTTAATGGGGTGCATATTAAAGTAAAATCAAGTGATTTTTGTTTGAAGTTTTGTGATGGCTATACATTAATATATAGTAAAAAATAGCTAAAAAAAACTTAAACCTATACCATTAGGATTTGGCTATTCTGGTGGGAGCTGTCTCCTCCATCATTGTATCTTTATGGGGAAATTCTGGTGTGAATACTTTATCTGTATTGGCTTTTATCTACCAACATAAAACTGATGAAAATCACACCAGTTTTTAGAAAGCAAAATTTAACAAGACTTCAACAAAATAAATAAACGACTAAATAAAATAAAAATAGATTGTGTGAACACCAATATATATCGAGACTATTATGTGTCTCATGGCATAAAACAACATAGTAGTGTGTGTGCATGTATATATATGAAGTGAAGGGAAAAGGACAACTAAACATAAACAAATTATTTGTAGATATTTTTTATATTACACTGGAATAACAGTTAAGAGTTAAATAATAATTTTGAATTTAAAAAAAATATAAATTAAACATTTAAAAAGGTCTATTTAATGTTTTTTGTTAATTCTGATTTTGAAATCTAAACAAGCTTGTTTTATGTTGCAGTCAATATACTGGTAATTATAAAATTCCCCTATCATTTTAAAGTAGGTTAAGAATTTTTTTTTAAAATTAAAGCTTGTGATAAAATTTTCCAATCTGGTATTTTTCAAAAGATTAAAATGCTTGTAGATAAAAATTTGGTTTTAATTAAATAACATTATTACATAGTTTGCCACATTATCAAATTTTTGACATTCAGAAATATAGGTCATACTATTATTTCTCTTTTCTTTTAAACCAATTTACAAACTCACTATTGGATTATCTGGCAAATTTCTTATCAAAAAAATTGACATTCAAAATATATATTAAATTTCATTTCTCCCTTTCTTTATTACATACAACAATATATCCCTCATATCAAATATACAGGAAAAATACTGATATTGAATAAAATAATAATCAACATTATCTACACTACAAAATATATTCTCCAATATAGTATAACTGAACATTTCAACAACCTTTGATTTAGTGTTAATTGAGTCACTCATTCAAATACTTAAAAATACTCATAAATTAAAGGATTGATATATCTGCTAATGAATTTTATGATAAACCAAAAAATACAAATTAAATTAAATAGAGAAATATCACCAGTCTTCACCCCCTACCAATTGTTATCACAAGATCCTCTCTTAAAAATGTAACATTCTTGTCACAGTATATATTAAGGTACTGCTTCAAGAAATTAAAAATGATTATCTGGCATTTACAGTCACCATTAAATGCATTAGTAACATATGTTGCCTATAATATTAAGAATAGGATTGCCTTTTTCAAATCAAAAAAGGGCATACCAATTTTATTTGACATATTAAAGAAATATACAGAACATTCACTTGGAAATTAGTGTAAAAAATCATCTGCAAAGATTAATTTATATAAACAACCTCATAAAGACATATTCTAAGACAAGCCACTAATTTTTTAGCACCCTCATTCTATGCAAGTCCAAAAAAAATAAGAACCCAAAGTAGAAATAGATTAACCATTAACTCAATATCAGATCATATTTATCAATATATTAAAAAATATAATTTTTTAATAAACTAATCATAATTAAGATCAATATTATAAAATATTTTTCTCTCTTATACATACAATTACAAAAATGAAACCTATTATAGAATATAAAATATGTAGCTAATTCAATAAAATAATTTCAATGCCTTGGAAAGTTCATTAAACTTGGTTTTTATTAATTATATGTGTTCAAATTAAAAAAAAAACAATAGTAAGCTTTAGTATATCCAGTATTTGAAATAGTATTAAAAATTATTACTCATGTAAATCTCCAGTTTTGAAAAAATGTTGGGAGAATTGGTTCATCCTAATAAAGGACTTTAAAAGCTCAATATTTACATAACTACTAACAAAATTTAAATATTAAAAAACCAGTAACAATTATTTCCCATTCTACCAAAAGACATAGGATAACAAACTTTAAAAATAAGCAATGAACAACTAATCACATTTTTAAAAATTTGATTTCTAAATCTAGGTTGTTTTTTTCTTTTTTCTGGAAGTTAAAGAAGCATTATCACTACCTTTTTTTTACAAAAAAAAAAAAAAAAGGTTATTCGTAATAGGCACATGTGCTATATCAATTTATAAATTTTTAAAAAATTTATTGCTTGTCAGTATTTATATATATATATATATATATATATATATATATTGTACCCTCACCTCCAGGAAATATATACTTATAATCACTTGATCTAGCTCATATAAATAACTATGTTTATCTTAAATGTCTTTAAATTAACAATAACTATATTTTTTAAGAATATCAATGATTAAATTAACTTACTTAATAAATAATAATATAGTTCTGGTTTATAAAATGAAATAAACGAAAATCTAATAAAATCATGAGACTATGAAGTGAGTTTACAAGTGGTAGTTAATCTCCCATTGGATATCACCTTAATGGCATAAGAATACTATCCCTACTCCTATTACTTAAATATTACATTTATAGTACTCTTACGTCTTTAATCAAAACTAATTAAGTAAATTACCTTTAACAAATTAATTTAAATATCTTTCTCAAAACTAATTTAACTCAAATTATCTCAGGTTCTCTTAAAATAATGAAAAAATTAATTATAGTTTTTTTTTTGTAATCAAGTATGATAAGGGATTTAATATCATTCCTAACTACAATTTAATAATACTAATAATAACAAATAGTAATATTAATCTTTAATCTATAATTCACTCTCCTATCTTTTTTACTTATAATGTTGTTCTTAGATATCACATAATCAAATGTAATGTAATTTTTTATTATCCATATGGCATCTTAAATAATATATTTAGTATGATATTACAATCTGAGAATATGTGGCAATCATTACTAAGATAATTTAATGTAAATCTTTGGTAATTATTCCATGACCATCATAATAATACAATAAGTAAAACTTCTTAAATAAAATATATCGATAAAATAGTATAACTCTTAAATAAAAATTTTATTTATGATGTGCAAATATTATTTCTTCATTATAATTATCTGTGATTATGTAATTGTGATGTGAAGAAATTGAGTCAACACCAAGACTTATAAAACACATTTAACAATTTTATTAACAAATTTAACAATAAAATTATTTACATTATTTACATTTTGATAGAATTCTATTTATTCGTATTCAGGTATTTTTTCACGACAAATCAAATGACTTAAAACATAAGATACAGAACATCTCTTACATAAAATATTTCTTATTTTTAAAATTATCATTATATAACTTTTTATTACAGTTATTCGATATTATTACTTTATAGGTTTTAAAAAATATAGGTAATACTTTTATTATGTATTTATCCTTGTTATTTAGTTTTTAAAGTTATTTATCATCCTATATAGTCATTTTTAAATATTTATGTGAACAACCTTAATTCATAGCATACCATCAAACTAAGCTACTTACTAATTATTACTTTAAATTTTAAATATCATGGATTAGTGTGTTGTTATAAAATTATTTTTCTAAAACTTATGACTACTTTTATTCATTCAACACAATTCAATCTATTACCTTTAATCATAAATAAAAATATGCATTATAAGTATGTCTTTTTAAAAAATTCTTAATAATTAAGTAATATCATTATAAATTCTTTTAAATTATCAACTATTTATTTTATAAAAAAATAACTAAATATTATTTTTAACTATAAAAGTTTTATGATTCTGTCACTGATGAATTTATGTTCTTATAATTTTTTACACTTATTTTACTCTAAGCAACATAACTTATCTTATCCAATTTAACAATGATCAATTTCCAAACTTATTTATTATTTCCAATTTTAAAACAACCATTTTTTACAATGTATTCCAATAAATTTTAATAACACATAAACTAGTAGGCATATGGGGTAGACTGCAGAAAGGAGTTTGCTATTAACTGAAAGGAGACCCTTTGATTCCTCTTGGAGGCCTTAAAGGAACCGAGCAGGGCAAATTCCTAATGTCCACTCCATACATTCTTGTTGTTGCAGCTGTTATTACTATGTGATTATTCATATAGTCAATGAACATGGATGGGCTGCTCACCAACATGCATTAGCCAGCGTGGTAAGTTTATTGGCTTTTTACCTCTGAGTTTAAGATCAAGAAACACCATGGTCTTTCTTCTCAGTGCCTGATAAGGCAGAATGAATGTTTGTGTAAATGATAAATATTTTTCCAATACATATATACAATTATGACAGACAAAAATAAAGCATGGCCCTTATTCCCATGAGGCTGTAAAGTCACCAACCAAGGCAGCGGTTGGTGGCTGAAGACGGAGGGTGCTAAGAATCCCCTGATTGTGGACCCAGGCTGCCATTTGATGATGACTTTTTATTTACATACTTACAACTGCAGATCACTTTCAAGTGAAGGAAGATTGCAAGAATTAGAAGAAGAATTGTCTTATATTAAATGGGACATTATTGGACTTTGTGAAGTTAGAAGAAAAGGTGAAGAAACAATTGATTTAAAAAGTGGACATATACTCTATTATAAAGGCACACATATTGGAAATACAAGTGGAGTAGGATTCATTATAAATAAAAGGTGGAAGAACAATATTGTGGAGATTGATGGTGTATCGGACAGAGTTGCAAGATTAGTTATACAACTTAATAGCAGATACCAAATGCAGATAATTCAGGTTTATGCCCCAACAAGTTCTCATAGTGATGAAGTAGTAGAAGATTTTTATATGGATGTACAAAAGACTTTTGATCAGAGTAAACAACATTTTAAAATTGTTATGGGAGACTTTAATGCTAGAATTGGTAGACAAATGAAAGATGAAATTGCTGTAGGTAATTTTGGTTATGGTAATAGAAATGAGAGAGGACATAGACTTGTGGAGTTTGCAGAAAAAGAAAAACTTTATATTATGAATTCATTTTTTGAGAAAAATGTTAAAAGAAAATGGACATGGAAGCATCCAAATGAAGGTACAGCAGAATTGGATTATATTTTGACTAACAGGAAATACATATTTCAAGATTGTAATGTTCTTAATAAATTTAACACAGGAAGTGATCATCGATTAGTAAGGTGTAAGTTACATGTTAATGTAAAACTAGAGAGACAAAAATTATTGAGAAAAACAATATTTACAGTTGATATTCCTAATCTTCAGAAACATTCTAATGAATTTAAATTAGAACTTACAAATAGGTTTCAAGTGTTAGGAGATTTTGAACATGATTCAGATTTGAATGAAATTAATATGAAAATAACTGATACACTTTTAAAAACTGCAACAAAGATAGCTGGTAGAAAAAAGCAGCAATTGACTAATAAAATTTCTACTGGATTAATGAAGAAAAGAAGGAATATGAAGATATACAAAAATGATGTATTAAAAAGAATTGAATATCTCGAATTTTGTAAAATGGTACGGAAAAGAGTTGAAAATGATATAAGAAAGTATAACTGTGAAATAGCAAGGAAAGCTGTAGAAAAAAATAAAAGTCTCAAGAATGTTAAACAACATTTTGATATTGGTAGAAATTTATATTTGCAATAAGAAAAAAAGATGGAATTATTACTAAAAAGAGAGATGACATCATGAAATTGGTAGAAGATTTTTATCAAGAATTATATAGTAATAAAGAACAAGTATCTCCTATATCTATTATATCTTCCAAATTGCCCAGAATTTTAAATGAAGAAGTGAGACATGCAATTAAATGTATGAAGAAAGGAAAGGCTCCAGGAAATGATGGAATTATAATTGATATATTAAAAGAAGGAGATGAAGAAATAGAAACAATTTTAGCAAAGTTATATACCAAATGTCTAAATGATAAAGATGTACCGGAAGATTGGAAGAATGCAGTAATAATATTAATATTGAAAAAAGGTGATAAAGAAGATATTAGAAATTACAGACCTATCAGCCTTTTATCAGTTTTATATAAAATTTTTACCAAGATAATTACAACTCGTCTACAGAGAACTTTGGATTTCCACCAACCAAGAGAACAAGCTGGATTTAAAAGTGGTTTTAGTACAATAGATCATATCCAGGTATTGAGAGAAGTCATAGAAAGGACAAATGAATATGAGTTGTCATTATGTTTTGGATTTGTAGATTATGAAAAGGCATTCGATTCTATACACATTTCTTCAGTGATTAAAGCATTGGATCATCAAGGTATAGATCCAGGATATTGTCATATTTTAAAGAATATTTATAAAAATGCAACAGCAACAATTAGATTACATAATGATACTGGAAAAATCAACATTGAGAAAGGTGTAAGGCAAGGTGACTCCATATCTCTAAAACTTTTTACAGCAGTGCTGCAAGAAGTATTTTGTGGATTAAAATGGGAAACCAAAGGAATGAAAGTAAATGGAGAGTATTTAAGTCATTTAGATTTCGCAGATGATGTAGTTGTTTTTGCAAATAATGCTTCAGAGCTGCAGGAAATGTTGCAGGAGTTAGCAGATGAAAGTAGAAAAGTAGGACTAAAGATAAATGTTAAAAAGACTAAAGTAATGTTTAATCGATTTGCTCAAAATATGAAAATAAAGATTGATTATGAAGAATTAGAAGAAGTTAACAGTTACAAATACCTAGGTCAGATTATTAATACAGATGGAAACATAATGGAGGAAATTAATCATAGAATTAAACTTGTTTGGAGTGCTTTTGGTAGAAATAACTTGATACTAAAAGGAAATATGCCTATGTGTTTGAAAAGAATGGTTTTTAACAAATGTGTTTTACCAGTTCTTACTTATGGATCTGAGACTTGGACGCTTAACAAAAGAGCAATAGAGAGACTTCAGACCACTCAAAGGAGTATGGAGAGATGTATGTTGGGAGTAACAAGAAGGGATCGAAAACACAATGTATGGGTAAGAGAACAAACAGGTGTTACTGACCTTATTGAAAAAATTAAAAGATTGAAATGGAGTTGGGCTGGACATATTGCTAGAAGAAATGATAATAGATGGACAATCGAAATTTTAAACTGGATTCCAAGAGATTGTAAAAGACCCAGAAAGAGACCACATGTGAGATGGATGGATGAAATAAGAAAATGTGCAGGGGTGTTGTGGAAAAGAGAAGCTAAAGATCGGAGAAGATGGATTAAACTTGGAGAGACCTTCATCCTGCAGTGGATTGATAATGGTTGATGATGATGATGATGATGATATGGGGTGAACTATAACTTCAACTTAACACCTTTATCAACTAACCATCATGGGCACAGTGTAAATGAACTGAGGTATAACTTATTTGTTTAATAACCTCTTCTACCAAGTATAATGTCCAGACTATTCATACAGCACTATGGCACATTAAGCTTTAACACATAGAAAAATAAACACTGCCATGATTATACACAAGATATAGGGCTATGTTAGCTATACTTGTATAAACATCAATATAGTATATTCTTCTTCCCATATAAATAAAACCTACATACAATATTATCCTGGTCTTATATAACCTAATACTAAGATATTAGCATTTAAAATTCACCAATTTACATCGCTAAATTCATCTTCTCATTTCTATAATAACAAATAAATTCATTTTTAGAATAACAGTCTAACTAACTAATAAGACAAGATTATTTCATTCTTTAATAGTTCTCAAACTTAAGCATAAACTATCAGAACCACTGTCATATTTTTAATACTTTAAATTATTCAACAAAACATCCAATTCAGTTATAATAGAATCATATACTTATATTTCTTTTATGTTTAAATATCTTTACGATATCATTAAAATTATGCATATTCTTAAATAACTAAACAAATGATAAATTATGTGTAAGTATCATATTTTATATATGCATCCATCCATACAAAATAACAAAACACATTTTAAAACTATTAATAATTTACATTATTACCATAAGTAATTTCTGTTGGCAATTACTTAGTGATGTCTTCTGGATTACAATCTAAATAAACATTTTATTATCGTTTATTCCACATTATCACACTTCAAAATATATTAAGTTTTTTTTTTTTTTTTAAATTATTATTAAAGATTTTTCTTCCTTTACAATACAAATTTAATTACTAAGTTAGTAAATAATCTAATGTCTTATGTTCCTACGCCTATATTTATACTATGAATAAATATTATTATAATTTTGTTAGTAAAAAATTAATTTTAAAACCATATTTACAATAATTTTATTAGAATTTCTTACATTGAAATGTTCTTTTTTTGATAATAAGTTCATTACAGAAAGTATCTTTTCTCCTGGTAAAAAACATTAATAACACACTTTTGACATCAATAATCACGCATGCTCTGGTTTTTAACGTTGTAAAATATAATCCAAAATGACAGTTCAAGTTAAATGCGGTACATTTACTTTTATTCTATAAGACTTACACTAATATAATTAATATTTTTCTTATCTCCAAAACTTTAAATATTTAAACAGGTATTGTTAGGTAAATATCTAATTTTAAATACTCTTCATCAAGATAATTTTCCAAATTCTTGTAACTTTTCCATATTTACTGAGGTTTAATATTTTCTGATACAACCAATACTTCTCCCAATATTTTCAAATAACTTAAATTATTTTCCCAAATAATTTAAATAAACTTTTGTATGTCCCGCATACCTTAAAGACCAACTTGTAATATTTTTTTTTAAAAATATGATATGTCACATACTTGCAAATGATCTTAATTTTTATATTTTCTATGAAAAATTCCAGTTTTAAAATATTTCCAATATTTCTTCAGAAAGAAATATCTCCACATTCTAAAATAATTGTTCGGTCAAATTTAAAATTTTTTTTTTCTTTTAAAAGTATCTTTCCATTGTATTTTAAATAAATTTTCTTCATAAAAATATATTATATCATTTCACTTTATATCTTTTAATGAAAATTTTTTTTTATATATATATATTTTCTCCGTGATGTTCTTTTTATGAAATTTAGTCGTAAATCAATATGACTTATCAACATAGGCAAAATTATATACTTTATATGATAATAACATTTGAATACTTCCATTAATTTTTTTTTATATTTAGTTATGACTTCTTCATGTTTAAGTTGATGACAAATTGAACAAAAACAAATCAGCTAAGTAAGGAATTATTTAATTTTTAGCCCTCTTTCTCCATCTCACGATCTTGTAACAATAAACTGCTGTATTTTTATAAAAATTGAAGCTAAATAAAATGGATTATTACACTACTAAATACTTTATTGAAATGGTAGAAATACTAACAATGTTATAATAGTACATCGGTAGAATGAGATAACAGCTTAATAATCCTCTGCCAAAATTTAAACAGCTCTTAAATACTCCAGCTGATTCCAATTCTGATTGGTCCATTAAACAATCCTGACCTCAAATTATCCAGGACCACAAACATTGGTTTAAAGTTAAAGTTAATAATAATTTACTAAATATTTATTTTTATTATATTATTCAATTCTTACTTAATTTTCACATTTTATTTACACTTACTAAAGACTCTAAAATAATTTTTAAAAATCACATTTCAATATTTATTACCATTTCTACCTTTATTTTAAACTTAACGTATTTATTTTCAACAAAAAACATAAATCTGATTTTATTTATTATATTCACTTTTAAAATCCAATTTAACATTTATAACAGATAATATTATTCTATTTTCAAACACAGGTGTGCGTCACGTGATTTACATAACTAAATAAGGCGCTAATAATTTAAAGATTAAAATAATAATTTAATTTATAAAATGCTACATAATCACTATTATAGCACAATTTTAAAATAATTATTTTAATATTATAAAACCAAGAAATTACACTTTTCTCCCACATTATTATTTTTTAATCAAATGATTTTAAAAATATAGCCATTAAATAAAATTATTATTACTAAATCTATTCGTTTAACTTTAAAGCATTACTTTTAAAATTTACCCTAATTATTATTTATAAGACTTATTAAAGCAGTATTTGTTATGGCCAATTCTCCCAACCATACAATCTTATAATGATTTGTAGTTAACTGTTTTCTTACAAATACCAACCCAACATTATACATCAATTATTTTACTTGCCTTAACTAAATTATTCAAAGATTATTAACACACAACATACATCATCCCTTACCCAACTTCAAAATTTAAAAATTTTCAGTAGATTATTAGAAATAATCCATTCTAACCTAAACAAAAGGGTACAATTATATATATATATATATATATATATATATATATATATATATATATATATATATATATATATATATATATATATATATATATATATATATATGATCAATAGATGGAGCTTTACCAAAACCTCCGAACAAGCATATTTTGTTTACATAAATGTCAAAAGAGTCAGAATTAACTATCTCTTTTGTTGGCTCCACCTTCACATCAGCTGATTTCAAGCTAATTTTCTATCATCAGTGAAGGATAGGGCTAGAAACTAGATTTAAACACTGACTCCAAGCGTTTATGCAACAAGTTCCTATCAGTTTGCAAGCATGAATTTTTCAGACATGTAATGTCTTCAAAACCAGCCTAACAAGCCACATAGTCAAAGCCTCTGCAATATATATCATTGCAAAATCTTTTAAAGGTACATTTATGAAAAACAAAAACAAATAGCAAGTTACATGATTTATAACTTGTTTTTGTTTTTCATATATATATATAATTAAATTTAGATAAAAAAGACAAGATGGATTTGTTTTTATCTTTCAAAGACTCTGTCTTGTGTTTAGAAAGTGAGAGTATTCATCATCTTTTAAATTCCTACAGAGCATGTGTAAGAGATGATTTTTTTATGTTTATTACAAGTAAAACATAATTCTAGATAAATAAATAATTAGTTATATATGAAAAAAGGTTATACTAAAATTGATGAATGGCACACATTGTGTTAAAGAAATGAGTAAACATTATCACATCTTTTACACAATTTCTCATAGCAATTTCAATATATAGAAAACACCATAGTAACCTCACACACCAAAGACTTTGAATGGATTATTTTCTAAGTACCAAAATGGCTGCATTCTAATCAATAAATTGAAAAAGTTAGATTTTTATTTGTAGAATAATGCTAGGTTATCATCCAAAATTTTTCTAAATATACTAGAATTGACAAAATTAAAATAAAAAAATCAAATTATTAAAAATATATACAGTAATGTCATCACTATTAAACAAAAAAACCAATATATAACAAATAAACAGGTTAACGATCATCTGTCAAGAAGAAATATCTCAAGTCAGATAAAAATTTTTAATTACTTATCAAATGCTTTTCTCATGTATTAATAATGTATTTAATTTGTCATTACATGACACTTTAATTAATATCTGTTTATTTTACTACTATCCTTTCCATATGACTATGAATAATAACTGTTTTAATCGTTTTAACATTAAACAGCATAAAAAACCTAAATCTAAAGTATACAAAGCAAATAGTATACATATAATTTAAGTTTAACAACACTATTTACATCAGTAAGATAGAATCTATCTTTAAATGTACTTTACAAATAAAAATGAATTTATGATAATGTCAGTAATTATATATAATTAGTACCAATTGATGTAGTTTAATTATAATATTGTAGATCAATTACAAGTACTACATTTTTTGTAAGCACTTATTTGATAACATTTACTTAAGACAAATCAATTAATGATTATTACTAATCATTTAATAATACAGATATTAAAGATTAATATCTCTATTTCAATTTTTTTCACATTTGCTAATATCTTACATATATGTAAAATTTATGTTTTATTAATTGCTTAATAATAATCATTAATATAGTTATTTGAGGACAATGTCCTCAAACAAGTAAGCGCAAAAAACACAGAATTCGTAAGTTGAATTATAATAATTTATTAGAAATGAATATTTAACAATAACGATGAAAATAGATGACAGAGTAGCTAGGGTCAACTGAAGAAAGACTAAATCAGAAATTCATCTTAGGAATCATTTTTTGGTCTTCAGATGACTTTATTTATATGCTTGATGAGAGGAATAAATAGAAGTTTAAGATATATATCTAATTTGATATTGAAATGATATAGATAATGAATATTGAAACAAAATACATATAATTAAAATATATATATAAAATACACATAATTTAATAATTGCTTAACAAAATGACAAAGTCCAATTACCACTTTTATAAATTATAAATCAATATTTTATAAATTAAACAATATTTATAAACATGCAAATAATTGATATTGTTTCTATGGTAACAATATTTATTATCTCTTAAACAACGGAAATCCTATAAAGAACATTTTCATAAGAAAAGAAAATCACTAAATTAGATTGATATTTGTTTTGGGTTTTATTTTAATGCTAAACAATTAATGATGGATTACTATTGTAAAATGTTCGATTTAATCATTTCATAATGCATAGTTTTATTAGCATACACAAATAAAAATTAATGTATTTGCCCATTTTTATCAGCATTTAAATATTTCTATATATATATAACAAAAACACTACTTGAAATATAATAATGATAGTAATTTTATATCAAATTTACAATTAATTTTAAAAATTAATTATTCTGAAATGCATTTTGGACAATAAAAATGTATAAACTGAATAAAAATAAACCAGCAATATATATGTTAATGAGTATTAATTAACAAAGATATGCACTCCCATCCCCACACACTCATACATACTTATATATTATATGATAACCAAACTTATCAACTTCAAAAACTTCAATCTGTTGTCAAGACAATATGTAAAATTTTGTAAATAATAGATTCCATCTCTTACCTGTGCTAAGTTCTCTTAGGGATTTCACCTTTATTGTTAAAAGAAGGTTGCCTTGACAACAATTTGAAATTGTTGATTGTTATCTACACTGGAATTGTCTAAGTGTTAATTGACTTCTAATGATTAAAATCTCTTAATTTAAACAAGAATGTTGGTATTTAGATTAACAGATAAAATTTTTAAATTTCTGGAAGTTTAAATAAACCTCATAAAAACCGACAAATTTAACTTGTTTTTGAAAATTGATTAGTACTAACCATTTTTAAAACTTTCAAACCTTACTGATATTCTTATTATTTTAGATAATAAATCTGATTTTGCACAAAGCTAAGTGATTCACAAATAGAAATCATATGATAACAGCCCAAACTTATATATATCCAAAATCTCTTTCTTCCCCCCTCTCTCTCTCTCTCTCTATATATATATATATATATATATATATATACACACATACATATATTGTACCAGTCGAAAAACCACCCATACCAACATGATCCAAACACAAAGCCAGATTCAAACTCAGTCAAACCAAACTGAATTCAAATCCAACTCATGAGCTCAGATCAAATCAATGGACGACCTAAGTCAACAGTACATGACTATGCACCAAGAAACTAGCTCAATGGATGATGATGATTTGAGACACCTGAACTGGCTCTAACAAAGTATAATAAAATAACTAAGGATATTTCTAAGTCAACTCATATATGTATATGTTCAGGTTGCCAATGCAGATAGCGAGCATTAATATTAAAATAACTATTGAATAAAAAAGAGAGTTAAAAAACAAAATGTGTTAATAAAATGTTCTAATAATAATAAAAATTTTGTTCAACTTTTAGATTATGATTATATAGATTACCTCTAGTCTTTAAACAGTATTTAAAATTACAATAAGAATGGCAGTCCTTATTATATGCCAATAACTATTACACAATATTCTAGGAGGATTATATATGTCTATGCTCCGACAAGAAAATAAAGGTAGATAAAGATATTTGGCTGTGACAGAAATTATGATTCTAATTCTAAATGAAAGAATGTGAGATTTATTTTCACATTCACAAATCAATTGACAAAGAGCAAGATATGTATTTAGGGCATAAATATACTATGTAACAGAAAACTTATTTAATTAGAAATGAATAAGAATTTGTTTGACTTTAATGAAATCAATTCATCATGATTTACGAGCATGAGAGTGGGGCTTTATTGAGCTGAGAAGTAAATGGTACTGACATCTTATGAGCTATAAAAACAGATACAAGAAATAATGGCTTCTAATTGATTTAAATAGGAGGGCAACTTGTGTTTTACAAGTTTTTCTGCCCTATCAAGGAGACATGGAACACAGGGAAAGCCAGGTCGGGTCATAGCCATATACCTTTGGTGTTCCAATATAATAAAGAATGAGCAAGTGAAGGAAGTGATTTCTTCCTCAGTAATTAAAGTAAAAATAGCATCACCAGCGACAAGCCTATGAAGCAGGAGATGTCTCATGCCAGTAATGTTCAAAACTGATGACTCGATAATCATCGAGTGTAATTAATAAAATCCATTTTATATAAAGAATGCTCTACATGATGACCTGATCATGGAATTAAAGTCAAATGAGCTTTTAACTAAAATTATTTAATGCAATTATAAAATTATATTAATTATGCCCCAAACATCATGCCCTCCCCGTATATTAATAGAGAGCATAAAATTTAAATGAGAGTATATTCATTTAATTCCTTTATCGACCTTTTTGCAAAACATTTTAACATTATATATGAATAAGTAAATATTGGTGAAACAAAAGAAAATAGTGGGGGAATAGGTTAGAAATAGTTAATAATCAATATCAGCCATTAGTAAAATAGTAAACATTTAATAAATTCTTTTGACTCAATGATTAATAGAACAGTATTAATCTAGTTCTAATGGGCGAGAATTACTATAAGACTTAATATATTACTTGCATAAGCAAATGAAACAAAGGAGATCATCGAGTCAAAGGATTATTGGCATCTAATAGAAATAAATGACATTAATGATTATTTAATATATATAGTAAGGTTAGATAAATGAACTGCCATCATAAGAAAAAAGAAAGTTAACATAATACTAATTTCAAAGACTAGGGATTAAGATAATTACTACATAGCATAAATAAAAGAAAATTTTACAGTAGATAGCTTAAAAGGTGGTGTAAAATAAAGTTCGAAAACTGGCCAGAAAGTTGTGGTTGTTTCAAGAAAGATAATACCATTCCTTCATGGTTGGTTCTTTGGATTACACACAACAGAGTCCAGTTGGATGAAACGTAGATGCACATTTTATAAATTACTTGAACAACATTTTGATTGATTCTTTCAGATTTTGGGCAGCATGACTGGTGTGGAGGAAGTTTGGTTTAGCCCCTCACCATGATGGAAACATGATTGAAATTCATAATTTAAAGACGCACATAGATTATAGTAGCACTTCTCTAAAACAAATATGGCTTCTCCCCTCTCCAAACTTTTCCGGGCTATTTATACTGTCCTCAAGTTGCCTGCCTATTACAAATCTAGATGCCTTCAGGCTAGAGCTTCTTGCATTATCAAAGTTATAAATTTTTACTAATTGTTTTTAGATAGATTCCTTCGATAAGGCTTTCAAACTCATTAACCTTGAAATCATTTTCTAATTACAAAATGAATTTATAAATCTAAAAAACGATTTTAATTAGGAACCATCCTTACATTTTAAATTATCTTTTTGCTAATTAATAAAACTTTCCCCATTGTCTTTGGAAAAGGACAATCTGAAAGCTTATCGAAAGAATGTAGCTTTAAATCACTAAAATTTGAATAAACTGTTTAAAAGTAAAATAAAACATTCCCAACGCAATGAAACTTTAACGAATATATATATTTAAATATTTATAAATATATACGCACAATCCATGCAGTTATAATATATATAAATTCATGAATAATTTTATCATGAATTTATTAATGACATTGATTAATTTAAATGTCAAACTAGTTGGTTTTAACATATTTTTGTATAATACTATTTTTTTTGATAAAACTAGTGTGTATTGAATGTAGAAAGCCCATTGCATCAGAAATTCATGGTTTGAGGTAGACTGCAGGTGAGATATCATGAAGCTAGGATTGAACTTAGATGCGACTGCTTCAATATATATATATATATATATATATATATATATATATATATATCATATAAGTATATATATATATATATATATATATATATATACCTAATGATACAGAAATGGTGTAGTAGAGATGATGCCTAGATCATGACCCTCAAAACAAAGATTGGTCATTCACAAAAGTATCCCTGATTTTACTGAACATAAAAAGAGATCATCAATCAGCATCCAAATTCAATATGTGCAATAATAAGTAATAAACATAGAGTATCATCAGCAATAATCATCAAAAGTTAACATCCTTTGAGACTTAATTAAATTAGATAGGCAGTATAAAATCTTAGGTTCATCATTATACAATAATCTATATTTTATCTTCATGCATATACATAAGTACTAAAAATAAATACAAAATTAATCCTACATCAAAATTGCTGGTATCATTATAACAATGCTGATCATTAACTATGTTCTAGCCATTAGATATAAAGAGTATACTCACCATCAATAAACTAATTATCAAATCTGTGTGGACTATAAAAGTGATTTTTGCAACATTAGAATCATCCAAATAATTCTATAGACAACCATCTGGATATCTACTCAGATACACTTACACACATATATATTGCAAATACCATTACATATGAAGTAATTGTGGGAGTGGAAGAATGATAGAGACGGTGAACCAGAAACAAATGTATTCATTGTATTATTAAATATTTTTTATGGGATATTACTCACACTGTAATTATAGCTAGAAGAATAAAGACATCAGAAAAAATAATTTCAGAAATTATTTAACAAAGTTAATTATTAAACCAAAGAATAAAAACATTTAGAAAATAATAATCTGACAAATCCGAAGTTAATATACATATTGATCAATCCTATCTATGCAATACACATATAGTTTTATAAAATACTTATAAACATTATTCTCTTCTGATTCTTCATAATTAATTAACATTTAATATAAAAAAAGCTATTCTCTTATAACAATTTAACCTTAAAAAAGTATTTTGCAATAAAGAAAGAAAATAATTTTATTTTGAATCTTCTTCCCCATTTTTTTATTGAAAATGATAATGTCCCCATACAATTTTAACTAAAAAAAAACTGTCTTCAACAAAAACAATTACAAAAAATAAAACGTATTCAGTATTTCCAATTATTTTTTTTTTTTAATAAAGTAACATTTATAAATCAATTAGATCTAATCATGCAATATCTTATTTTATGATGATTTATTTTACTTTATCAATTCTTTTTAGTTATTTAGTTGGGTATTTTTTGTAAACTCCTTCAGGTAGTAATTTAGTAATCTATTGCTACATGTTTTTTCTTTCTTGTTATAACATTTTCAATATTTATTTTATTCATTTAGTTTTTTGTTATTTATATAACAACAGGTCTCCAGTTTAACAATTATTTTTATTTCATTATTGTTTCATCTAACTTTTTTTCTTTATAACTTCAAGTTTCCAGTTTAACAATTATTTTCACTTCATTATTTTTTCATCTAGCTTTTTCTTTTTTTTTTCTTTTATAGCTTCAGGTTTCCAATTTAACAATTATTTCTATTTCATTATTCCATCATCTAGCTTTTTCTTCTTTTTCTTTTATAACTTTAGGTTTCTAGTTTAACAATTATTTTCATTTCATTATTCTTTCATCTAGCTTTTTTTATAGCTTCAGGTTTCATTTCATTATTCTTTCATCTAGCTTTTTCTTTTTTTTTTCTTTTATAGCTTCAGGTTTCCAGTTTAACAATTATTTTCATTTCATTATTTTTTCATCTAGCTTTTTCTTTTTTTTCTTTTATAGCTTCAGGTTTCCAGTTTAATAATTATTTTCATTTCAGGTTAACATGAGTTGAGAGAGCCAATGATTCAGAATGGATCAATATATAAGGCTTATTGAAAGTTTCCGTAGTGATAATTTCCTTTTCCTACATCCCTTTTAGTGAAATTAGTTGGTCTCAGTACTGATTAACTCAGAACTTATCATATGGTTATTTTAAAACCCATAATATTACATTGCTTAGCAAACATCTTTTTTTTATAACTAAGACAGAGATCAATTTAGCTTCTGACTTTCAAGCTGAGCTTCTGACTAATAAACTTAATGCTACTGAACTCCTACAGAATTATATTGTTCAAATGCATTTGTTTTTAGAAAACAACCCTGATTTAATTTTCTATCCAATCACGTGACTACCTTGGAAATCACTGCATTATGTTTTGTTTTATTTGTACAAAAAATATTTTTTTTTGTCAAAAAGTTCTTTTAATTTTTTCAGAGATAAAAATTTTAAACTTGGTTTGTTTTTATTTTTGGAAAAAAAAATAGTATTTATACATTTTAATTGAAAATAGTTTTTAATTTCTTCAGAGTTAAAGTTTTTAATTTCTTGTTTTTTTTTTTTTATAATTTCTTAAGAAATAAAATATTCTATTTATACCCTAACCAAAACATACTTTTCATTTCTTCAGTAATAAAGATCTTAAGTTCTTCTGGATTTTAATTTTTTGAAAGATAAATATTTTATTTGTATTCAAGATTCTAATTATCTTTTTCTACCCATATATGAAAAGTAAATTACATAAAAAATATTACTTCTTTGTTTCTTTTTACTGCTATACCTAATAAAAATTAAACATTTATATTATTAATAAAATGTTTTAAGCTTAGTCACATGATCATTTCACATATGTATATCTATTAATATGTTTAACTAAGCTAAATTCAAATTTTCATATTTAACAATTAGATTAATATGCAGCTAGCATGAGAAAGAATACATATTTTTATATATATATATATATTAAATCCATGAAAATCTTCATACCAACATATATATATATATATATATATATATATATGTTATATATATACACATATATATATATATATATATATATATATATAAGCATATGTGTTGATGAATTTGTAGTAAAAGTAGTCTTTAAATAATATATTGTAGGGAAAGACTTCTACAACTTCTATAAAACATCGAGGTGAAATACAATATTGCTAAATCATATAATTTTCTGATTAATACATACAAAATATTTCATTTGGAGATAGTGTCAATAGTCATTGAATCTTTTTTTATTCTTCTATGGCTATTCATTTCTTGATAGAAAATGAAATTAAAAATAATATTGATTTATTAGTTTAAAAAAATCTGAAGAGATCAGTATTCCACAGATTAAATTTTTTCAAAAGAGTTGAAGCTCTTACTAAAATACTGATTGGTAGGTTCTATGAGAAAACAATTGCAAGACTGTTTGTAACCTTTACATTTATTGTTGTTATCAATGAGCAAAAGTGGGTTTCCCATAGTTTATTTAAACTTTTATGATTATTTTAATAAAGTATTTGTATAGTAACCATTAACAGAAATATTTTTATGATTTCACTTAGTTCGCATGATCATTATAATTTATACTTACACAAGTTGTTTTTCGCAGAGGCAAAACTCTCCATACAGTAGCACCAGTCAGTGCAAGCTGAGTAATCAATGAATTCAGGAAGGTTTGTGCATAAAATCCTTATCTAGTACCCAATTTATTTCTGACCATTATGTATGCACTGTGAAATACAAATGCAATCCACATTACTTATTTTTCAAGTCCCTTACTTATATTTAACTTTATGGTTTCTCTCCTATTCTTAAAACCCTTTATACAAATGAGAAAAACTTTACTTTCTTTCAATGGTGATTGATAAACATGTGTTCTCCAACCTAAGGCCTCAAAATGTTATCTTTTTTTAAATAAATCATTTTCTTTCTTAAATTAAAAAAAATTTTTAGGAACAAAATTACTAAGAAAACAACTAATCTTACATATAACTTAGTGATAAAGCCTCCTTACAGTAACACCATCACACAAAATTTTTTTTTTTCACTTCTATACTTAAATGATGTAACAAAACTGTTTCAAATGTTATCAAAATTCTTCACAATATTTCCAAAACAAATTAGAACTATTTCTCTTGACACAATTTTCTCCTTACATTCACTCAACAGGTACACAATTTTTATAGTAATCAATTTCTTGAAACAAAATGTAAAAAAAATTATATAAGTTTTAACTTATCTTGCAGAGCAAAATAGACACAACAGCACAGCAAGTCAGTCAATGTCCCTGGACTGGTTTCTGGCCTGTGGTTTTCATTGGTGATGAGATTTTGCACTAGATAAAAATTTTATGCACAAACTTTCCTGCATCCATTGATTAGTCTGGTTTGCACTGACTGGCACTACAGTATGAAGAATTTTGCCTTTGTGATTTCACTTAGTTTTTTAAAAATATGTTTCAAGTTAACAATACTCTGTCAAACATCATAGTACAGGACTTTTCTGTTGTATGAATAATTATAAATACAATTTTAAATTTTAAAACAGAACTTTGTAACTTTATGATGACTTTATAATTATTCTTTCATATTTAATAAATGAAATTCAATCATTAAGAATTTCATTAAATTACCTTTTTCAATAGCATTACATTAATTACCATTAAAAAGATAATTGTTTTCATTATGTATTTTACTTTATTTCACTTTATATTTTATTCTTCTATATTTGAAAAGTTGAACATTTACAAACATTGATATAAGAGAAAATAATGGAAATAACTTGTTGAAGATTAAAAATCTAGATAATGAACTTTGATAGGATTATTTGTTTTTTTCTTGTTATTTTTGTGCACCTTTAATAGAAAACCAAATTCTGTCGAGAGGTCAGTGCGACTGCCTTACAAGCAGTTGACTGGGTTGTGGGTTCGTGTCCTGGCCGATGCTATGACACTTGAGAAAAAAAAGTAACAATACCATTTATTTGTATAAACAAAATATAAATAACAAATTGTTTATCCATTTAAAATATGTTTAAAATCTATTTGTACTGGCAGTATAGTAGTGTTCAACTTTACTATTACTTCTACTTCTTTTGTAGAATTTTTGTTCTATTTTCTTTTAGACATATATCTTCAGAACTTCAAATATCTTTTCTCAAGTGCATTAAACAATTCAATTTCTACCTTATCCATATATTTCCATATATGCAAAAACATTTTTTTCAATATTCTTGTGATCCATGTTCCATGCCTATTGTTAATTTATCTTTGAATTTACTCAGAGATTGTACTTCCTTTGCCAAAAAATTATGTAAAAGAAAAACATATGACAAGTATAGTAGTTTCTTATAAAAACATCCAATTTACAATGAACTTAGACTTTTTTTATCGATTGTTTTTATTCAAAAAGCATGTAATCTTTAGCCGTCCATCTTTTTTGATAGCTCCTAGTAAATGTTTGATTGAAATAAAAACTTTATATTTTTAATGAACTAACCTTCATTATATTTTCACAAATTTCAAATTACTTTCTAAAAAAACATAAGAATACAAATGAAAATTGTTGTTAAAAATTCTATTTCAATTTTGCAAATATAGAAAAAAGTAATAAACCAAAATACATAATCAGAATAATTGCTTTTATCCTTTGCAGTTGCCAATCTCATTATTTAAGGAACAAATTTAAATCTGTTTTAACTACATTTATAAAACCCAAATAAATTATTGCTTAAATTATAAAAAGAAAATTCCAATTTAGAATTTTACAATATTTATGAAAAAAAAAAGACAAAAAAATAAGTGCAAGAGTGATAAAGATAGTGTTGCTTTTCAGTTAACCACAACTTTCTGTTTTACCATTATTATATTCTCTTGACTTACCTTCTTTAAAACAAATATTTTTGAATCAACTTTAACTCTCTTGACTTACCTTCTTTAAAACAAATATGTTTGAATCAAATTTAACTCTAATCATAAATATTTTTGCCAATAAAAGTATTTCATAAGAATTTTTTAAAAATGATCATAAATATATAAACAATTTATGGAAAATATGTTTTTATTTTTAAAACCTAAATGAAAGCTTGTCTGATCTCATAAGCTCCCATAATCAACTTTTGGATCTAAGAATAAAAAATTACCCATTTGCTCATTTAATACGATACTAACATTTTTAAGATTTTAAAAAAAAAAAAATATTATTTTAGTTCCATTTTTTGCCATGAAACACAAATTCTAAATATAGCCACAAAAAGAGTACATTAATGTTGAAGTGACCAGAATGCCAAGAATTTTCTAGTATAGTTGTTACATTGAATCAGTAATTATCATTAAAATGATTAATTTAATTTTTTTATTAGTTGATTGTTGGCCCAGTATTGATTAAATCACATTTTTTAAAAACATCAACAGATTTCTTTTTCTAATTCCACTTTTCAAAAAATAAAAGAAATTTTCAAATCTCCCTGTTTCTTCTCATTTGGCAAAACATCACTATTAGAAGGTTTAAAGTTTTATATCCACTTCTGATAATATATCTTGGGACATATTTGTCAATATTTATTTAATGTGTCATTTCAAATTTGACTCACTAGAAACTAAATATTTTGATTTTTTAATCAATCTAAATTGTAAGTCCTATCAATTTTATGTTTTCTAAAACTGATTATTATTTACACAAATAGGTCTGACATGCTTAATGTGCCACAGCGAATATAAAATACATCAAAAATCAATGTATTGTTTTATAGATAATTTGGAACAGAATACATAGTGCTATTTCACCAATTTTATGCGAATATCACTACTATTTACCAGTTGTTCTCAGGGATTCTTTTTTCTTTTTTTTTCACACAATATTTATGAAATATTTCAGAAAAATAATTTAGATTTTAGAAATATTTATTTTTAATAAATTAAGTAATTCAATATTAACAAAACTTTACTCTACAAACACGATATTATTGTTGGCTCAAGGTAAAATTGTGAGTTCAGGTTTTAAATGGGAACAAATCTTTTTTCATTGCTAAAAATTCAAAAATTTATACAACCTGTCAGAGACACAGACAGAGCAAGTTAATACGAAATTAGAACGCTATGTATAATAATAAACAGATGATCTAATAAATATTTAGTTAAATGCTAATAGTCTCTAATAGATTGTGTGTGCATGTGTAAAGTAGACTATAAATTGATTTTTATGGAGGCATTAAATTATATTTTTTAAAATTTGATAAATTACCCTCTTATTAATGACCATGTAGCACAATGGTTAAACATCTGTTTGTTATATCTAAGGTTTGAATTTAGTCCAGATAAAATTTAATATTGTTTTAGACTTTTGCAAGCTTAAATCTTTTTTTTAGATCAGTGGCATATATAATCATTTAATAGTAATTAGTACATAAGTATTTGGTTATTCTTACCGATAGTGTAAAATAAAGACAGAAAATCCATTCAAAATCTGACGACCTGTAATTGAGAAATGGGGTTTAAAAAGTCCTTTGCCATATATTTGGATATTTAAATCTGGTTTATTTTCACTTACTTGGCTTTACCGACAAATTTATCAAATGATAAGCAGTATGTATAATGTTTTTTGTATGAAATGGATTATACAGGTGGTATGTTATTAATTAAATGCACACACACACACACACACACATATATATATATATATCGAAACAGGCAAAACTCTATACATATTGCCATTCAGTGCAAGCAAGAGTAATCAATGGATGCCAGAAGGCTTATGCATAAAATCCCCATCTAGTGTCTACTCATCCAATATCCCCAGACTAGTTTCTGGCTTGTGGCCTTTGTCAGTGAAGAGCCCTGGATTTGAGAGCACTACACCTGCTCTCAGATCCAATAATCCTCACTGATGAAGGCCACAGTCAAAAACTAGTCTGGGGATATTGGATGAATAGGCACTAGATGGGCATTTTATGCACAAGCCTTCTGGCATTCATTGTTTACTCTAGCTTGCACTGAGTGGCCATACTTATAGATAGTTTTTTTCTCAGTTGTGAAAGATTTTATTCATCAAAAAGACAAAATACACAACAGTTAAAAAAAGTTTACAAAGAGATGATTACATGGTAAAATAAAACTCAAGTACAATATGGCGAAGGGGAAGGGAATACATATGAAATGGGAAGGGGATATGGAGAGGGTGTGTAGTCCAGGCAAAGAATAGTATTTGGTAAGGAGCAATGTTGATAGCCTTGGTAGTCCTGGTGGAATGATAGGAGGATCCATATGTGACATTAACTTTAGAGGAATAGCTATATGTTAAGTCTATAGAGGTTTCAGGAATAAATGAACAAATTTCTGAGCTATGCTTAAATACAACAAGCCGATTTTTGCCTTTAGATGAGTGATTTAGTTTTTTCCATTATACTTGGAATGGCATTATGATTGGTCATGTTGTTCTTTTTGACTTGCTTTTTACTTTTGATAGAGCAAACCACCGCTTGAAAGGGGGCAAGATCCAGAGGGCAAGGAGATGGAGACTTTGAAATAAGTTCTTTGGTGATGATATTTTTAGTTAAGTCTTGTTTGAAATTTAATTTAGATAAAAGTTTGGTAATATTGAAGGCTTTAGTTCATGTAATTTAGGTCTCTGCACATTTTTCCCGCTAGGGGCAGCAGCCATCTTTAAACCATTTGAAAGGATGAAAAGTAATATGAAGAAAACAATTTTGAAATGGAAAAAATAAATATACTGATGTAAAAGCAAAAAAAAAAAAAAACACTGGGAAACTTATTATCAATAATTTTAGTTGAGTAATGAGAAAATTGAATGGAATTTTATGTGGTTAGTTACCTCAGAGGGGGGTGGGGTGAAAAATAAGATCGTTAAAAATGGTCCAAATAACTGGAATAACACAAAAAAAACTTTATAAACAAGTTCTGAGTGAAAGGGAAGTTGGAGTAGAAGAAATATTTAAGAGTCTAAGTATAGAGAGTTTTGCCTTTTTTGATAACAGTTATGAGCAAGCATAGGAAATGGTGATCATGTGATGTTTATTGGCACAAATATATATCTATGTATAATACACCTCACAAAGATTTATGGTAGTTTTTCTGCACAGGTCTTCTAAAAATATTGACTCTCGTTTTCACCTTCTTGTATTCTTTGATTTCTTGCAGCAATAAATCTCGTTTTAAAAAAGAAATATATATCGCATTTTTTATAATCATTTTCCAGTAACTTTATAAGGCTGTAATTAAATTAAATTGTAAACAAACCAATTGTCTATTATTTAGAGTTATGTATAATTCGATTGATTAAGTATGTATATATGCTATAAATTAAGAGGAAGAAAATAATTTAGCATACCTACATAATTATATATAAAAGGTAAATATTTTAATGATGCATGTTTTTAAAAAAAAATTAATTGTAACCAAAAAAAAAATAAAAAGATTAGTTTTATAATATCAAGTACTGTAATATAATTCTTTAGCAAAAGCAAAGAACAAGGTTTTTTTGGAATCTGAGTAAAACTAAACTAATAAAGTATCTAATAATAGCATTTCAAATGTAAAAAAAATAATTACATTAAATATAAAAATAGAAGAATAAAACTTAGTAAAAGTAAAATAAAAATTAAAATAACCATTTGTTATATTAAGTTCCTATAATTAATGTTGTATTGTTAATTTGTTTTTTTTTAAGAAAAAAGCAAAATAATATAATTAAAGATAGCAAATTCTTCAGATAGTAGCGTCATCCAGTGCAAGCCATAGTAATCAATGGATGATAGAAGGTTTGTAAATAAAATCTCTATCTACAGCCTGCTCCTTCAATATTTCCAGACTACTTCCTAGTTTATGGCTTTCATCAGTGAGTTTTGCATCTGAGAGCACTGCACCTAGAACTAAAGATCTAATGCAATTTTCCATCAATCACATTTTATCTATTTAGTTAACTATAGAGTTATTATCCAAAGATGAAAACACTATATTTTTTTCAAACCAAGCTAATCTACTTGTATATTCATGCAGATATCAATCCAGTTCAGTATCTATACATTTTGCTATTTTTTGTTTTTTTAATAACCAGTTATTATTAACCTATGAGCAGTATTGGTATAAAGCCATTAAAAAATCACATGATCACCATCTCCTGTGCTTATACAGGCTGTTAAAATAGTAGAAAATGTCTTCATATAGTATTGACACCCCATGGAAAACATGTTAATAAAGAAATGCTAGTGTTTGTTCAAAAAATCCCCATGGGGCCTTCTCATCCAATATCCCCAGACTAGTTTCTATCTTATGAATTTAATCATTGAGAAGTTTTGAATCTGAGACCACTATACCTACAACATAGGAGCTAATTCAACCCCCCAGCAGTGATCTTTTACATATTTAGTTAACTATAAAGCTAAGAGCCCAAGATGAAAACACAATAATGTTTTCAATCCAAGCTAATTCACTTGTATGATCATACAGGTTTGAATTCAGTTCAGTATCTATACATTTTGATATTTTAAATTTATAATTATCATTACACTATAGGAAATATTGGCATAAAATCCACTAAACCATCACATGATCATCATTTCCTATGCTTACCCAAGCTGTTAAACTCCTTAGAAAAGTAGTGCCATCCAGTGCAAGCCATAGTAATCAATGGATGCATAAAATCACTATCTAGTGCCTATTCATACAATACATCCAGACTAGTTTCTACCTTTGTAGCTTTCATCAATGAAAAACATTGGATCTGAGAGCACTGGATCTACATCTTATGATCTTATGCAATCCTTCATCTACAGGCAAAAAGTTACCTACTGGTTTTAATAACTTGTGTAAGCATAGGAAATAGTGATTATGTGATGCTTTAGGGGTTTATACTAATCCTGTTCATAGGATAATGGTGACTATTATTATTAAAAAATCCCAAAGACATCAAAATAATTGATACTGAATTGTGTTCAGATCTATATAATGATGCAAATGAATTAGCTTGGATTGTAAATTTTGTGTTTTTTTATCTTAGGATCATAACTTTATAGCTAATTAAATAGATAAAAGGTAGCTACTGAAGGGTTGCATTAGATTCTAAAATTTAGATACAATGCCCTCAGATTCAAAGCTCTTCATTGATAAAAGCCACAAGCTAAAAATGGGATATTTAATGAATATGCACTATATAAGAATTTTATGCACAATCTTTTCAGCATCCATTGATTACTATGGTTTAAACTGGGTATGACTATCACCTGGAGAGTTTGCTATTATTTTAACAACTTTGACATTTTAATGATTTTGTAGAGATAATAATAATAATAATAATAATAATAATAATAATAATAATAATAATAATAATAATAATAATAATAATAATAATAATAATAATAATAATAATAATAATAATAATAATAATAACAACAACAACAACAACAAAAACTCTAATTATATAAAAAATATAGAATAAATAAAAAATTAAAAATACCAGTAATTATCCAAAATTTCAGATTTGTTTATTATGTACATAAACATATATTTCGGATTCCTCTATGCAAGCATTTTCTAATTGTTAATCTTAGTATTTTATTGACATTTCCACAGGTTCATACCAGTCATTGACCAAGTAGGAAAAGTTATTCAAAAATATTGCATAAACGCCTAAAAAATTATCTCTATTATTGGAACATCTGATTTAATGCTAATATTAATTTAAGGTAAATGCATGCACTTGCATTAATTGGAATGTACCACTCATATTTTTACCCAATAAAATATTTGCTTAATACATATATATTAAACTGAAGATTTTCATGAGCATGAAATGTATTACACTTCATGAAAACTGCTAGGACATCCATATACAATATTAAATTATGTAATTATCAACATTTTGGTAAAATAATTATCTTCTTAATTTAATTAAAGATATAGCTAAGTGGTGGCTATTGCAAAAATATAGAAAGTTTCAAAAAGTTAATTGTGACTTATAAAAAAAAGCAGAACTAGGAAAATTACATAACAAAATATAACAAACTAATAACTGCATTTTATTCAATCAAAATAAAATATTACACAAAGCATGAACTCAAATTTGAAGTGGGGATGGCTGATTATTTCAATTTCAAATTTGTCAATGACTTTTACTTCATTCAAATTTTTTTTTCATATGGTTGACAGTTTGGCTGCTTATTATACAATTCAGTAATTGTATAACTTAATATTCAATATAGTTGTTGCTGAGAGTGTCTATGAATTGTAACACATGTACACACATATATATTTCTACTATACCTCCCCCTTCATATATATATATTCTCTTAAGATAGATTCATTAATGAGAATTACTAACAATTTAATATATGAATAGATGTAAGGTAAAAGTAACAAGGAACTGAAAGTGAAATACACCTGGGTCTCTTTTTACGCAGACTTATTTAAGACGATTTTGAAGTTACACGATTCGTGTTTCACCAGAAGTGTGTTAAATAAGTCCGCGTAAAAAGAGACCCAGGTGTATGAACTCGATAATGCTCTATTACTTTAAATAATAAATTTTGCACACTTACGTTATATTGAAAGTAATAGCACATTATTGGAATTTGACTTTCATCTTAGTAATTTCAATATTTTCAGTGCTTTATAATAGTAAAATTTTATGCAATAATGAAATTAAAATCATAATTTCCACATTTTATGTATAGACACATTAAATTTTACAAGATTATAATGTAAATTTGTTCAAACATTGTACGTGTTAATTTTGCATTTTAAATCACATTCTGTTTTTGCTTTTTAAAATAGAACGTAATCAATTATTAATCATTTAGTGTCCACAAGTTTATTTTTAAAAGGTCAGTAATAGCAGTGGGCATAATTAAATATGACAATTAAAAATTAAAATCTGATTTTTAATTGTAATTAACAATTTAAAAATTACTTACTGCGACTTGAAATTAATGTGAAATTTGATTTTTAAACCGAATTGAAAATTAAAGACAAAAATAAGAATTTAATTTTTAGTTGTTAGTTTCATAAACAATTAATAAAATCATCATCTCAAAGATTAATTACTAATTACGTTGTCACCAGAAAACCACTGTTACAACATGAGTGTGAAGTTGGCGCTAGTTGTTTGCAAACAAACATGTTTTTCCGCAAATAGTTATAATAATTAAAACATGTATAAAAATGTAAATTACTGTACTGTAAATTATGCATAAAAATATATTATTTTGAATAAAATTAAATATTATAGTTAAAAAAAGTTTGTCTTGTATCAATTTTTTTCAAATATGAAATTTTTTATTAGTCATATTTTATTTCCTTACATTTTTTTTTGCACAAATTTTAAAGTAATTTTACGTTGGTGCTTTGCTTTTATGCAAATTTTGAAAAATCACAGACCGCATCCCCCCTTTTTTAATGTAAGTTATGTCTATTTTTGTGTGATTTCGTTTGCGCATGTTTTCTGAGGAACCTATCTATCGCGTAAAATGAGACCCAGGTGCATATCACTAAGAGTATCATGATACTATAGAAAGAATTCAAAGATGGATATGGAGTTGGGATAAACATGTTATTAGAAATGATGACAATAGACAGGCAACTAAACTCACAAAACTTCTTCAAGCATTGCATATTATCTGTCAGTTTAGGAGGATTTATATTAATGAAAAATATACAACAATCTCGGCCTAAGGGTGGCCTTTGAGCATTCCATCATCAGATTTTCAATTGGATGGACAGTTGAAGAGTTGGAGTGTGGAATACATTGAAGCCTGTCCATTAAAGTAGGAGGATTTGCTACCTTAATATATATCTGAGCACTTGTAGCATATATGTGTAGAGATGGTAATCTAGACCAACTGATGATTGCTAGTTTAGCATGAAATACGTATATTGGTGATTATTTATCTTTTCAACATATGTGTGTTTGGGTGTATCAGTGTTATGAGATAGTGTGGAGAGTGGTGGGTCATGTAAAAGTCTGTGCTCATACCCTGTCTATTACATATATAGACACAGGTATATATAAGCCTGTGTATTTCATCTGTTAAAATATGTTTTACTATTATTATTATTAATAAAAAACTTTTTATTTTTACTCTATACATTGAATATCACTAATGTTATATATAATTAATGATGCATTATTTTAATGATATATAACCAATAAAGGACCAATTTTATCACACACTTTTAATAACAACCTCATTATTGAAATGCTAACTAAATATTTATAAAAGTTGACAAGTGTGATAAGTGATATTGTTTAAGCTGAACCCCAAATCAAAGTTAAATGTAAATAAAGCCTTTTCAATGTGTTTAAGCATTAAACTTCAAATGGCAAAGATTATTTTGACTTATTTTTAAATCATTTTGAATCAATAATCTGCAATAAAATAAGAAATTAATTAATATAGCATTATTTTAATATTATGTATATATTGGGGCAATCATTTTTCTAAAACTGTTAATACCATCTCATTATTAAACTGTCAAACAATGTAAAATGATGATTTACATATTTGAGACTGATTTTTATTCATATACTGTATATATATATATATATTATAATTGTAAGAGAAACCATTGTATTTTTTTTTTTTTGGAATGAAAAAAATATAACAAATGATGTTTCAGTCAAATACAGTTAATCATCCTCAGAAATAATTACAAAACTTGAAAATAAATATGAAATTTTATTTTCATTTTTAATTTTTCTAGTTTTTTTTTTTTGTAATTTCTTTTTTGTAGTTAATTCTGAAGATGGTTTGTTAATTCCAAAAAAAAAAAAAAGAATAAGTTTTTGGATTGATTGAAACCTAATTATTGTTGTAATTAAAAAAAAAATTATTAAAAAAAAATACAGTTGTTTTGTAAATAAAAATGACCAACATTTTCCTAAAGATACAGTAAAGAAACAGACATTAATTATCAAGTTTATCATCTGTTTGATGGTGAACATGTGAGTACTTATTGACCATTGCCCTACTCTTTAGACTTTTACCCAAGCCATGCATGAATTTCAAAAACAGGTAAATATATAATAATTGATAGCACAACGTAGGAACAATAACATTAAGGAATGTTAATAAGTATCTAGAGCCAATAACAGCAAACCGATAGATTATCTTCATATCGAATTGAGATTTGTGTTTTAAAAATTTGATCAGTAAGCACATTCACTACATCGAATGTTGATTTTATTATCATTTGTTTTTATAAAAGGATAGATGTGATCGCCAGTGAAATGCTGAATAATAGCAAAACAAAATAATTTTTTTTTGTTATTGACTAAAATTATTTTATTTACAAATATTGACATTTGTTCCTTCATTTTTTAATTAAAGGTACTGTAGCATCATGTTACACACACACGCACACACACACACACACACACACACACACACACATATATATATATATCCAAATATTAAATCACCCCACATGGTTAAGAAATTCGGCATCGCCTCTCTGTGATATATATATATAAACATTACAAGCATAAAGCTAAACTAGTCAATATAAAATCAAAACTACCCCAAATCCAAAATTAAACCAGACCAGCATAAAAATAATATTAAAACACAACCTAATAATATATATAATAAAGTTTATATCTTAATATATACATATATGCAAACTAATATATACATACTTGCGAGATTTTATGGTAATGTTAGGAAAAAATTCCTTGTTAAATATCTTTTAATAAAGATAAAAAAAACCCGTTATCTTATGAAATAACATGCTCTAAATTTTGTTAAAAATATAAAAAAACATTGTTATTAAATTTAACCCTAATTATTGAATTTTTTCAATGGAGAGTCTTTTTTTCCAGATAATTTTTGTTATCATTCTCGTTATATTACAAGTAGTATTAACTTGCTCTTTCCTCAAACTGTGTTCAAATCCAAACTTAAGATAACGTAATTATTTTCAGACTTTATTCAGGCTCAGAAATTTATTCAGGTAATTATTCTAGAATCATTCTAGATAATCATTCAATATTTATCAATAAGTGGATATCCAGATATATCTGAGATAGATAAAAAATAAGTATAGAAATTGAAACAGGCAAAACTCACTATACGTATTGCCACACACAGCAAGCTAGAGTAATCAATGGATGCCAGAAGGCTTGTGCATAAAATCTCCATTTATTGCCTACTCATCCAATATCCCCAGACTAGTTTCTGACTTGTGGCCTTTATCAATGAGGAGCCTTGGAGCTAGAAACTAATCTGGGAATATTGGATGAATAGGCACTAGATGGTAATTTTAGGCACAAGCCTTCTGGCATCCATTTGATTACTGTAGCCTGCTGTGTGTGGCAATACATATAATGAGTTTTGCCTGTTTTAATAACAGTTATAAGCAAGCATAAGAAATGGTGATCATGTGATGTTTATTGATAGAAATTGAAAGTGTTATTTTAATTACTATCTTCTTATGCTAGAAGCAGTTGTAGAGGTGACTGCTCTGCAGCGAGCTTTTTAAAGGCCATTTTATCTTTACTTGCACACCTAATTATATACATAAGTTTAAAAAAATGTTTTAAATATAATATATAAACTCTAAATATTTTATCTTTAATATTTTTTTATTAAAATATTTGACTTTTAATAAGTGTTAACAATTATAAATTAACTCTGCATAAAGACTTAAGCTTTACATAAAGAAAATAATTATTTTAATTTTTACTTTTTAATTCAAAGTAAATTTACCAGAAAGGCAATTAATTTTTTTTAAAATACATAACAAAGTTTTATAAAATATAATTCATACACGCATAAGGTAAAAAGAAATATTTTTACACTTTCATATTTTTTATTTTATTTTTATAAATGTGCATAAAGCAAAAGTAAAACAAAATATCAAATAACTTCCATATTACAATGGATTTGGAATAACATTAAAATAAATATATAAAATTAAATGGTAATAAAAAATAATAGAGAAAATTTAAAAAAGGCTCTAAAAAAACAGGAGGGATAACGGATAACCATAAATTCTTGTCCCATTGCAGCTATTATTACTATATGATTATTGATATAATTAGAGAGGATTTGAACCCAGACTTTCAAGCTTTCTTTAGTCATCCACTTCATCTTATACAACCGACACACACAATCACATACACGCAAAAAAGATAAATGATTTCCAATATATGTATTTCGTGCTGAACAAGCACTCATCCGTTGGTCCAGATCATCATTTCTCACACATATAAAGAATCAGTGCTCAGTTTATATTAAGATAGCAAATCTTCAAAATGTCCAAACTTCAATCTCCTCCACTCTTCAACTTTTCAGTTGTTCATATTATTGAAAATATGCTGATGGCATATTTAAAGCCCCTGTTTGCCAATTTTGCTGTCATACCCATGTTGACCATAATTTCTCACCAACATGCATCAACCAGCACGGACAGTTTATTGATTTTTTATCTTTGAGTTGAAAATTTAAATACAATGGCCTAATAGTTCTTAACTGAAATATAAGCTGATTTTGCTTATAGGCAGAATAAATGTGTGTATGTGAATGAATATTTTTGTTTGTTAGATATTTACAATGGTGACAGACTAAACTAAATTATTACTCTTATATCCAAGAGGCTGACCAAGATTACAAGCTACCATTGATGATTACTTTTTATTTAAGTACTTATGACTGCAGATCACATTTAAGTAAAGGAAGATTACAGGAATGGAGGAAAGAACTGCTTTATTGCTAGATTTAGTGAAATTAGAAAAAAAGAAGTGATAATTGATTTAAAAATAGAAATATATTATACATCAAAGGCATAAATATTGGAAGAACCAGTGGATTGTGATTCATTATAAATAAAAAGGGGACAGTGATTGATGGTATATTAGATGGAATGACAAAAATTGTTATTCAACTTAATGAAAGATACCAAATGCAGATAATTCAGGTTTATCCCCAGCAAAATTTTATTATAATGAAGAATTAGAGAATTTTTATATTGATGTACAAAAGTCTTTTGATTACTTCAAACAACAATTTTAAAATTGTCATTGAGAGATTTTAATTCTAGAATTGTAAACACATAAATGATGAATATAGGTAAATTTGGTTATGTGATAGAATGAGAAAGAATATAGAATTATGGACTCTTCAGGAAAAAAAACTTTATATTGTGCAATCTTTTGTGGAGAAAATGCTAAACAGAAATGAAAATGAAAACAGTGAAATGAAGATGCATCAGAATTGGGATTATATGTTGACTAATAGGAAGCACCTATTTACAGATTGTAATGTTCATAATAAGTTCAACACATGATCATTTATCAGTGAGATATGAGACAATGCTAATATAATCATTATTGGTGATGTGATTAAAAGAAAGCATATGGCATTTTGCTGCAGACGATGTGAAACTCCATAATAAATATAAATATGTGAAGGCAAAAGCTCAACAAATGACAAGAAGGCTTAAATGTGATTGGTGGGCTTGAAAGTGAAGAAGATACAAACATTTACTGATCATGGTAATTCTAGATTTTTTTTTGATATATTGAAAGCCATATTTGGACATGAGAAATGATATCAAATTTTATTGAATCCAAAAATTACAATTTCTTGTATGGTGACAATGATATTTTGAACAGGAAAAAGAAATATTTTGATTATTCTTTGAATAATGAATTCAAATAATGATTTTTAATGATTTAGATTTGGCAAAAATACCCAATGTAGTGAACTCAAACTCAAAATAGTTGTTTATAATTTTAAAAATGAACTGTCTGCAGGTCCTGGTAAAATTCCTGGAGATGTTTTAAAACATGGTAATAATATATTACCTTTAAAAATATTGGACATTTTTTAGAAGTATCATAAAATTGTGCTATCCAAATTTAAAGATTTTTTTATTGTTACATTTTTTAAAAAAATAGACAAGATTGCAGTAATTATAATGGTATACCATTATTATTCACTATAGCATAAGATACTTTCAAAAATTTTCTTGAATAGATTGCTTCAAGTTATAGATGAATGCTCAGCAGAGATTCTATGTTGTTATAGAGAATCAAGAAGCAGACAGATATGATTTTTGGTATCAGAAATTGCAAGAAAAAAGAAACAGAACAGCAATTTATATATTGCTTTTATTGTTTCAGTAAAAGTGTTTGGCTCAGTGGACTTATATGAAATTAATTGATTATTCATCAAAATTTATTTATATTATGTTATTTCCACATGATGGAATTAGAGAAAGTGTAATTACTACAGATAAAACAAATTTGAGCATTTAAAAAGAAAATTGTTTCCAAAAATGATGTTTACTTGCAATTTTTATGATATTGATCTTTGGAATTCTTTATAGGTGGTTAAATCAAACATGGATCAAAATACAATATAGGTTTGTTAGTGGAATTTGAGTCAGTTAAAAACAAAACTAATAACCTTTTTTCTATGCTGATTGAAAAACATTTTAAAAGATGGTTTATATAATATTCTAAATGTTTTGAATGTAACATATAAAGACTTGGATTTATTAATTAATGTTTAAAAAACCTAAGATTTTTATCAGCCAGTGACAGAAATAAACCCACAGCAACTTTTAACTTGGATGATTGTCAACATTGAAATAGGAAAACTGTTTATATATTTTGATGGTTTTATAAGTAAAAAGATAGACTTAGTTTTTGAGGTATGACACAGAATCCAACGTGCTTCTAGTATTTAATCATAAATAAATAACTACTGCAACAAAATTAGCTGTATATTAAACTGTTATTTAATTTAATTTGTTGTACAGAAGTGAAACTAGGATACCCTATTGATGCAATAGAAAGGATTAGTAAAGTTTTATTTAAAAGATACTCCATAAACTTTTAAAAATTTAGTGGCAAGATCAGTGTGGCTTTTGTGGCTGAGGTAGATCTCATTTACATTATAAGGATTATCTCAAAAATGATAAAAAAGTGTAATGTAATTTATTTCTATTGAAGCCAATATTGTAAACATCAAATACATAAATAATGGACCAACATGTTGTATATGTGGACATGTTTGTGGTTTAAAGGTTGGTTTGTATAGTCTCTCTCTGTTCTTTTTTTTTGGAGTTGAAATAGTATACTTGTCTCATAATGACTGTTTATTATTATTATTATTATTATTATTATTATTATCATCATCATGATCATCATCATAATCAATTGGATTAGTAAAATTGTTTAGTTTTATATTTTATTCACACAATTTAAAACCTTTATAAATTAAATGTTTAAAACTTTATAAAATAAATATAAATAGCCACTCAAAAAAATTTGGCCATTCGATTTGCAAAAAAAAAAAGAAAAAAAAACAGGATAAAGAAAGAAAGAGAGACAGGGGAAAAAAAGAAAGAAAGAGGGAGAGAGGGGGAGGGAGAGATGGAGAGAGGGAGAGAGGGTGAGGGGGAGAGGAGGAGGCAAATGGGGAGAGAGAGGGAGAAGAAAAGGAGAGAGAGGAAGAGAAAGAGAGAGAAACTACTTTAAAAATGAGTTTTGTGATGACAATACAAACCAATCTGTGAATCATAAATATGTCCATATATAAAACATGCTGGTCCAATTTTCTGTTTTCTTATTATTTTACAATGTTTCAGTTTTTTCAGCAGAAAACTTTTCATTCTGAAATTTCAACATTCATGTCTAATTGTAGCTCTCCAATAAATTTTATCCTTTGCCATGTCTTTCCGAAGGAAACAATTGATGTTGCACTTCTTTACTATGTCTTTGAAATAATCCTTATAATGTAGATGGTTTTTACCTCTCCCATGAAACCCATGTTCAAGTACTTTAAACACTCTTTTAGAAAATCATCCATTGTTTACACATCCTACATGTTCAATCCAACAAGATTTTACAATAATGGACTCAATAGTATCACATGCTGCAATCTGAAGAACATATTGATTGGTTTTATAATATTACCATGGTATTTTTATAATTTTACAAAGCAATTTTAAATAAAATTTTCTAATGCCTTCATATTGCATTGATAAGATGTCCCAGTTTCACATTCATGTAATAAATAAGGTAAAATAACAGATTTATATACAGCTAACATAGTTGCACTAGTTATTTTCCAATGGTGAAATACTCTATCTGTTAATTTAACAACAGAACATTGCAGTCTGTGTTGAATTTCAACATCTAAATCCACCCTTCTACAGTATTTAAACTGATTAACATTCTCAAGTTGATATGGTCCAAGCAAAAAGTTGCTGAGGATATTTCTTTCATCACTGTCTGATAAAAAACACAATTAATGAACCAAGTTTTTGATAAGTTGCATTTAAAGCATTAAGAACTTTTTGTAAATCATCCAAGAAGATCATTTAATCAATTCAAATTAAAATTTATCAAATCTGTACTGTATCTTGATTCCTGTCTGATTAAGCCACCTATAAACAACTCTAGAGACCACTATCATAAAAATTGAAAAAAAAAAAAACTAAGTTGAAGCAAGTATGTATTTTTATTTAACATCAATTTTTATTTCAAAAGCCTCCTATTTTCCAGCTGTAGTAATAATGCTTACTTTTCTTCTACCATATAGAAGCTGTATAATATGAATAAATTTTAGTGGTCAATCAACTATTTTCAAAAAATACTACATACTTTTATTAAGTGAATTAAAATGGCTTGATCAAATTAATGAAAGCAATATATATATATATATATATTGTAATGGTATATAATATGGTGTTACATTATTTTAAAATTAAAATAAAAAGATTGTAAATAAAAATTGATTTATTACAAAGAAAAAACTTAACCTAAAAACTGAAAATAGATCACACAGATGGTTTAAAAACTATTTTTTTTTAAAAAAGTATTTGAACGTACTTTTTTATAATAAAAAAAAAAAGAAGTAAAGATTGATATTTTTTAAAATAGAAGTAAATGATTTCTATTATGTTTAATCTTAGAAAATGGAAATGATTGTCTTTTTTAAATTAAATGATTGTTTTAAAGCAAACTAGCGCTTGAGACACATAAAATAATTTAAAAGGTCAATAAGAGAATAAAAAGAATTAGCTTGACCAATGGAAGTACCAAACCAAAGCATGGACCAAAAAAAAGACTCTACGATTAGTGATGTCTTGCTTGTTGAATCTGAAAATTTGCTGATAAGAGGCTAATAAAAATATAAAAGGCAAAAGAATTGTTGTCTGAGATGCTGACCATTAAGTTATATATGAACTGTAGCTGTATTGCAGATTTCATGATGTAAGGGTCTGCAATAGATTTAATTTCTTGACAACCAGCTGAGGCCTCCCTATGATAGTTATGGACCAAAAGAAATGGCAAGTAGTGGCTTCATTTTTTAAAAAAAGAACAAATAATATACTAAGTGATCATGAAGATGGACCTCTAAATCTGCAGAATCCGGAAAGTATAAACTCTTTTTGCTTATCTAATAAGAACTTTTTATGAATTTGCAATGAGTAATTAAAAATAAGAACTCTCATCTGATCTAAAGAGTTCAAAATCAGTTATTAATATTTTTTTCTGCATATGTTTAATTAATCATTTCCATTTTCTTTTTTTTTTCGTATTAATTAAATTATTTGACTGTATTTAAATTTAAGTTGGGTGTGGACAGCTATATAGATTTGTTAAGTTTGTTAGTTTAAGAGAGGGTTAATCTTGGGTTAGTTGTTTCACGGTTACATTGGGTTAATGTATTGGATATATTGGTGTAATTAGTAACTGTAGTATGAAGGTCTGCTACATGCAGGTTCACGTATATGCCACACTTGGGCAAAATGTCTTATTTCTTAATGACCATCAGAAGCAGATGTACTCCTGTTCCTTAGATCATACCTTTAGCCTAGGGAATGGGATAGTAAGATGGCAAAAATGACCACAATGCATTCCTATGGAGTTCCTGTACAGGACGAGAGACAATTTCCTCTTTATAACCATACTGTTCAGATGTGCATTCCTGACAGTATGGTATTGTGCTGCTGTATTCATGCTGCATTGAATACATCAATATATCAGATAGATTGACATTGGTTTGACTACAAACTTTTGATCTAAGGTTAAATAAGGGCTATAGAATATTTTATTTTTCGAACGAATCTGTGTAGCATATCTATACTCAACATTATAAAACAAACTTATTAAAATCCATCTGTGCAGATTTTCTAAATAATAATTCAAAATTAATAATATCTAAATTCATTCCTCAATTTTAAATATTTATACATATATGTCAATAAATCTTTTTGTGTGTGTTATTTCTGTCAGTAGCTTATTTATTTGTTTTATTGAAGTCTTTTTCCTTAAAATATATTTTAAAAAGTTATATTAAGTTTCTGTGTCCCCATGAATTAGTGGGATGAGCTGATGGTTGGAATAAAATACATATGTAAAAATTAGATCTTTAACTTACATATCTGCCTACTATATAAATTTTTCAGGTTTGAATGGCCTGGTGGTGCCCTGTATGGCAGATATGGTAAGACTCCACTTCTTGCATGACCGTTATATATATATATATATATATATATATATATATATATATATATATATATATATATATATATATATAATTTCTTTGTTCCTGACAATTTACTTGCATTTACCTGTCAACAATGCTTCTTGATTCCCTAAAACCATACCAAGTTTCTGGTAAACATTTATCTACAATTGGAAGCAATCTACAAAATAAATTTTTTTGAAAGTGCTTTTTCTATAGTGAATAATAATGATATTCAATGATAATCACCACAATTATGCCTATTCCCTTTGTTTTTAAAAATTGTAGCAATTAAGCACTCTTAAGATAGGATGGTATGACTTTATAGGTCCAGATATTCCTAAAAAATTCCAATATTTTTGAAACTAATATATCACCATCATGTTTTAAAACTTCTACAGATACCACTGAAGATTACAATGAACTTTTTTCTTGACTTCACTAAAATGGATATTTTTGTCAACTCTAAAAGATAAAATTAATATATCATTAAAATTTATCATATTTTATTGCATTTTCCTGGTAACAAAAATCATATGTACAGTGTCTTTTGATTTCCTGAAACCACAACAAGTCTCTGGTAACCATTTATCTATGATTGGAAATAATCTATTTAATAAAAGTTTTGAAAATGCCTTTGCTGTAGTGAATAAAAATAATATTCCATAATAGTCACTCCAATTTTGCATATTGTCTTTGTTTTTAAAAAGTGGAACTGTTAAACATTCATAAGATAGAATGGCTAACTTCATAGGTCCAGATATTTCTAAAAAAAAATCAATATTTTTGAAGCTAATATATCACCATATTTTAAAGCTTCTTTGAGTATATTTTATCTAATTACAAAGAGCTGTCTTGACTTCGTTAAGCTAGATTTTTTTTTCCTAATTCTAAATGAATAAATTAAATAGATATATTATTAAAATTATTAATTCATGAATCACCATTCAAAAGATAATCAAAATGGTTTTTCCATCTGTTCAAAATATTATTATCATCTTATTAGTGATAGCTTATTGCTGAATTTAGTAGAATTCCTGATACCATGATGTGTATAGCTTTTAATGCATCAAAAAGATCCAAAATGACCTTTATATAAGTTATTGAACTTCTGTTTTCAGATTCTTATATTTATTATGAAGTTTCACATCTATTATTTGTCCACACAAAGAATGCCACATGTTTCTTATTAAATAAATAACTAATAATATGGTCATTGTGAGAAAAACAGTTATTATTCTACTTTTTAGTGAATCTGAGAATGGATTTACTTTTATCCATAACAGACTTCTTAAGAGACTTGCACGCTTCATTAATATGATAGTTCTGAAGATCCAAATTAAAAATTTTAGTGTTTCAATAGCTGTTAAAATTTAGTACATATAATAAATTCTTTTAAACAACAAACATCAATTTTTTTGTGAATATGATTAGAATTATACCAATTTTTTAATGCAACTATCATTTTAATATTGGAGCATATTAATCTATGATTTGTCTATAAATCTGAGCTTCTGAGAGCTCAAATAATGTATACTTGTCATATCTATTAAATGCCATTGCTTTGAGCATAGCTGCTTAAATAAAGTGTTTTGTGATAGTCAATCCATATGATGTACATAAACTTAATAATATCAAACCATTAGAATTTTCAGTCCCAATACCATTATTTATAATATTTTTTGGCCAAAGTTTACTATTAGTATCAATATGTGCATTAAACTCTCCAAGAAAAAAAAATCAATCTTTTAATGGTATTGCTGAAATAATGCTATCAAACAAAAGCTTTCATTCTTCAAATTCTCTGAATCTAAGGTTGAAACATAAGTACTGATAAAATATGCTCTAATACCATTATGCAAGGCAGCAAGGCAAGATTTAAGATAATTAGTTTTCATTGGCACAACAAGCAATTCCATTAATAGAAGATAATAAATTTAGATTTACAAAAACTTCAACACAATGATTCTTATTTCACTGACTAATATGCCTTTCCAAAAAAATCTCATATTCATCCATCTGTTCTAATAAAATTCCTTCTTCTGGGAAACATGTTTTACTAACAGTGACTACATCAATTTAAAATATTGACAGTTCTTTAGATGCAAGAGTAGTCCTCCATTCTGGTCTTGAAGAGTTTGATCAAGTAATTTTCACACATCCTATGTATTTATATTTAGAAAACCAATAAACATTACATGAACATCATCTCTTATGCTTGTGTATAACTGTTGTTAAAACAGGCAAAACTCACTATACGTATGCCACACACAGCAAGCTAGAGTAATCAATGGATACTAGTGCTTACTCATCCAGTATCCCCAAACTAGTTTCTGGCTTGTGGCCTTTGTCAGTGAGGAGCTTTGGATCTGAGAGCACTGCATCTAGATCTTAGGATCTAATGCAACCCTTCAGCAACCACCTTTTATCTCCATTTAACTACAAAACTATGAGTCTTAAACTGAGAACACTTTAATGTTTCCAATTCAAGCCCATCAGCTTATATAGTTATATGGTCTGAACCCAGTTTGGTTCCCATAAATTTTGGTATATTTGGTTCTTTAATAATCATAGCCACCAATATCCTATTAGGCAGGATTGGTTTTAAGCCAATAAACATCACATGACCACCATCTCTTATGCTTCTGTATAACTGTTGTTAAAACAGGCAAAACTCACTATACATATGCCACACACAGCAAGCTAGAGTAATCAATGGATGCCAGAAGGCTTGTGCATAAAATTCCCATCTAGTGCCTACTCATCCAATATCCCCCAATATCCCCAGACTAGTTTCTGGCTTGTGGCCTTCGTCAGTGAGGAGCTTTGGATCTGAGAGCACTGCATCTAGATCTTAGGATCTAATGCAACCCTCCAGCAACCACCTTCTATCTCCATTTAACTACAAAACTATGAGTCTTAAACTGAAAACACTTTAATGTTTCCAATTCAAGCCCATCAGCTTATATAGTTATATGAGTCTTAAACCAGTTCAGTTCCCATACATTTTGGTGTCTTTGGTTCTTTAATAACCATAGCCACCAATATCCTCTTAGGCAGGATTGGTTTTAAACCAATAAACATCACATGACCACCATCTCTTAATGCTTGTGTATAACTGTTGCTAGAACAGGCAACCCCATATAACTATATAAGCTGATGGGCTTGAATTGGAAACATTAAAGTGTTTCCAGTTTAAGCCTCATAGTTTTGTAGTTAAATGGAGATAAAAGGTGGTTGCTGGAGGGTTGCATTAGATCCTAAGATCTAGATGCAGTGCTCTCAGATCCAAAGCTTCTCACTGACAAAGGCCACAAGCCAGAAACTAGTATGGGGATATTGGATGAGTAGGCACTAGATGGGTATTTTATGCACAAGCCTTCTGGCATCCATTGATTACTCTAGCTTGCTGTGTGTGGCATACATATAGTGAGTTTTGCCTGTTTTAACAACAGTTATACACAAGCATAAGAGATGGTGGTCATGTGATGTTTATTGGCTTAAAACCAATCCTGCCTAATAGGATATTGGTGGCTATGGTTATTAAAGAACAAAAGATACCAAAATGTATGGGAACTGAACTGGGTTTAGACCCATATACTATATAAGCTGATGGGCTTGAATTTGAAACATTAAAGTGTTTTCAGTTTCAGACTCATAGTTTTGTAGTTAAATGGAGATAAAAGGTGGTTGCTGGAGGGTTGCATTAGATCCTAAGATCTAGATGCAGTGCTCTCAGATCCAAAGCTCCTCACTGACGAAGGACACAAGCCAGAAACTAGTCTGGGGATATTGGATGAGTAGGCACTATATGGGGATTTTATGCACAAGCCTTCTGGCATCCATTGATTACTTTAGCTTGCTGTGTGTGGCATACGTATAGTGAGTTTTGTCTGTTTTAAAATATTTAGAAAAAAGATTTATATTTGACATACCTTTATTAGTACCACTGCAATTACTACAACACCCTTACTAATATTATTTTTACCATTATTACTTATTTTATGCATGACAATCTAGTCACATATTATGTGAGATAGTTCATTTTGGACTATATTTTTTAGGTCCTTCCACTTCCATCGTATACAGGGAGACCTATAAATAGGACTATCTAAACACACAATCTTGGCCAGTCCAAACTCCTGTCTTATGTAAATCCACCTCTGAACAGACTAATTAGTGATTGTACTGCCTTAAACAAAGATCGCAGCTAAGGACTGCCAGTCTATTAAGCCTGTCCCCATAATTGCTTTTTTAATTCTTGAAAGCTTGCATTAAACAAAAATGACAAAAAATGAATAATTTAGTCAGAAATGCTGCGCATGTAGTTAAAGAATTGAAATGTTGCTGCACAAACACATAATCCCATTGTCGCTGTCTATTTGATATTCACAGTTGGGCATTTATATCTAAATGTCATTTTAAAATTATTAAAGAATAATTATAATAATAAATTTTGTTTTTTATTCTGTTTTCGTGGTGCTTAAATCTTGTTTACTTGTCAATCCCCTTAATGATCTTATATTACTTAATAGGAAGAAAATAAAGTTTTCAATTGTTTGAATCACATTAATGCCTTTATTTTAGCTGATATTTATGTATAAAGAGTTTATCTGGACATTTTCAAATTTAATTTAAACTCCTAATTTAAACGTTTATATTTGCGGATCGTGTTTAAATTTAATAGTAAGTTAACAAATTTTAAACATTGGGTAAATTACCATTTACCTGTACAATCCTGAGGGCATATCATTTTATTCATTTCTTCTAATTCATCACACCTTTGATCAGGACAGAAAGCAATATGAGGAGTGCAAGTTGAATATTTTTTGTCCAACAAACTAGATCTTTGAGTGCGCATTTGACAACGTCCAGTAACTGCTCCCAGGCCACAACTTTCTGTACAGCTTTTTGGATTGCCATGCTCAGCACAAAAATCACGATCTATAATATATGATTAAAATATACAAACCTATTGAATAGTAATATATTAATATCTAAATTAAAATTAGATGTATATAATGGTTGCATAGCAAAAATATATTTAACCAATGCATCAATCATTGCATCTATTCATCAATTTAAAAATGTCAACCATCCTCTGCCACTCTAATTGTTTTACATATAATCATCATTCATTAGGTGATTTAGGACATTAATATATCAATTCACATCTGGATACAATTGATTAATACAATCTACTTCTTGCAGATGGATATTTGCTGTTCAACGAGCATTATAAAGCCATAGAAATCAATTCCTCTAGGAAAAGAGTGATTTCATATCATATTAGGGGTTTTAAATAACAATGCAAAAAAAAAAAAAAACCGTGGAAGTAGAGATGAGCACTAACAAAACTGAAAATCAATTTGTTTAAATATGTAAATCTCTAATTGTATATATTTTAAATTGCTAACTGAAATTGAGATTTTTTTATATAAATAATTATCTATGTTTTGATTTAAATTATTGAAAAAAAAAACAATTTTGCCTAAAGGGTATTTAATAAGTATCACACTCAGACATTTTACAATTTACTTTATTTTAAAAATAAAAATGCAATAATTAGATTTTTTCCTTTCCTATTCTTATTGCTTCAGTAAATATTTTATAAACACATATTCAATAAAATATATGTAAATGTGTCCTCTCAATTTATTATTTTTAAATTATTGTAATCTTGATTTATATGCATACTGTACAAATAGAAATGTGCTTAAGTTATACTGAAAATACTGCGCATTTACAATTTAATAAACACTATGCATTTTATTCTAGTTAATAAAATGTGAACTATTACAAACTATATAGTTGCACATGAATAGATTTACAAATCAAATATTGTGTAGTTCACGACTTCACTGTATATCTTTAAAAGTGCCTCTATCAGACACAGCAACCATAAATAGGTTATCAAATGATATCAGTGATAACTGTTTTTCAACTCAAGTATTTCACTTTCATTTATTCTTTGTTACTCTCAACATACACCTTCCTTACTTTGTTATGTGATCTGAGGTAACACTTATGTTAAATTTTTAAGTCTCAGATAATGTTAGTTTAATTTAAAATTTAGTGCAGCCAAATTCTAGTTGTCTTAGTAAATATCATGTATAAAACTGCTAAAATGTTAATTAAAACCGTAATTTCTATCTTTTTTTCACTTCTCTTAATTTAAATATTCTTATTGCATTTTTTCTAACCATCTGATAATATTTTTATTATTTAGGAATCATTATCTTAATTGCATGTCTTGCTTCTGCATTTAAAAAAGTTAAAAATGTGGAAGCTCTAACTATAGAAGCAACATTATTCTCAGGGCTGGCGCTGGGTACTAGGCGCCTGCATGCAAATTTGATTTTGGCGCCCCTGTCAATATGTATGTTTACTAAGGTGACCCGACCGTGTCCCGTGGCGTTTTAAAAAAGTCATGATTTTTAGAAAGAATGCACGATGTAATGCTATTTTTGATATCAAAAATAGCATAAAATTGATTGTTAAATTATATATTATTTCATACAAACGGTTTGTATGAAATAATATATAATTTAACACGGCAAATTTAGATGTTAGAAAAATTTGCAGAAATTTTAAAAATAATGTGTTTGTTAAAAATAGACAGAGTGATTCAAATATATATATATAATAAATTAAAAAAAAATAATGTTTGAGATTAAAATATTTAAATGTTTAAAATAATTTTCGAAAAACATTTACATATTTTAATCTCAAATTTTTTTTTTTTTAAAATTTCATATTTATTATTTGCGTCACTGTCTGTTTTTAACAAACCCATTATTTTTAAAATTTTTGCTAATTTTTCTAACCTCTAAATTTATGCAAATATTAGCAAATTTAATAATAAATTTACAATTTATAAATGAAATAATTTTAAAAAAAGATAATATTACAAACATACATATTTAATTTATTATTATTAATGTACGCCATATCTATATAAACACTCCATATAAACCAAATTTTTAATCAGCCCCCCCGGTCAATGGTGTCCCGTTTTACCAATGTTAAAATCTGGTCACTTTAATGTATACCACCTACATGTTATAAATATTAGTGTACAAAATCTTTCTAAGGGAAACAAACAAGGCAATGTAAATAAATAATTTTTAATATTAAAAAAAAAGAAAATACAGTTAAAAAAAGTAAATGCATTACAAAACATGTTATAATTATAATAATTTTATACTCCTTGACTTCATATTAATAAACCTTGATATGATTGTATTTATTTCCAGTTCTGCACAAATATCATTTTCAATAGCAATTAATGCCAAATTAACAAGCCGTTTTTGTGACATAGTTGTTCTCAAATAAGTTTTAATTAATTTTAACTTAGAAAAAGAGCGTTCACCGCTTGCAACACTAACAGGTAATGTTAATAATATTCTTAAAGCTATTGATAAGTTTGGCATAGATAAATTATTAGAAACTATAAAATTAAGTGTTTCGAAAGGGTTTTGAGAATTTAAAAAATCCTTTTGAAAAATATCTCGGAAAAGCACACGTCTGAACTCCAGTCAAATAAATCTGTAGCATTAATATCTTTACTGTTATCAAATTTCAAAATATTTTCTAAATCTTTGCATTTTGCTTGTAACTTCGCTCTTATTAATTTCTGATATTTTATATAGAAAATTGAAATTATTATAACATGCTTGAGGAGTTCAAAGCGTTCTGTTAAAGAATTAATCGCTACATCTAAAAGTGTAAAAAACATGTTTATTTTAAATTTTTCTTCAGGTATTTGAGGTGTTTCGTCCTGATGCTCAGTAATCAAATTGACGAGTTTTTTTCCGTTGTCGAACTTCTTTGGCAGTTTTAAATTCTTTCTCTCCATCAACCTCTTCACTAAGTTCATCTGCAATTTTGAGAATGTTTTTGAAATTTGAATCTGATCGATATTCTGTAAAAATTTATTTAGATTTGCGATCGATTCTAAAGCAAGTGAAGCATTCATATTTACATTTTGGAGCATTTTACTGACAGGATTTATTCTATTTAATATATCATGCCAAATTATTAAAGAACAAATAAATTTGTAATCCTTAAGGTTAGTGCAGAGTGATTGAGCTTCATGTTGAATTTCTCTATTAAAAGATTCGTTGTTCATTATTTCATAGAGTGCATCATAAATTTCACCCAACTGATACCGTAGAGGCCGGATTGCATCAATTCTGCTTTCCCATCGTGTTTCTGATGGTTGTTTTAGAGTTAAAGTTTTAATAAATTTTAAAAGGATTGACCACCGTTTATAAGATGATGAAAAAAAATTGTATATTTTTTGAACAATTGCAAAAAAACCAATTGTATCTACATTGACTTTGGCGGCATCGTTTATGATTAAGTTTAAAGAATGAGCAGCACATGGTACGTAAAATGCACGAGGGTTTTTGGTTAAAATCAAATTTTGAAGTCCAGCCTTTTTGCCTTTCATGTTGGCCCCATTATCATACCCTTGACCACGCATGTCTTCAATGGGAATCTTCCATTTTTCCAGTTGTTCAATTATTGTTGTACATAAACCTCGTCCAGTGGAATCTGTTATATCTATGAAACCTAAAAAGTTTTCTCTAATTTTAACCGTTCCATTATTACAAAAAGCAAGCGAATAATTATGGTCATTTGTTCAGTTTTACTTGCATCTGGTGTACAATCTAAAATAATAGAATAATATTTGGATTTCTTTATCGATAATAAAATTGTTTCCCTAATTGCTGTACTTAAAATTTCCAATAATTCATTTTGGCTATCTTTGCTCAAATAATGTACTCTATTGTTTTGATCTAGGGCCCTCTCAACATGATTTTCCATAACAGGATCAAACTTCACAAATAATTCAATTAATTTTAAAAAATTTCCGTTATTTTTTTCGTATAATTTATCAGATGATCCGCGAAATGCTAAATTTTGACTACCAAGGAATTTGATAATTTCAATCAGCCATTCCAAAACACTCCTCCAATGTTTCTTTTCCATTTCATATAAATTTTGAGATTGACAATCAATAGTAATTTTGTTTTTTAATCTTTTCTCAAGTTCATTCCAATTCAATAAACTTTTCATGTGAGCCATACTAGTTTCATGTCTGTGTAAAGTTGTACTTAAATTTCTCCAATTATTGTATCCTTCTATGAGGCTAGATTCAGTAGATCCAAAAACTTTGCAACAAAAGCAAAACACAGAGTTCAAAATTTTGGAATAAATAAGCCATTTTCGAAAAACTACTTCTCCGTTTTCCATTTTTCTATTATAATATACATCAGAAAATTTACGGCCATGTACATCGTTCGGATATATAATATCTTTCTTTTGAACAGGCCCCATTTCTACTAAAATAACACGTAGTTTGTCATCGATTTTATTCCATTCAGCTGGATCTTCTAAATTTGTACACATTTGATATGATATTGGCACAATGACTTTGTTGTCACTTAACTGTTTCTTACTAAAATCTTGTTCAATATTTTCAACAGTTCCCTGTGATCTAGATGATGTGCACGGTTCTGGTTCTTGTTGAGTATAAGCTATTTCAGAAGCAGTTGATATTTTAAGATATTTATTAAGTGATCCACTTTGTTTTTTAATGTTTGCTATTTTTTTCAGCTTGGTGTTTACGATTTTGTGCACCGGATAGTTTTTTCTTAGTTTTTGATTCCATATTACTTTTACTCATGAACGCCACTTTAAAATAATTTTCAAATGTAATAAATAAATAAATGGATTAATTTTATATTTACATCATGTATCTTAATACTTAAGATTATATATCGCTAATTTAGATGTCCAACACAAATTACTTCTTGCGCCAAAATACAAAACTCTATACGCGGAGGGGAAGAAGTTGTTTAACTTGTTTACCTAAAAAAGGCAGCTAATAAATTGGAAATATTCAGCCATTGACATTAAAAATGGTCAGGTTTTAAAATAACTCAAGTGTCCAGTTTTTGCTCTTCCGAGAGCAACGTTTTAGTTTTACCATTGGCAAGATTTTCTTTTGTTATCATATATTTTTCTAATTAACACAGGTGGCCTGCCAGGCCTGATTTGCGATTTCAATAGAAAATTTCCTGGGATTATAATTATTGTTTACAAGTTCTTACTAAGATTTTAAAATTTGCGATAAACATCATAAGCAAACGTATGTAATTAATTTGCAAACCTAATTAGTATGCAGAAAAAATAGACTTTTGACAACGATTAAAATATATAAAATAAAAAGTAAACTGAAAATTATATTAAGTTTACTGGAATTATACCTATAATATATATTATATACACGTTCGAATATTTATATCAAATTATTATTTAAATAAAAAATTAGAAAATGTTTTATTTTGCAATATTATAATCGTTTCTTACGATTTCAAAATTATGTACATGATCTAATATATATATATATACGCATATACATACATAAGTTCTAATTTATAATACTTTTAGTGTGTGTTTATTTATATATTTGCTAGCAGAAAGTTACTTATAGTTTACTATAAGCAGTACTATATATATATATAAACATTACAATATGAAATTTGTAATATAATAAACTTTATGTTTAGTTTATTGTTCATGATAAATAATAGATTTGATTGTTTTATATTTTTAATATTAAGCAGAGCTTGTGTGCAGGCCTGCTTGTGTGTGTCATTTAATAAGATATAATATGACTTCATATGATTTTCAATAATCTACTCTCAATAATTTTTGTAAATAAACATTTGAGAATAATATTCTTCAAATGTGAGTATTTTTGTTAGTAGAGTTTTAATTTCTCAGGGATGGCGCCTTCTTTTTCAGATGCTAATCTCTCAGTGATGGTGCCTCCTTCTGCCAGCGCCCGCATGCCTAGCATGCGTTGCATGCCCGCTTCCGCCGGCCCTGATTATTCTGTTGACATTTTTAGAATTCTTGAAAACATTTTATAACATCTGATCAGAGTTTTAGTAATAGTGTTGCAATTTATTCTTAAGACTAAAAAAACTTTTCAAAGTATTAAAATATTATTTCATATTCTTAAGATTTCTGCTTTCTTTTATTTTTTTTCCAATACATAGTTATATTGTTTGATATTTTATGAATTATTTTTTTGCACTATTTTACAGAAATCCATGTAAACATTTTTTTAGTAGATCATGTTTAAATACATTTGCATTCTTTCTTTTCTTTATGAATTATTTTGTCTCAATTGATATTTTACTGATGAACTGATGTTTTTTGTATTAACTATCTTTGTAGCAGTAATATATATATATAAGTGTGTGTGTGTGTCACATATGTATTTATTTTTACCATTCTTCAGAATTTTTTAACCTTTACTTATTTTTTAATAAGTAAACATTTGATAACAAAAGTTAAACAGCAACATCATGACAAACAACAAATTCTATAATAATAATAATAATAATAATAATAATAATAATAATAATAATAATAATAATAATAATAATAATAATAATAATAATAATAATAATAATAATAATAATAATAATAATAATAATAATAATAATAATAATAATAATAATAATAATAATAATAATAATAATAATAATAATAATAATATTCATTGCATGTTAAATTTTAAATTTTTTTAAATAAAATTATTTTAAAAATTTATAAAAAAAAAAAATCTTTTTAAAAAAAATAAAAATAAAAAAAAAAAAAAAAAAAAAAAAAAAAAAAAAAAAAAAAAAAAAAAAAAAAAAAAAAAAAAAACATATGCGGTCCTGCTCCTACTCGGAAAAGAACACGCTGACTAAAGCTCTCAATTAAGTTTAAAAGTTTTTAACCTACAAAGCGATTTTTTTTATTTTAAAAACATTTAAATAAAAAAGAATAGCATTTCCAAACAGCTGAGTTTTTTTCATGCCAAAAAAAGTAAGTAAAATTATATTTTTAATAGAAATATAACTTTTACTGAAAATAGAACGCCATGGCGTCTTTAGAAAAAAATATTGAATCAGACAGTGAAAAAAAAAACAAATCCAACAATATTAAATTAACCTATGCCAACGCTGTGAAATTAAACAATAAACAGCACGTTATAGAAAAAAAACAGACTAGCCGCTTTAGAAAAGTAAACTCAACAGATATTGATGATTTAAATCTAGTAAATAGCGATATTACAGAACCCCCCCCCTCCTACCAACCTATGGAACGAAGAAGAATTACAGTTAATTAATACTAACTTTAACAACACTATTCCTAAAAAACTTTTTAATACATTCAAAAAATTCTTTTCAATAAAATCAATAGTTCTAGCGGTTACAGACAAAAACCTAACGCTCTATAAATTTCCGAGAGAATTATTATATGATGAGTTAACAAAAAAAAAAATTTGTGGGATAGTATCGCAAATATTGGAGAACATCCTAACAATATATACATAGCTATAGAATTTTATGATGAACACCAAAAAACAAGATTTCAAACTCTGGTTAAAACACTTCAAAACTACGCCCTAATAATAGTAGATCCAAGTTTACAAAATTATATCACAGGTATTATCAAAAACACGTATTTCGGGTACAGCATACAAGACTTTAATAATCTAATTCAACCTTACGGCAAAGCAATATATATAAAGCAAATTTTTCTAAATGATACACCTATACCGATTGGTAGCAATAGCTTTAATTTTAAAGTAAAATTAAACGATAATATTGACCCAGAAAACATACCCACTCAAATAATAGATCAAGACGCAGTATTAACTCTTTATATAAGGGGACTAAGACCACAATGTTTTGCATGCAAGGATCGAGGACACTTAGCAATCAACTGTAATGCAAAACAGGCCAACAAAAATAATAATGAAATTCAATTTGAAGAAACAAAAACATCAAACCAACTAGATAAAACTACAAATAAACATGAAATAACTAATAAAAATGATACTAATGAAAATTATAATAGCACCGATATGCTTTTAGACATAACAAAAAAAATAAAAGCAAAAATCAAATACCAGATAAACAAGTGACAACAAATAATACGTGTATAAATAGTGAAAAAATAGCCCTAACAAAACTTGCAATCAGAAATAATACATCTTAAGAAATAATGGAAGATCTCAGCACAAATTCATCACTAAGTACACCAACTAATCAAGAGCAGAAAAGAAGACCACCTGGAAGACCACCAAAAAAAAAAACAAAAGGGTCAAAAAAGTCAAAACAGAACAATATGACAATTCTAGTTACTCACAGCTAGATGACACAAGCAGCACATCAGATGAGGATTTAGAACTAAATTATCAAGATGCCCAAGATCAACCACAAATAGCTACCCAAATAACTAACACACAACCACGAACAATACTTAAACATAATGAAATTAAAAATTGCAGCAATTAATGTAAGAGGCCTGAACTCAACTACAAAAATTCATAAACTTAAACAATGGATCAGAAATACACAACCACACATACTTGGATTACTGGAAACAAAAATCTACACTGGATCAAAAACAGAACCAGCTAAATATCTAAGTAAAGAAGGATTTTGTGCCTGCTCAAGAGATTCATCATCTCCCTGAGCAGGTACTGCTATCCTAATTACCCCAAAATGTTTTTTCACTACATTTAAACTAATATATATTGATTCTAATATGCTTATTACAACTTTTCAACATAAAATTATAATTATTAATATAATATTTATCTACATGCCAATACAACACAACAGAATCAATACCATACTAGCAAACATCAATTCCATGCTAGCAAACACAGCAAATCCAACAATACTAATAGGTGATTTTAACACAACATACAAAGAATTCACAGAATGATGGATTCATAAAATATCCATACCACTCATGAATGCACAAGGATTCCTACCAGAAAATGCAATTTCCTTTCACAATGGCCGATTCTCTTCACTAATTGATTTATGTTTCTACTCACCAATGCTTCACCATCTAGTAACAATAAAACTTATGCCATCAGCTTTCTCAGATCACTCAGCACAGACAATAACAATTAACTTCAATGATATCCAACCATCAACCCTTCCATTCACAAGAACAATTAGAGTTCTATTACCAGTAAACACACCTGAATTTATTTTTTCTGAAACCTACATCATGATAAACAAGCTTAAAAATATAAAACTCAATCCTATACAACAATATATAGCATTTATAAACATTATTTCATTTAATATCAATCATATAGTAATGAAGCAACCACCACCATCAAAAGTACTGGCACTAGCAGATGAAATTCACAAACGATTAACCATGATTAACCCTTCAAAGCAAACACAAAAATACATATTCAAACTTACACATGCATACAATAATGCATGTGACACCCTTAAAAGCTACCTCAAAATTAAAAAAAAGCAAACTATGTCTTACAAAACCACACACTTGGACAAGGGAATACATTAGATGGGCTCTTGGAAGGCCACAAACTATCAAGGTGCCAATGGCAATACACACAAATCAAGGAACATTTGCAGGTCACAATATGATTTTGCCCATATACCAATATTTCAAGCAAAAACTTCAAACAAGACAAATTCAAACATTTAAACCAGATTTATTTGGCCCAACAGAAACAAAAACACCTTTTACCACAAATGTCTTTATAGAAAAAATAGACAGTATCCCAAATGCATGCCACCCAGGTAGCCCCGGAATTTCAGCTTTTGTCTTAAAACACATGAGTCAATTCACTGCAAAATATTTATGCAATTTAGCAAACTATTTAACACAAAAAATACAGTACATGGAAGGAGTGTACCCAATTGCAATTGTTCCTTTCAACAAAACAAAACACATTACTCCCTCACTAACTAATATACGACCTATATCCATAGGGCCATTACCGATTAAAATCATAGAAAAAATCATAAAGCAAGAAATTGAGCCACACATAACAATGCTTATTTCAAAATACCAATTTGCAAAAAAAAATTCATCAACAATACAAGCAGCTCTATTCTTTAAAACAATCCTAGCATCAATAAGAAAACAAAAAAAATATGGCCCCATAGCTGTACAATTAGATATTGAGGCAGCATTTGATTCAATAGATATACCTATACTTCTAGAAATGCTCAATAACACTGATATACCCAAAACTCATCTATATCTAATAGCAAACTTACTTCTAAATCGTGAAATCCATATAACCATCAATGGAAGAAACTCCCCATCATTTACTCCTACACAATCAATATCTCAAGGATCACCTCTCAGCTCATTACTATTCATACTATACATTAACCCTCTCATTCAAAAAATAGAACAATCTTTTACTGGAATACAGATACCAGGCACTACAGAACATATACCATGCTTAGCATATATGGATGATGTTACTGTTTTCCTATCATCCAAAAAACAACTTGCCCAGCTACAAAATATTCTTGAAGACTATACTAAGCAATATAAATTGAAATTCAATCCCACAAAAACATCAGCATGGTCACTATTTACAGGAAAGCTGTGCACAAACACATACCAATCAAAACCAACTTCTTTTCTCGGTTTTCCTTTCCATATGGGACTTACAGGAATGAGGTGCCACATACATAATAAACTAAAGGAGGAGGCCAAACAAATAGTAAACTCATTATCAAAAACATATTTATCCATATATTCCAAAGTACAGCTGATAAACCAGCTCATCATAACAAAAATAGTTTATTATTTACCGATTATATCTTTCTCAAAAGTTTTTAAATCAAAAATAAAAACCATCTGCAATCAACTACTATGGTCCAAAAAACAGTAGCAATTTCAACAAGAAGGCTCAATCAACCACTCATTAAAAATGGACTAGGTTTACACAATATTAACATATTTCACATCCAAAAACAAAGGAATCTCATAATTACCACTTTACAGCAATTCACAAAACTAAAACACCTTGTGCAAATCATCCCAACTGATCGTCCACCTCCACCTCAATCATACATATCAACAATTATTTATGAATTTAAAACTATGGCAAACATACCTGAACAATATACACACAAATATTCATATTGGAATATCTATGATCTCACAAATGAAATAAATAACATTAATGATGTAGCACCAATGTTAGGGATAAACAACAAAAGATTACTAAAAGAATTTAAAAAATGGGCTCTGGAACCAAAATTTTTTGACTTTATTTTGAAATTAAATCTTGTTGCCATACCCACAACCTATTTTCTGCATCACAAGAGAATGTACTTCAAAATAGATCCTTTTTGCAGACTATGCCATCGATCAGAAGAAACTTTACAACACATGCTATACCAATGTACAGCACTCGAACACATAAGGAAAATAATTTTTGACACCTACAGAAAACCTAACACATCAATTGAAAATATAATTGCTGCATACAAAACAAAATCAATACCAAACATTAGAGCAGCTACTTTTATTCTATATGCTTTTTGGTGTACAAGGTGCACTTTTATAATAGGAAATAACACCAGGTGGCATCCAGCTACCTTTTGCAACAAATTAACACAAATAAGGAATCGAGATAAAATCATAACAAACTCCCACTTATATGCTGCAACATGGTCACTACTAAAAGAACAATCAATGCTATAACACAACACTAAGTATCTGACAAAAAATACTAGAGAAAAACTTTTTCAATAGCTTCTCAGATTTTTAATTATATGCATACAAGCTATAAACAGAAAAAAGATCAAAAAAGCAACTTATACATCAACTATTATGATTTTTTTAAGGACTCATTCAAGTCACAAAAGTTCAAACAACTCAAGAAGCCATAAATTGAACTATATCATTCAAATATTCATTTTTTATGTAACAGAATAAATCAATGTATATACCAAAATTATGTAAACCACTTTTAATGTAACCTTTTATAGAATCAATAAAATGCCTTTTTGAAAGATAATAATAATAATAATAATAATAATAATAATAATAATAATAATAATAATAATAATAATAATAATAATAATAATAATAATAATAATAATAATAACAACAACAACAACCACAACAACAACAATAATAATAGTAGTAATAGTAGTAGTAGTAAAAATAATAATTACCACAATCAATAGTGTCATTCATGTCTGGTTCTAAAAAAAAAAAAAAAATATTATCGTATAATTTCTGCTATTAGTAAATTAAAACACAACAGAATTAATACAAAGATTTTATGAATGCACTATAAGTTGATAGTTATTTCTATTTTGTATATATGTGTTTGTATCTATTTTGAATTTCATTTGAAAAAATCTATTTGTTCATAGATAAAAACAACGTTGTGAAAGAATTTCAATATAAATTTATTTTTGTAGTTAGTATTACAATATTATATGATTTTTTTTTATTTTATTAGTAAAGAATTAGGTAATATTTAATTATCTATAAGTTAAAATAACAAAGTTGGTATTTGCTCACAACTAGATTAATTTATAAATATAAACATATAAAAGCAGCTACACCTATTCAATATTAATAATCATCAATCTGATGTCAATGCAAAACTTTTATTAATAAAAACAGTGGTTACTATCTTTTTCTATGATTTGAGATGATTAGATTGACAATTAGTTAAAATATCTTGAGATTTCTAATTGGCAGAAGCTTAAATAAACCCTATTAAAAGGCAAATAAACCTTGTTTTAAAAGCAAACTAACATATAATCAATTTTAACTTTCAAATTGTACTGAAACTAATTATTATAGATATAATAAAAAGTATTTGCTCATTAGCATATTGGCAATTATTGGTTTTCATTGTATTTATATTTACAAACCAACCTCGATTTAAGCAAATAACAGCTTTATTATCAAAAATATTTAGCTTTAGTATAATATGAGAGTTAAAATTGACTAAAAGATTTTGTTTGCCTGTTTAAAAGGGGTTTAACTTCAATCTGCTTCAGTCAAGTGCCAGTTTTTAGTGTATATATAATTATTATAGATTTAATCAGCAGATAGATGATTATTGGTGCTGAATGGGCATGGACTGCTTTCATGCATATATATATATATATACAATAAAAAAAGAAATGGGGAGGTAGTTAAAAAAAGAAATGGGGAGGTAGTATCTATTTAAATAATGAGAATCTTTAACCTTTGATCTAGCCAAAATTATCAATTACTACTAATTAAAAATTCCTGGGGCAAAACCAATTTCTCATTAACATTTAATAATTCTTTTGTTGGAGATTTTTGTTGAAGTCTTGGTTACATCAAAAGTTAAAGGTTATCTTTATTAAATGGGTATTATCTCAACATTTCTATTTTTTTATTATAATAACAATGCATAAAAATATTTAATTCATATTTTTTTTAAAAATATATTTAATTCATTATATATATATATATATATATATATATATATATATATATATATATATATATAACAGGATGGGTGGTAACAACAAGTGTTTCAATTGGGTAATGGAAAATCATCATCAATCTCAATTGAAATTAAATACAAAAATCAATAATTTACAAAAGTAATTACAAAATAAAATATTAATAATTTACATGAAAGTATATATAAGTATAAAATATTTTATAAGAGCATGAGATTAGAATATCTCTGAGAGATTATTGAGAGATCAGCCAGTCACTCCTTATATAACTATGATTAACTATAAATCCACCAGCATTATGATTTTTTTTAAAAAATAAGTATAAGTAAATACTCGAGAAATAATCATCCATCATCATCATTGATGGGAATAAAAAAATCAGTACAATAAATCAGAATAAAATCAACAGTCCATCTTGTGGCTGGATTTGAACAATAAAAATATAAATCAACAGTTAACCTTGTGACTGGATTTGGTCAATAAAAATATAAATCAACAGTCAACCTTGTGACTGGATTGGAAATGGATGTTTTCTGTAAACCAGGCTAACTATTGAGCCTTTGCCAGCTTGGGAAATTATTTAAACATAAATTGGATGCACCAACAAAGTGTCCATCCATTAGAATACATAATAATAAAACAATCAAAACAATAATGCTGGAATATTGAAACATGCTGATCATCATCAATGCTCAGGCCACTTGTACTGGCCAATTATAAACTTGATTTCTAATAAGATTAAATTAAAATAAAAGGTAGTGCATGGGATTTAAAGAATATTACTCTTTTGCACCAACCAGGATGATGATTGATCATCACTGGATGCCCCAAAAGCACTAAATATACATTCCCATTCATATATTTATTCTGTATATGAATCTAGCTCAGAGAACACAAGCTCTATTACTGTATGTGACCAAGAGATGATGCAATACAATTTTTAACAATTAAATAACTTTATTAATAACAATAAAAAATAAATAGTATTATGGCTTTTTACATATCAATTAAGCCTTCTGATTTTGATTATTATACAATAAATAATTATCACATTTATGATTTACAAAATTACAATACACAATTCAAGTTGTTGCATTGATTTACATATATGTGCACATAGATGCATGATTTCTAATATACAATTAATATATTTTAATTGATATTCAATAATGACAAAAAAGATTAAAATTTGCACATATGTCCTATTTGACAAGCATTTACACATATGTGCACACTTAAATATGCACTTAAATTTGACATGTTACAATAATCATATAAAATAATAAATACATGATTAACCTTTTACAGTTGTATATGCCATCATGGCAGAGAATGTTTCAGGTTTGTAAATAAAGATATAAAGAAATGATGAAGGCAGTATGCTGTTATAGATTATAACAAAGAAAGAATGCAGTCTGTTATGATCTTCTGGGTGACTTTGATAAAAAGAAATCCTTGGTATATACAGATAGATGACAAGAGAAATGTTGGCTCTCCAACAAAAAAATGTCTTCAAATAATAATAAAAGTCAATGTGCAGGACTTCCCATACATATTTTTATGGCAATGCCTGGAAAAGGATCCCTAGTAGGAAATATTTCAAGGATCGGACTGGTCATATTTAAACTTCCAAAGATTCTGAGGGGTAAGTAGCAAAGCAAGAATAATAATAAACAAATGGTTGTAACTATAAATTACATAATGCCTTAGACATATATATATATATTGTAACAGGTACAGATGTCGTTACATTGTTTTTTTTATTAATAAACATGAAAAAAAATAAAAGTTCGCCAATAAAAACTTCTTTTTTAAGAATTAAAAATAAAAACAATCATCTTAAACTCGCAAATATATAAAATCGCACAGATAAATAATTATTAAAATAAAACTTTATTAAAGAAAAAGTATTTTAAAACTACATTTTCAGAAAAGATTTAGAGGTAAAAATATATGTTTAAGTTTGAAAACAGATTAATTAATCTTTTGTAAAATGGAAATGATTATTTTAATTAGTAAACTAGCCTTGGGCATCTAAAATGTATAAGCAATGGTCAGATAGGAAAACGATAGGAACAGAATGGCCAATGAGAGAAATTCATTGGGGAAATTGGACCTCAACGGAAGGATCATCATCAACAATGATGTAATGTCCATTGGATCCTAAAGTTATGTATAAAAGAAAAAATTTGGAATAAAAAAGTGATTTGGTTTAATTAATTAAAAGGAGGAGATGTGACTATATATGTTAGTGCAGAGTTGAAGGAGAAGGGATTGAAAATATGCACTCTTCAATCCCTTCAGTTGTTAAAAAAAAAAGAAATGAAATATCGCTTTTCTTATACTGAGGACAACAGGATCATCAGGGAATTTAATGTGGATTCCAAATGGCAAGCAACGGATAAAAAAAATGTTTTGAAATCGTAAGAACTTTTTGAACTCTCAGCTTTAAATATAAATAATTTATGAACATTTCTAAACAAAAAAACTCTAAATACTAAACTTTTCAATATTTATAAATATAAGAATTTCCTATCTGACTAAAGTAGTTAAAATGTTATTTGATGTATTCTTTTGTAAAATCATTTCCATTTATATTTTTTTTGTTCTTTAAGTTTTATTAGGATTTCTGTTTTCTGATAAATTAAAATATATCAATGATAAACTTAAGTCGGGCGTGAATGGCTGTATAGATTTGTAAAGTTATATTAGGGAAGGGTAATCTTAGGTTATTTGTGTCGTTGTTGAATTCAGTCAATGGATTGGATATATTAATGTAGTTAGTAGATGTAATGCAAGATTCACTGTGGGCAGAATCACTTGTATATGCCACACACTTCCTCTTGCCTAGGGAATGCGATCGTAAGTCAGCAAAATGACCGCAGTCCATTTCTATGGAGTGTTTTTATTGTTTTTCTCGTTAGATAGATGTAATATTCTTATCTGACGAGAGTCAATGTCTTATCTTAACCTATTTTGTGTTGCTGTATTCGTATTACATTGAATACATTGATATATCAGATGGATTGATGCCAGATTGACTGCGAACTTTTAGCCTAAGGTTAAATGGGGATAGAATGTTTTATCTTCAAATGCAAATCTATGTAGTCTAGTCACACTTGACACTAAATAAAAATGCATTAAATTTAAGTTGTTTATAGACGCTTGCATGGATTTGTTACTGGCTAATTATGTTTTTGGTTTTCATATTCGATCAAAATATATATAGACATTCAGTAAATACTGATACCTTACGGTGAGTATCTAAAATGTATTTATTCGGATGTCTTTTAAGTTATTGGTGCCACTGCAGTATCTTATGATGAATACCAGTGAGTTTCTTGTATTCCCTATGCAATTGACGGTATCAATGATTTTGTATTTTGATCGTTTATGTTTATTTTGAAATGTTTTAGCCATGTAATCTATGTAACCAATCTATACTCAACATTTATAAACAACTTTTATAAATCCCTCTGTGCGAACTTATAATAGCATAAAAATTAAAATGTAAATTTAAATTCTAAAATCAAGTTAAAACCCAAAATAAAAGTTATTCTAAAATAATGTTAAATTTTATATATATGTGCGTAAATAAATGTTTGTATGTTAATTACTGGAAGTGGCTTATTTTATTCTTTTTTTAAATTATTCTTAGATAAGAATTTATTATAAATATAAATCTCTGCTATTCCAATGAGCTAGTGACTTGGGCTAATGACCAGAATCAAAATTTATATAAAAAAATTTTTTGTTGACTTATGTATCTGCCTACTTTATAAATTTTTCTAGGTTCAAATGCCTAGATGGTGCCTTGTAGTGTAGATGACGTTAAGCTCTAAATCCGGAACGTTATTATATATATAGTGGATCACTAATGATCATAATAAATTAATTCCTGAATAAAATAATCAGCTCCCTGACATAATAGAATGTTCCCAGAAACCTTGGACCATTAAAGAATGGATCATAAAGTATAATATAAAAAGGAAAGGCAAGCATTAAAACTAAACTATGAATAAATTGTCTTCCACACTTTCTAAGTATTTCATGTATTGGTAAGTCGTCAAATAATTCATCATTGAAGATTACAAAATAAGTCAGTCTTTTACTTAATATAGACAGACTGGGCATTAAATATTAAACTCATTTCTGGTGAAGTTTGACAACATATAGCATAATAAATGATACATCACAATTTTAATATTTTGCTAAACAAATGACAATATATATGTATAAAACATATACTGTTAGTAGTTGATGTAAATGCTATGATATCTGTGCTTTAAATGATTCTTTTTTAAGATATTTGACTTACAGAAATTATGATAGATTTTATTTAAATGATTTAATAAAATACATTATTCTCTTAGAGATAATTACGAGGGCACTTTTAAGTTGGAGATAATAATAAGATACCTAACTTTTAAAATAATTTCAATCATTTAAAAATAAATTTATAATATAAGAGCTACAAAACTAAATGAGCTTTCTCTATTAATTAATTTAATGGAAATAAGTCTCCTGAAATGATTTTTAACTGAAGAAAATAAGAGGGAGATAGTTTAAAGTTAGTTGCTCATTGAGTTTTATAATTGTCAATTTCAATAAGTCAATATTACAAACAAAACAACAAAAAATTAAGATAAATTTGCCACATCAAAGTAATGTGGAATTTTTATAAGAATTAATAATTTTAAATTTAAAGAAAAAAGCTAAAAGATGCATTTTAAAATTAAGTTGTATAAACATTACAGATATATATAAAGTACAAATTAACATTGATGTAAAAAAAACAAAATAAGCTAGAATCAGAGGCTTGCGGCAAATTGGAGGTTACCTCAGAACCAATCGGTATACATTCTATGGCTGGAAACAGGCAGTTATAAAATCAGCATTTAACAGGCTTCCTTCACATTATACACTCTCCAGGCTAGGTGTTGAGAGCACTGGAATGGAATTGTGATGAGCTGGTGGAAACAGAGCTCAGAAAAACAAATGGCCGATCTTTTCATTCTGTCATTCTTTAGACATGATGTACTATAAATATGAATCAATTCTCTTCAGTGAACTATTCTTCAATAATTCCTTCTTATCAAATTTTTTTTACTATTTATCTGATCTGGCCTTATCTACTATGATCCAATCTACACAATGTTTGCTGATGACTTTCTCTGTGGTCAGTGTCTGCTTGGGCAGGAAATCTACAATCCTGCATTAAACATGCCCCAAGGGTTCATTTTTCTAATTAAACGAAAACAGCAACAAGCATGATTAAGTTTATCAGTCATCATATTAACAAATCCTATTTAATTAAAATTTAGATGAAAAGAAATGTAAATTTTATTCACAAATTTTTTAAGAATTTGGTACACTCTGTAAATAATATGATGACTTTCAAACTTAATATTTGATATAAAACATAAATACAAATTTACAAAATATTCCTCACAAATATTAGATTGTTTACATAATTGATCCTTTAATGTACATTTATCAAAAGATAAATATAAAATGTTACCTACTAATTAATTGGAAAAATGAACTTTAATGAAAAAATTTAAAATATTTGTAACATTCTGTAGATATCTAGGATTCAATTATTTACTCTTAGTGCCAATTTAATAAAATAAACAAATATACATTTCTACAAATATTATAAAATAAATCATTATTATAAAGAGGTTACTTTTAATCATAAAATATAAATTAATGAAATATAAATTAGATAAAAGATTATAATATTGATTATAAATATTGATTATAAGATACACCTAGTATCACCTATTATGAGACAGGTGTCAGTTAATATACAAGATTGGGTTCAAACTCATTCTAGTGCTGATGACACTGGCACTAGGTGAAGCAGAAATATGTATTATAATATTTCCAGCTTCATTATCATTTTAAAATTTTTTAAAAACTTTAAAGATGAGTTGATATGGAAAATGTAAAAATAAAATTAAAGTTGAAATTTAACAGGATTAATAATATGTAGAAAAAAAATATAAGACTGGTAAAATTAAAAAAATTAAAGAAGGTAATGAATGATATAGTAATGGTCATTGCAAATATAACGTTTATTTTACAATTAATAACATTGGTAAGAGAATTTTTCATACAAATTATTTAGAAAGTGTATCAAAATAAAAAGATTATTATAATATATAGAAAAATAAAAAATTAACATTAGATAGAGAAATTATTTTTGAAAAAAAGCTAAAATAAAATAGATGATAAAAGAAGGTATTAGTAAGAAATTATCTGAGGAAATTATCATCATAATTATGAATAAATTTTGAGATATATTAGGAAAAGAAATAAAAAATAATTATATTTTTAAATGCAAAAGGAAAAATTTTGAAAAGTAACCAGTGAATAAATTGATAAATAAATCTAATTCACACAAAAAAAAATTAATTAAAAAATCGATAGATATTGTAAATAATATAGATTGAATAAAACAATCGATTTTTTTAAAAAAAAGATTAGATCATATGGTAACTGCACTATTAGTAAATATGGGAAGATATCCAAGAGTTAGTTTTAAAAAATCTCTAATAAATTTATAAATAAAATAAGATTTCAAATGAATGAAAGAAGTATTAGATTAGATTTTTAAAGTAAAGAAGAAAAAATAAATTTTAAGTTGTTAATTAGCAATCAACTAGTAAAAAAAAAAACAACTTCCATAGTTTATGAAATATTTACTTTTAGTATTACTTGTATATGGACAGAATTTGGATGTAAAAGCTTAAAATCTAAAACAAGAATCAAAATTAATTTCTTTCAAGGTGAAACAATTTATTTTGTTATTTAGTTGATTGAAATGATTTAATAAAAAAAAACCAATTATTATTAATATTTTTAGATAAAAAAAGGCTTATAACAAAATGAATAAGATTCAAAACAAAACAACACTCTCCATATAGTAGTGCCATCTTGTGCTAACAAGAGCAATCAATGGATGCCAGAAGGCTTGTGCATAAAATCCCTATTTAGTGCCTACTCATCCAATATCCCCAGACTAGTTTCTGGCTTGTGGCCTTCATCAGTGAGGAGCCTTGGATCTGAGAGCACTGCACCTAGATCTTAGGATCTAATGCAACCCTCCAGCACCCACCTTTTAACTCTATTTAACTACAAAACTATGAGAATGAAATTGAAAACACTATTAATATTTTCAATCCAAGCTCAATAGCTTATATAGTCATATGGGTCTGAACTCAATTCAGTACCCATACATTTTGGTGTCTTTGGCTCTTTAACAACCATAGCCACCACTATCCTATTAGGCAGGATTGGTGTTAAACCACTAAACATCACATGATCACTATCTCATACTAGCACAATACTTGTTATTAAACAATTCAAAACAAAACAACACTCTCCATATAGTAGTGCCATCTTGTGCTAACAAGAGCAATCAATGGATGCAGAAGGCTTGTGCATAAAATCCCTATCTAGTGCCTACTCATCCAATATCCCCAGACTAGTTTCTGGCTTGTGGCCTTCATCAGTGAGGAGCCTTGGATCTGAGAGCACTGCACCTAGATCTTAGGATCTAATGCAACCCTCCAGCACCCACCTTTTAACTCTATTTAACTACAAAACTATGAGAATAAAATTGAAAACACTATTAATATTTTCAATCCAAGCTCAATAACTTATATAGTCATATGGGTCTGAACTCAATTCAGTACCCATACATTTTGGTGTCTTTGGCTCTTTAACAACCATAGCCACCACTATCCTATTAGGCAGGATTGGTGTTAAACCACTAAACATCACATGATCACTATCTCATACTAGCACAATACTTGTTATTAAACAATTCAAAACAAAACAACACTCTCCATATAGTAGTGCCATCTTGTGCTAACAAGAGCAATCAATGGATGCCAGAAGGCTTGTGCATAAAATCCCCTATCTAGTGCCTACTCATCCAATATCCCCAGACTAGTTTCTGGCTTGTGGCCTTCATCAGTGAGGAGCCTTGGATCTGAGAGCACTGCACCTAGATCTTAGGATCTAATGCAACCCTCCAGCACCCACCTTTTAACTCTATTTAACTACAAAACTATGAGAATGAAATTGAAAACACTATTAATATTTTCAATCCAAGCTCAATAGCTTATATAGTCATATGGGTCTGAACTCAATTCAGTACCCATACATTTTGGTGTCTTTGGCTCTTTAACAACCATAGCCACCACTATCCTATTAGGCAGGATTGGTGTACCCATACACCAAAATGTATGGGTACTGAATTGAGTTCAGACCCATATGACTATATAAGCTATTGAGCTTGGATAGAAAATATTAATAGTGTTTTCAATTTCATTCTCATAGTTTTGTAGTTAAATAGAGTTAAAAGGTGGGTGCTGGAGGGTTGCATTAGATCCTAAGATCTAGGTGCAGTGCTCTCAGATCCAAGGCTCCTCACTGATGAAGGCCACAAGCCAGAAACTAGTCTGGGGATATTGGATGAGTAGGCACTAGATAGGGATTTTATGCACAAGCCTTCTGGCATCCATTGATTGCTCTTGTTAGCACAAGATGGCACTACTATATGGAGAGTGTTGTTTTGTTTTGAATTGTTTAATAACAAGTATTGTGCTAGTATGAGATAGTGATCATGTGATGTTTAGTGGTTTAACACCAATCCTGCCTAATAGGAAGTGGTGGCTATGGTTGTTAAAGAGCAAAGACACAAAATGTATGGGTACTGAATTGAGTTCAGACTATATGACTATATAAGCTATTGAGCTTGGATTGAAAATATTAATAGTGTTTTCAATTTCATTCTCATAGTTTTGTAGTTAAATAGAGTTAAAAGGTGGGTGCTGGAGGGTTGCATTAGATCTAAGATCTAGGTGCAGTGCTCTCAGATCCAAGGCTCCTCACTGATGAGCCAAGCCAGAAATAGTCTGGGGATATTGGATGAGTAGGCACTAGATAGGGATTTTATGACAAGCCTCTGGCATCATTGATTGTCTTGTTAGACAAGATGGCACTACTATATGGAGAGTGTTGTTTTGTTTTGAATTGTTTAATAACAAGTATTGTGCTAGTATGAGATAGTGATCATGTGATGTTTAGTGGTTTAACACCAATCCTGCCTAATAGGATAGTGGTGGCTATGGTTGTTAAAGAGCCAAAGACACCAAAATGTATGGGTACTGAATTGAGTTCAGACCCATATGACTATATAAGCTATTGAGCTTGGATTGAAAATATTAATAGTGTTTTCAATTTCATTCTCATAGTTTTGTAGTTAAGTAGAGATAAAAGGTGGCTGCTGGAGGGTTGCATTAGATCCTAAGATCTAGGTGCATGCTCTCAGATCCAAGGCTCCTCACTGATGAAGGCCACAAGCCAGAAACTAGTCTGGGGATATTGGATGAGTAGGCACTAGATAGGGATTTTATGCACAAGCCTTCTGGCATCCATTGATTGCTCTTGTTAGCACAAGAAGGCACTACTATATGGAGAGTGTTGTTTTGTTTTGAATTGTTTAATAACAAGTATTGTGCTAGTATGAGATAGTGATCATGTAAAATGAATAAGAATATATTATGCAAAAAATATTGAAAATATTAAAATGAATGTAGGGATTGTTATATAAACGAATAAGATTTATACTTTTTATGAATAGTTATTAAAAGTCATATAGTCTGTGCCAATTAAATATCAAATCGGATTGAAACAGAGATGTCCGTTGATGCTCTTATTATTTATTTTAAGAGACTAGAAGATTGAGATAGGAAATTGAAAATAAGGGTTGAGATTCCAATAGTAAAAACTAGATCAATGTATAATATGATGAATTTTCCTTTCTTTTCGGATGATTAATATCATTATATATATTTTCAAAATGGCAGCCAATGATATCTATCTATCTATCTATCTATCTATCTATCTATCTATCTATCTATCTATCTATCTATCTATCTATCTATCTATCTATCTATCTATCTATCTATCTATCTATCTATCTATCTATCTATCTATCTATCTATCTATCTATCTATCTATCTATCTATCTATCTATCTATCTATCTATCTATCTGTCTATCTATCTATCTATCTATCTATCTATCTATCTATCTATCTATCTATCTATCTATCTATCTATCTATCCATCTATCTATCTATCCCTCTATCCATCTATCCATCTATCCATCCATCCATCCATCCATCCATCCATCTATCTATCTATCTATCTATCTATCTATCTATCTATCTATCTATCTATCTATCTATCTATCTATCTATCTATCTATCTATCTATCTATCTATCTATCTATCAGTTCATCTATTTATTCATCTACCTATTTATCCAACTAATTATCCATCAAACACACACACACATTTATATATAGAGAGAGAGAGAGAGAGAAAGAGAAAGACTAAAAAAATCTAACTTCATTATCTGTCTCATAAATAAAGTAAAAAAATAACTTAAAATGTAATTCAAACACGAATACGCATTGACAAAATTTAGATTAGAAAAATTATCGTGAAGATAAAATGTTAAAAAGAAAAGTATGAGTGATTATCCACATATATTATTTGAAAACATATAGAAGCAAACAAAATTCATTTTAGCTGCGATATTTGAATGTCAAAGGATTTTTTAATCTTAAAAGTAAATAATAGTAAGGGTAATATCAACAATGAGACTAGTTATGATTGACTATCATTTGATCTTTATGCATGCAGTAAGTAAATTTTGCAAAAGCAATAAAATACATAAATACTTCTTGGTTGAATTATTTCTCTGAATTGCTAAACCAGCAACATAGTTATTATATTTTATTGGGGGGGGGGGATATCTAGTGAAAATATTGCTTCATTATATAATGCAATTAATATAATGTATTTTGATATTTTTATAAAAAATTAAGTATCATAATAAAAATCAGAAAAGTGGGTAGGAATTATAAGGCGAGTTTAATGAATTGCCTACGATTATAAATGTAAGATTTACATTTAAAAAAATGTAGTCTTTTAAATATAACATATAATCTTGCAAATAATAATAATAATAATAATAATAATAATAATAATAATAATAATAATTATTATTATTATTATTATTATTATTACGTTTCAAAGGAACTTTCTTCACAAAGAAAACAAAAGGTTACAATAGGTTACCGAGTTTATACATTTAAAATACTTTTTTTTTTGATAGAAAAAAAAAACACACATAGAAAAAAAATTATGTATTACATTGTTAAAAATAATGGTAACACACACAAAAAAAGAAGCAACAACAACAAAAAAATTGTACACATTGAATAGTTGGATCAAAAAACTGAAGGAAAAAACCTTACAATAGCAAAAAATAAACTGAAAACAAATTTATTACAAATATGAATAGTAAAAAAATTCATTATCAGAGCATATAAAAATACATCATATTGTTATTATAATGATAACAAAAAAAGAGAAACAAAAAAATTAGATACAAAGAAAAAACTGGATCAAATAAACCAAAGGAACAAACCTTACAATAACCTAAAACAAATCGCAAAACTTATTATGAAGATGAATAGAAAAAAAAACCTTTGCCAGAGCATACAAATAAAAAAAACATCAAAGTCCATATACCATGTTATAGATTTGAGGTGAGTCGCATTTGAGACCATGTGTCAATGTATGTTTGTGTTTCTGTTATTTTTTTATCTCTTTGTTGGATTTGTATTTATTTTTTATTGTGTTTTGATGTCTTCCGGTATTTGTGTTTATACTAAAATTACATCTTGTGCACCAGAAGGCATATAGAATAAATGTACTAGCCCTAATACTGGCAAATATACCTTTTCATAAACTTGTAGCAAATATCTGATTGTTGTATTTTCCTGTGTTGTGATATTGCAGATCATTTTGTGAGACTTTTCAAGTCCTTGACAAGTGAAAAGGAAGTGATTTATTGTTTCTGATTCTCGATGACAGATGGAACATATGCCATCTATGTTATGGTAGTATCTTTTATATTTTAAAAAATTTAATGTCGGAAGTGCTTCCAGATTTATTTTAATCAGGAAGTCAAAATATTTTTGGGTTCAATGACCAATGTTTATATCTCTTAGTTAATTGCTTATTATTAATTGCCAATAGTGTTTCTGCTGTGTTTTGTCTGCCTGGATGGATAAACTTATATGTTTGCCAGTATTTATATTTAGTACCATCTGTTTGTATAGGAGGTATATCTGTACTCATTAATGGTTTCAGAAGTGCTTTCCAATAACCTTTGTATGGTGGTGGTGTGTCTGTTGGTGTCACTTTCATTGTATGTGATATTATTGGATATATTCTATTACAAGTTGCTATGATATTTATTGTTTTCTGTATACAGAAAATGTGTAAGTTGTGTAAACCAAGTCCATTCAATGACAATGGCAGTTGTAGTTTTTTGATGGAAACAGATATTGTTCCCCCCCACAGTAACTTTCTGCATAAAGTATAAATATTATTAATGAAACCCCTTGTGAAAATCACAATCGGAGAGAAATAAATTATTCTGGTTATTACTAGCATATTAAACAATGCTATTTTGGCATATAGTGATAGATATGCCTTTTCCATTGAATTTATCAATTTCACAATCTTTTCCCTCAAATTATTTTGAATTTGTGTTCTCATTGCAATTGCACTGAGATGGAAAGAGAAACCTAAAAAAGGGCTAGGCTTTCCCTTGAAATAATCTATAATTGGACTTGAGGTGTTTCCAGGCACAAGAGTTTTCAACATTAACATTAAGGTTATATGTGTTAGAGTATTTAGCTATTATTTTTAAAAGTTTGGGTATCTTTTTCTTGCTCTTTAAGAAGACAGATATGTCATCCATGTAAGCAATGCATGGAACATAGAAGCCCAATTGTTGTATGTATATTCCATTTATTTTTTCTTCAATTTCTTTAATTAGTGGGTTGATATATATTGCAAATAGTAGGTAGCTTAGTGGAGATCCTTGCAGTATGGAGCAGTTTGGTACTATTGATGTAGATGTTTTACCATTTATAGTAATATATATTTCTCCGTTGAATAACAAATTAGTGATTTTATTATTATTATTATTATTATTATTATTATTATTATTATTATTATTATTATTATTATTATTATTATTATTATTATTATTATTATTATTATTATTATTATTATTATTATTATTATTATTATTATTATTATTATTATTATTATTATTATGATGATGATGATGATGATGATGATGATGATGATGATGATGATGATGATGATGTTTCAAAGGTAACTTTATTCAAAAATAAGTGGTTACATTGGTTGTTGATTATACATAGTGTTATACATAGGTTTACACAGTTATTATATTACAGTCTGTATGTTTGACTAAAGTCTCTTTGAACTTCATATTTCCCTGGGTTTGCCTTTGCCCTTTTCTATTATATCTTTCATTATAAAGTGGCCTGAATTTTAAACAGAGACCATGTTGCTGCAAAGATATCAGGTGGTGCAATAATGCTGTCTCTTTCCCTTATTTTTTGCAATTTGTTTTTATAGGTGTTAGGGTGCCTTCTCATGTTGTTCCCCAGTGTAAAAATGCATCTGGGACACCATAATGCATATAGGCTGAAAGTGGCTGCCCTTATGATGGGCATTCCATTATTTTTGAATGTTTGTATCATCTCATCTATTGTGGTTCCATTTTTTCTATATCTGCCAACCATCATCTGTCTTACTTTTTCAAGTCCTGAACAGTTATGTATGAAATGGTCCTGTGTTTCCTCATCCCTGTGACACAGCATACACAAGGGATCTATATTTATGTAGAATCTTCTGTATCTTATAAAATGACTTGTAGGTAATGCTTTCAAATTGACTTTAATTATGAAATCGTAAAATTTTGGTTCCAGGTACCATTTCCTAAATTTTTTAAGTAATTTGCTGTTATCAATTCCTAGCACAGATAGCTGTTTATTCTCAGATTGTTTTTGTGTTAAGAAATCATGTATTTGCCAATATGTATATTTTATTGGACTTTTAAATATTACTTTGTTTTTTATGGCCTCAATGCTTTCAAGCAATGTAAAGATATAATTGTTTGTAGGCGGTGGGCAATCTGTGGGTGTGATCTCCAATATTGGTTCAATATTTGGAAACCTTTTGATTATGGCTATTAGCAGATTTATTGTTTTTTTGTGTCTGAAACACAGATATTGAGTGAAGTCCCAGACCATTCCATTTTGTTGGTTGGTTAAGTTGCTTTATTGAAATGGCAACTACTTTCCTGTTCCATAATAGTTTGTTACAAAATGAATTAATTGAGGCTATAAATGGTTTTATGAAACTGATTATTGGTAAATAGTAGCTTATTTTTGACATTATGAGTTGATTAAATAGTGATACTTTTGCGTATATTGATAGATATGATCTGGATAATGATTCTGTGATTCTTTCTGCATCCACTTTAAGTTTGTTTTGTATTGTGGTTCTCATTTGATTCATCCCCAGATAAAATGGGAAACCTAGAAAACTGCTGGGCTTTCCTTGATAAATTTGTTTGTTTATTTTCCCTGTAAAAATTGTCCAAGCAGCTGACTTATTGATATTGATTTTAAGTTTGAATTTTTTTTATATTCTTCTATGATGTTTTGTAGTGCTTGTAGTTGCCTTTTTGATGTTAAGAATACAGTGATGTCATTCATATAAGCTATACAAGGAATGTATTTATTGGTATTTGGTATTAACACTTCCTGTATTTTTTTTTTTTCAATTTCTTCCAATAAAGGGTTTATGTAGAATGTAAACAGTAGTGTACACAGTATTGACCCTTGTGGTATTGATTGAGTGAGATAGAATGATAATGAGGTTCTTGCATTAAATGTGATATGTATTTCTCTGTTTAAAAGTAGGTTGGCTATTGTGTTTAACATCATGGTATTTGGGTTTCCTTTAGTTGCTTTAGTAAGATTTTTATTGGTACCAAGTTGAAAGCACTTTCAAAATCTAGTTGTACTGCAATTGGAGCATACTTCTTTTTCTTAATAACTAAATTAATGATAGTTTTAAAGATTAGTGCTGCCTGACATGTGGATGAACCTTTCTTTGCATATTGATGTTGTGATAGTTTTGTCAGTATAAATGGTTCAATTTTCACCATTATTACTTTTTCTAGCAGTTTAATTCCGAAAGGATCCATTGAGATAGGTCTTAAGTTGGTGATCATGGTAATAGGTTCTTGTTTTTTTATAAATGGTACCATTAATATCTTGTATAATCCCTGTATGCTATAAATTTTTTGTGATATTTGATTTGCCAATTGACACAGGTATGTATTTGTAATTTGGCTAAGATGTGCAAGTACGAACTGTGGAATGCCTGGAGGACCTGGATGACATGTGTCAGGAATTGATTCTAACACTACATTAAAATCTTCTATTTTAAATGGCATCTCATCTTCATTTGTTCCAAAAAAATCTTCTGTAGGTGTGAATTGTACATGCTTAGTTAGCTTTGTTTTGAAATGGTTATATATAGGTGCAATCATGTTAAATCCTGCTGTAATCTTATTTTCTGATTCCAGCACCATAAAAACTTTAGTTATGGATGGATATCCCAAAGCCCACCTAATGTATCTGCGTGTCCAAGTGTGCCGCTGTGCTAGGCAAATTTTTTCTTTTTTATGCTTAGATATTGTTTTAATTTATTGCAAGTCTGTTTATAGAGCTGGGTGAGTTTTATTATGTTTGCTTGATTATGTTGAACTGGTTTGAACAGACTGATTCTTTTATGTATTTCATCTGCTAATGTGATTAGTCTGGAGGGAAAAATTGATTTTTGTGTGATATGGTTTATATTAAATGAAAGCGTGTTAGTGTAAGCTATGTATCTGGATATCAGGTCTAATTCAAGCTGATTTATTTTATTTATCATTATATAAATTTCTGAAAAGAAAGACTCCGTAGTGTTATCTGGCAGTAGAATTCTGATTGTTTTTTGCAAATTAATTATTGCACTGTGGTGTGTGTTTATGTTTAGCGTTATTATCTGCACTGCATGATCTGAAAAAGAGGTTGGGAAAAGTGTGATTTCTATTGAATGATGCAGCATTGGGGAATAAAACATTAGATCTATTAAAGTTCTGGGTCTATTGTTATAAAAAATATAGAGTTGGGTGGTGTAATTTCTATTGAATGATGCAGCATTGGGGAATAAAACATTAGATCTATTAAAGTTCTGGGTCTATTGTTATAAAAAGACATAGAGTTGGGTGGTGGAAAATCTTCTGCACTCATGAGTGGAAATGTTAACTGGTGTATCCATTTCATAATAAAATTTTTATAACTCATGTTGAAATCTCCCATAAGAATAGTTAGGTAGAGAATGTTTGAGAGTATTGAGTTAATTGTTGTTATTATTCTGTTGATTACAGTTGGTCCTGGTGGTATGTATACAAATATAATTTTTATTGAGAAGTTTTTATTATTAAACGTGGTTATTAATAGATTCACATCTATGTACACTATTTTAAACATCGTGAAGGAATTTTTTTGGCTAATAAATATACCTGTGCCACTTGAGGGCGTTAGTGTGTCTCTAGAACATGCACAGAAACCAATTTTACTCATAAGTTGTGCTGGATTTATCTGCGATCTGTTATAAATTTTCATTTCAGCGAGTCCTAATATGGTAGGTTGGAATTGTTGTATCCAGTGATTGATTTCTTGTAATTTTCTCTTCGAGTTTAATCCCTGAACATTTATTGCCCCTATATTAATTTTCATTGAGTTTAACTTATATTGTGAGGGGAATTTAATTTGGACCATGGTTTATTCTCCCTTTTTTGTTTGCATGTTTTTTTCCTGTGGTGATTCTGTTTGTGTTTGGATACGTGTGCTATAGTGTGGTGTTTTTCTTAGTTTTTTTGCTTCTGGTGTGGTTAGTTCTATTTCCATCTCTTCTGCTGTGGTTTCTTTTGTTAAATTAATCTGGTTATCTTCTTCTTTGTTCATTTTAACTTTCTTATTTTCTCTTGTTCTTTTTGTTTTTTGTATTTTTTTCCTGTTTTCTATTGATGTACTTTCCAGCATTGGATAGTACTGAATTATTTTATCCATGATTTCTGTGGTCATTTTATTTATTATTATGCTTTCTGATTGCTCATCATTTTCATTCATTTTTTCCTTAAGCTCTTTTGGTAGGTTCTCGTTTTCCTTTTCCTCTATTCTATTTAAATTGGGCCGGTTTTCACTGCTTTGAATTTTCTTTAACTGATTTGTTTTGATTTCTCTTGTTATTATATTGTTACTGGATTGCTAATTTTTTTATTTCTATTAGATATACTGTTTTCCTGGGTGCTTCATAGTGTAGGGTAATTTAACTCATCTAGTTGGTTATTTGTGTCTTCGCTTTCTGTAACGTTTCCTGAATTTTTTGATGTATTGTTGTTTTTATTCTGCTGCATTTGTTCATTGCATTCTGTTGCAATATTAACTCTTCTTCCACAATGGAAGCACCCTCACTTAAGCCCTCTAATGTAAATATATAGTGTAGCTTCTTTATCGATTATGTATGTGGCAATATTCTCTGGGTCTATTTGTTTATTCAATTTAATTTTGAATTCAAAGCTATTGGTTAGTACAGAAATTGCTGCTTCTTTAATGTATTTTTGCTGGAAGAAACGACTTTTCCAAATGGATTCATCATTTTTTGGAAATCTTCCATATTGTAGCCAAAATACGTATTTTTAAAATTCCGGAGATATTTTTATACTTATTCTCATCGACTGTTATTAGTGTGAAATTACTCAGCATCTTAATTTGGTTTTTAAATTGTTCTCTTTGCACATTTTCATAAAACTGGACTGCCACATATCTGCTATTTGGATGGTCATCTATGCATTGTACGGATTCAAGCATATTATTTTCATGGAGTGTTTCTATTAGAAGGGATTTGGGGAAACTGTATAGTGTGCAAAGACTATCTGTTACAGTGAGTACCATTGATTTATTGGTGAAGACATGCTTAAACATCAGGAAAAGTGATCAAGGTATTGTTTTATTAAATTTCTCTCCAATTTGTTTCAGCATTTCATTAGTCCATTCAATATGAGGGGGGGGGATCATTTTTATTTTTATTCATAAGATTCAAGTTTTCAAAATCATCTGCTGTTGTTTTCCTGAATCTAGGACTTTTTGCCGAGCTTACATTATCTTGGGCTTTTTTAGCTATAGAAGCATATGACTTTCTCATGCCCTGTGATGGACCACCAACCTGGTTAATCGGCTGAGCAGTCACCATTTTAAGTTTTTCAATTATTTTTCCCAAATGTATGTTTTTATTTCTTTTTTTAAAAACAAACCCTAATATAATATAACCAATACAATTCAGTTATCTGCAAGATTATTGAGTTTTGTAGGTTTGATTCCTTTTCTACTTTTATTAAACAAAAATAAATTTGCCTGAGATTTTGGCGTTAGGTATTAGATCCGCTAGCTTTTAACTATGCGTTTGTCTATTAGTATTAGGTACGGATTTTCACTAAAAATAACTCTTTGAATTCTCTATACTTTTTTATTCTTTTTCAATCAAAATAATTATTTGAGTGTTTTAATCTGTTTTTGTTGGACATTTTTATTAGTTATTAGCAAATAAATCTGCCTTTTATTAACAAAAAGCTAAGAGGTTCTTTGCTTACCTGCTACTAGGTTTGTATCCAGGTGGCGCTCTCTCTATTATTATTATTATTATTATTATTATTATTATTATTTTATTCACTACAAAAAAAGATAGTTAAATGAATTGGATTTTTATTTAATATTAAAAAACAAAGTTAATAAATCGCTTACAATAAAAAGTGGAGCACAAAGACAGATTAAGTTAGCATATAAGCTTCAAAATAACAAGTTGTGATACTGACAAATGATAGCATCTATAAAAGAAGTGAAGATGAAATTTCAAGTTTTTATTCAATGTTTAAAAGACTTAATCTATCATCTTTCATTCCAGAGATTTATTTATCTTTGAAACTACCAGCCAATGGAAAACTTTAGTTAATGCATCCATTCAAACAAAAAATGTGCACACTTCATTCAGCATTAAGTATCAGATTAACCTATATGATAAACCTACATAAAAATAAATATAATCTGTAATTATCAGGATTGCTAACAAATACTTTATTTTTATTGTATTTTCCCATAGACATTTAGAATTAATTAACATCATCTTAAATATAATTTATGGATGCAAATCTGGATTTGAATCATGGGATAGTTTGTATTTTTTTTCCATCACAGTTAGTTAAGGTCTGAACCATAGATCTAAATTGCACCTGCATAATGAAAAATAATATTGATGAATCTTCAAGTCTTTAAATGTAATATGGTAAACAGCTTAAAAAATATAACAATTATAAAGATGAGGATTATATCTATTCAAAAATTTTAAGTAATTAATAATGAAAATTATGGCACTGGGAAAGAATTTTATAAAATTATAACAAATTTGAATATTAAATTTTTATTACTATTATTAATAACATGTTTTTAATTTTAAAAATTTTGGAGATATTTAATTTGTATTTCTTATTTATATATTTGTGAATATTTATGTATATGATATTGTACCACTTAGTTTTAGGAAATAATTTAGTACCTTATTATAATCATTATTATTAATAAAATGTATTGAACATTTATTTCGTAATCAGTATTAGCCAATGGAAATCTGTAGACAGTGTATCTATTTAAAACATGTCACTAAATATATTTCAGCATTAAGTATCCGAGTAGCACATAAAAATAAACTTAATCTGCACTATCAGTATTGTTAAAGAATAATTAATTTTTATTGTACTTCTCCATAGGTGTTTAGAATTAATCGAAATCATAATTAATGTGAATTATTAATGCAAACGTGAATTTGGATTATAAGTAAATCTCTGAACCAATGACCTGAATTGCACTTGCATAAAAAACAATAATATTGAAGAATCTTCAAATCCTTAAATATAATATGGGGAATTGCATATAAAACTATTCAAAAAGCCTAAGTAATTAATAATGAGGGTTATAATATATCACTCAAACATAATTTTATAGAATTATAATAAATTTGGATTTTTAATTATTTTACTGCTATTATTAATCACGTATTTATTCTTTTAAAATATTGGAGACATCTTTTTTTTTTAGTTTCAATAGGAATTTTATTGATTAAAAAACTTAGTGTATTACAATAGAAATGAAAAATAAAACAATATAAAAAACTTTAAATATTTGCAATTTTTTACAATTAGAAAAAAAAAAGAGAACTATAATACCTCATTATAGGTTAGAGCATTGGTGAATAAGTGCCTATGTAGTTAGAAATACATCTGGAGAAGTAGTTTTTTGTCTCTGATTAATTCTACCTAATTTGTTTTGAAATGTGTTCATATGTATTTTTGCATTACTGTTGTAAAGAAATAAGAATCTTCTGTAACACAGGGTATAAAGTATAAATGTGATTATTCTTATTTCTGCAAAATAAACTTTTGAAAAAGTGTTAAAAGTATTTTTGTGATATATGGCTGAGCATCTTGTAGGCTACTACACTTAACAAATAGGTTTTAATCTTCTTTCTTAAAACATAATTGACATATAGTTTCTTTGATTTGACAAGATTTCTCTTATACTCTTAAAAAATAAAATGTAGGCAAAAACAACATATTTATTTTTACATAAAAACAAACTATTTTGGTTCAAGAATTGCCTATTATTAATGCCAAGAAATGGAGAATGAGTTAACTTCATTTATGTTTGGATATAAAAGAACATGGATTTTCCAATATTGCTATATTTTGGAAAAACGTTATCTTAATCTTTGTCATTAGATTAATAGGTGTTAAAATTGTTTGAAAATGTTTTGTACATTAAGGAGGCTTAACTGTTGGTGTTATCTTAGGTATCTTTTCCCAATGTAAAAAATTCTTATTATAAATGACATAAGGTTAATAGACTTTTGAATCCTACAAATATAAAATGTTTATATGTATTATGTCCATGAGTTGCCAAGACTGAATTCAGGTTTATGATTTTTATTAATATCTAAATTTTTTTTTAAGGAAAATTATAATATTATCTATTACATTATGCAGGTTATATTACAACACAATGTGGAAATATATATGCCTGGAAGATGTTTTTTTACATTTCTAAGAAACTGAATTATGTAAGTTGTAAATAATAAAGCACTAAGTGGTGATCTTTGAGGTATCAACTGACTTGGGTTAAATGAGGAAGGCATTTTTTCAGCTAAAGTAATATGTATTTCAGGTTTATAAGTAAGTTTGTAAGTACATATAGAATAGAATTAGATATGTTAATATGTTTCAAAGTTTGTATGAGAATATCAATTGGAATAGAGTAAAATCCTTTTCAATGTCAATTTGTGCTATCATTGGGCTGCATTTCTTTACATTTTGCATCATACCAATGACTGTCTTGAATAACAATGTTGCTTATCTTTTTGATAATCCTTTTTAACAAATTGTGACTGTAGTGATAACAGAAGTGGTTCTTTCTTGTTTTTTTTAAAATCTTTTCAAGTAGTTTGATCTCTAATGGATCCATGGATATTGGTTTTATATTTTGCATTGGGGATAGTGACATATTTTTCTTTGTGAATGAGATGATTGCTATTGGAAATAAATTGTGAATTTCATAAATTTTTTTGATATAAAATTAGCCATGCCTACAAGATATTTTGAGGTACTTAGACATTCAAATACAAACTTTAGTTCCAGAAGCCCTGGGTGGAAAGATTTAGACATATTTTCCAGACCTTGCAATTATTCTAGTAGTTTGAACAATGCTTGCTCATTTGTTGTTCGAAAATAATTATATACTGGTTTGAAAAATGTTTCTTTCTGTAATAGATCATTGAAGTTTGTTTAGATAGAATTTAGCATATTATCACAAGTCACAACCATATATTTTATCAATTGCTAGAGCAGTAAGGAGCCTAGAAATAGAAAGTTGACATAGTACTCATTTTATATATTGTCTCAACTAAGTATGTGATTGTATGAAAAAGAGTTTTCTTTTTTTATAGCAATATATTCCTTTAGTGATGCATTTTAAAATTTTATTTATATATTTGTGAATATTTACATATGTGATTTTACAGCATTTAGTTTTGGGAAATAATAATAATAATAATAATAATAATAATAATAATAATAATAATAATAATAATAATAATAATAATAATAATAATAATAATAATAATAATAATAATAATAATAATAATAATAATAATAATAATAATAATAATAATAATAATAATAATAATAATAATAATAATAATAATAATAATAATAATAATAATAATAATAATAATAATAATAATAATAATAATAATAATAATAATAATAATAATAATAATAATAATAATAATAATAATAATAATAATAATAATAATAATAATAATAATAATAAAATATTATTAATAATAAAAAAGTATTAAAACATATTCCACAATCTGTTAATTTAGTTATATATTTTTTTTCATATTAGATTAATATTCTAATCTTCTATTTGATGAGTTAGGCAATAAAAATGTACCTATAAATTTAGTTATTCAGCATCCCTAAGTTATTAATGTATAATCCTAACATTATAATTCTTTATGTTATGTATGGCATTAATATATATTAAACATTTGTTTTTAATATTTTGCATTGTTATTTAAAAGTCTAGCCTAATAGTATTTTTTATTCTTAATATATGTATATTATTTGTAATGTATATACATTATTTTTGATATGGGAATGTATGTGTTATAATAATTTATATAGACCCAGTGATTAAAAATTTGCAAAGTAATTAGAATATAAATAAAGAATAAAGTCAAAAATTTTAAAGTTAGGTGATGTTTTACAAATAAACGTTCCTTTTGAAAAACCGAAAAATGATCTATTGAGATAGGTCTTGGGTAATCTTAAAAAAACAAAGTTGATTCTACAGAATGACTTTTTTTAGTTACATTATAAGCATCTAAAGCCATTGTAGTCTAAATATTACTTAGTTAAATAAAATACATGGGGTTTTATGAATTCTTTGTCATTTATATATTATATTATTAACTCTTTAAATATTCTATTACAATATATATACACACACATATATTAATAATTTAATGGATTTTTTTGAATTTATATATATATATATTTGAATAAATTTCAATTATGATGTAATTAGGCAAACTACTAATTAAAAATTAGAATTTACTGGTTATGTCATAGCTGAAATTTTTAAATTACATTGACATATATATTAATAATATAATGGTATTTTTGGGATTTTTATATATATTTTAAAATAAATTTTATCAATGATGTAGTATAATAAATTATCAATTTTAACCTCCCATTGCCTTATTAAATTACATATGAAGTTTAGCCAAAAATATAAACAAAAAATGTGACATTATGTTTCATATCTTTGTAGAAAACCTATAATAAAACAATGAGATAACATTAAACCTTGTTTTAAATTAAGTAAACTACTACAAAACATTTGGATTAAAGCAAACTGCATATGACAGAATTGCCACACAATATAAGAATGTTTTAAACTGCCATATAAGATCTCATAATGGCAAAGAGAGTATTAAAGATGATAGTGCATTGAATACAACTAGACATGAAAAATAAGTACAAATGTTTCCAAAATATTTTGAACTGATTGTGTATCCTACAAGATTATTGAGAAATTCACTAGAGCTACAAAACCACTGTTCTTTGCATTTTATTGCAAGATTTAAAAAAGCAAAAATTATCACACACTTTGTGCCATACTTGTTGATACTTGACTAAAAGAATGCCAGAGAAAAGGACTACAGAGACATGCAAATAACTACAACTATGAATCCAGAATTCTTATTACACATCATAACAAATAATGACACATGATGTTTTTAATAAAGGCCAACAAACAGTTCCTTATGAATTTTACCAGAAGAATGAAAAACAAAAAAGTTGCAAGTGCAAAAAGAAAAAGCCAAACCAAACATTTCTCAGTTTTTTTATTATTATTATATAAGTATTACTTGCCACCAGTACATTACTGAATTGTTTGTGCAAGTGATCTAAATATTGTGGGAGAGAGTCTTGGTCATTGTTACTAGATAATGTGTTGCCAGGTAGTGTTAAGATAGTAGAAGATTTTTTGGCAGGAAAAAATATTATTGTGCTTGAGGATTCATCATATTTTTTTCAATTTAGCTCTCACTTATTTTTTCCTATTTCAAAATTAAAGCTGACCATCTAAAGCAGCTTTCTACAAAAGTATTAACATACTGTCACATTTTGTGTTATAACTTGTGACCTAGATATAATAGTGCATTAAAATTTTTGTGATAAATGGCTAATCTATATCATTATGTAGCACATACATAAATACAGAGATGACAGTTAAAACATAGAAACGAAGTCAGCCATCTTCTGACTGGTGCAATCTATATATATATATAAGTGTTTTGGGTTTAAATCCATTTAGCAAGGTGACTTTAAAGTAAAAGAGGACATTCTTTTATTTCAATAAACAAACACCTATAAAAAAAAGCTATTATAGATTAATGAAGAAAACTTGTTTACCCTCAGGCACTGTCAATTATTAGTAATTGTTAGTTTTCTGGCAATAAATAAAGAACAAAAGTTATATTTGTTTATTATATTAACAATCCATAATAATTTTTAATTCAACACATATAAAAATACATACACATGCATATATTTTTCAATGGGAGATGATAAAAACACAGTAACAATAAAATAATTATTTTAAAATAGCAAAATAAATAAAAATACAAGATACCTATATAAACAATATAGATATATAGTTTTTGAAGCTATTAAATTTTTAATATAAAATGCAAAAAAAATTACAAAAATTAGTAGATAAATTATCACATTTTGTGAAATAAAAGAAAAAAAATACCCGAGTTCGCTTCCCGGTCAACGCATTTGACAAATCAAAAAAGAAAAGAAAAACGTTTTCCCTTTTGAAAGAATCTAAATTTTTATGGATTCATTGAAGAAAAAAGTATCTGTAAATGTAAAAGATTTTATTACAATTTTTATAGAAAAACAGGATACAACGACTGTTATTATTGAAAACATAATCGTAATTATATATATATTTGTTCATAACAAATTAATACTAAGACTTATACTGTAAATAATATTTTCCAATATATTTTAATATAAAACTTTTATAACAATTAGCTAGTCTAACTATTAATCCATCTAACTATCTACACCTATTCATCTATTTGTCTATCTACCTTTATCAATCTATCTTTTTGTCTTCCTTATCTATCTATCTATCTATCTATCTATCTATCTATCTATCTATCTATCTATCTATCTATCTATCTATCTATCTATCTATCTATCTATCTATCTATCTATCTATCTATCTATCTATCTATCTATCTATCTATCTATCTATCTATCTATCTATCTATCTATCTATCTATCTATCTATCTATCTATCTATCTATCTATCTATCTATCTATCTATCTATCTATCTATCTATCTATCTATCTATCTATCTATCTATCTATCTATCTATCTATCCACTCATTTAGTCATTCATCAATCTGTCTATCCATCTTTTATCCATTAACCTGCATTTATCTATTATAATCAAATCTATTTTGTCATTAATGTGCATTAAAAATTTAACTGCTTAAATAAATATACATATAAAATGACTAAAAATTAAATAATTTGAATTTTTTTTTTTTTAAAAAGGTATATATATATATCACGTAAAATTTTTAAAAGTAAATTTTAAATCTTATACTAATTTAAATATTTATATAGTTAATTTTAAGTAAATAAAATCAGTTTTCAAACTAAAATCTTATTTTCTTAATGACTTATTAAAGTTCAAGTATAACGTTGCATAGTGAATGAGAAGATTGTTACATATTTGATTAGCATTAGCAGATATGTGGTTGATAAAGTATTAGATAATCTGATTAATAAGAACAGTACGTTTATTATAAATTAAAATTTAAGTTAAATAATCTTTTATACATACTAGGCTATATATATATAAATAATTTAAATTAGGTAACGGTATATGTAAATATTATTACATGTTATTGTTTATTAAAATATTACAAGCTACTATTATTTATTTACATCGTTATCATAATTTAAATTAATTATATGTATGATATAATTTAATAACTATCTATTTACATATATGTAGTTTTGAGTTCAATTATTACGAATATAGTAAGTTTGATTTTAAATTTTTTGAAAACAAGCACAATAAAAGAGTGCTATTTCAAACTCTATGAAGAATTCTGTTGTATTGCTATCAACAATATATATTTTAAAGTTTTTGCATTATATTCGTTTCAACTACATAATATTAAAATATTACAGGTGTCAATTGGAAAAGCATCAAATACGAAACATCAATTCAAGAGAAAAACAAAAAAAAAAAATTGTGGAACAAAACGAGTTTCTTAAAGAAAATGAGATTTCATTGATCTTAACCATCTATATTTAAAGCATTTTAAAAAAATGTTAAAAATATTGATTTGTGATTTGCTTAAGAAATATTATAAAAACATTTTCTTAGTAAGATTTTTAAAAATATATCACCAGAATAAAAAGACTGCGGACTCTGCAAATTTCACTTTTATAAACGCTATTAAATTCACATTTAATTTATTGCTTAATCATTACCTAATTTTCACTTATGAATATATAATTTATTATTTTTAGTATACTAAACAAAAGTCAAAGGAAAGGTACTAAAGACCATGAAAGGAATAGAACAAAATGGAAATATCTATCTTTCAACAAAACTTATGGCAGGGATGGCCTTTTTTCTTTTGGGAGTAAAAAAAATTAAAATATGGATTCATCCTGACATTAAATGAATAAAATAATAATTCGTTTTATTATATCCATATCAGCTATCAATCATCTGATTGTGAAGAACTAATTGTTCTTAAAAAATCAGATGCAATGGAATAGGCTAATAAAAATGATCTCTTCTCTTTCTTTTCTAATGATTTTAAAATAATCATTCTTTAAATAATTGATAGATAGTAACATCTAATTCTGCTTTTATATGATAGATTGATTCCTAAAATTACATGTAGAAAAATCATGCAAAAATACATTGTATACATAAAAATTAAAAAATTGGTTCTGGGCCCAAGAAACCAATAAAAATAACCATACGTGTGCTATCATATTTTATTTCATAAACATTGCACATAAATAAAAATGAATTATAGGAATATAAATTTTATTTGAAAAACAAAAGACGTAAAAATTAATGAACAAAAATTGGGCAGAATATGTAATTTGTGTTAGAAGGTAACAAGATTTTAATTTGCTGTTACTTTCTGACAATGAATGAATATATTTGCACATGATCACAAGATCACTGCTGTCACTAGAAGTTGCAATATTACCACTATCACTTCATCCACAGGCAAAATTCTTTCTGTGAACTTCTGAACAACGTTAGCAATAATGTTTTATGGTGTTGTTATTATAAAGGTTTTATAAACAAATTCAGTAATTAATCGATGGGTTTATATTGTGTCTAATCCATTATATAATTATCTATATGATGACATTAATGATTTCAAATCATGTTGAAACTTTAATCTCTCAATTAATTTTTATGCTTAGGAAGTATTCTTGTGCCACCTCTCAGTCAGTTTTGGCTGCAAAATCATCATTCTAGGCTTTTTTTTTGTAGAAAATCACATATTTAAAATTTTAGTTCCAAAAAATTCCACATTTGGCAATAATTTTTAAACAAAAATCAGTTTTCTATTGTTGTCTATTGTTACATAGTATAGCCTCTTGAGCTTTGTCTATTGTTCACTAGGCGTGTCTAGCCTCAAAGTCATAAATCAAAACAAAATGTTTTATGCTTTCACAATAGATTTTGAACATAAATAAAATATATTTCTCATATTTTTTTACACTGATAATTAAGTTTTTACATTCATTTACTTAAAAACTTTGATTTGAAAATTTTTAAATTTAAAAAAAAAATTAATCAAGAGAAAGAAAATAGCTTTTGACCACTATTTAAGACAAGTGTATAATGTTGACTGCTATTTGCATATCTAGAAAAATACAATTCTTTTTTATAAATATTTAAGTATTTTACAATTACTTTTTACACTACATTAACTAATAAAGTGATTTTTGTTTAAAATATTGAATTTTAGATGAAGAAAAAACAACAAAAATGAATAATCAGAGATCATAATTTCTATGACAAAAATTTATCAGTGATGTCATATAATGATTGGTTAAAATATAATTCTTTTGTTTCACCACTAACTATTTTTTATATGTTTTTCTTATATTTTTATTCAGTTATTAACATTATTATTATTTTTTCATTACATTTTACTAATTTGAATATGAAATAAATCGATTTTTAAAAGCTAAATTAAAACAGTTCTGTTTATTGAGGGTTATAATTTTTTGAAGAGAAGCACAGTCCAAAATAATTAATGAATAACATTGCTTCAGTCTTTTATATACTTGACCAATAAAATTAATTCCATGGTTTTCCAAAAAAAATCATCACTTAAAGGTCAAGACCTTCTTTAATTACATTTGCATTTAAAACTGTATTCTTACCTTCATCATCACTCTGTTGTTTGGGATCAGAAGTTTTAACAACAAACAGTATGATTTTATTCTTGTTTAGGGATTTTTCAACCAACAATTCATTGATATCTGCAGATGACAGATCATCAAATTCTTCTCTATCAAATTAAAGTGGTCATTGTTATAATGTTGGGAAATCTGGTGGTATTGCACATTGTAGCCAATACAACATCTATTCACAGTTGATGGGCTTAATTCAACTAATGCTAATTCAACTTGGTTTATACAATCCATAATCAAAAATTTCTTCCACACATCAGTAACAATTAATGTTTTATCATTTAGTTTTTTCCCAAAACATACTGAAATATTTATATTAGATAGTAAATTTTAAATGTTGCAATAATACTCTGGTTGGTCTCTATTTATTGAATCAAGAGTGTAGTATTACATGCCAGAAACAAAAATACTATTTGGATGTTTCAGAACTGGATAGTTGGTGAAATTGTCTAGAATCAATAGAACTTTAAATTCTAGACATTTGGTATACATATATTAACATTTGTTGAACTATTTAGATTACAGTGCTAACCCAAGCCTTTTTATTTGCCAAAGTGAATTGGCAATTTATTTAAATCTACATCTTTCAAAGAAAGTGGTCATTGTGTTCAATTAACAAACAGTGGCTTCAATATATAATTTCCTAAAGCATTAGAGCAAACACCAAGGTGGAACAATCTTTATATACTTTAAAACCACCAGAAGTTTTCAGGAATTTTGCTACATAGGTTCTATTTAGCATTCTTTTCTAAAAATACCATTTTAATCAGCATTACAAACATTTCCAGGAATGTAACATCATGTTTAATAATTTTAACTAAATTAAAAAAAATTCTTTAGCAGCTGTTTTATCTATAGATGCAATTTAACTTTTTTAATATTGTGGAGTGCATATCTTTCAAGGAACCCTGTCATTCAATTCGTATTTAAAGAAAATTCATCCACCTTGTTCAATTCAAATGAAGTGCCTGGCTTTATTTCTTTAATTTGTTTACAAATTCTTTGTGCTGTTTACTTGGTGGCATTTTCATCTGCTGATACTATTTTTATGGCATTTCTTCTATCCATATTACCAAGGCTTTTTCCATTTTTTAACAGTATCTTTTGCATAGGTAATTATTTAACACTCAATTTTGATCCACAACATACCTAATTTCTAATAGCAGTTTCATTACATCTAATAGTTCTTATGATAGCTTCATATAAATCAAACTTCTTCTCTACAGATGTTGCTCTTTCTTCAGTTGCAAGATAATCTAAAGTTTGAATTAAATATTCAAAGAAACCACTTTCCTTGACTTTTTTGTAGATGGATTATGTGACATTATATAAGGACTACCAAAAATATTTCAGATTTAATTAACAAAACACAGATTTGAAAATATGCATGCATATAACTTACCATTTATTAAATTTTGCAAAATTAAGAAATTGAATCTTACTTTAATTTTTTTAACATCAACACCAACAAAATTCATTTAAAAAAAATGTAACTCAAAAATGTCAAAATGCAAACAAAATATCAACACCAACAAGATACTTTCCCTTTCAAAACAAAACATCAAAAACAATAAAATGCAGACAAGCAAATCAGCCATTTGTAGAAATATTGCCAAGAAAGGCAATTTTTTGAAAAATAATGAAAAATTAAGGGTTAAAAACATTTTTTCTTTCACAAATGAGATTATAATAACATACATAAATTGTTTTTCTTAGTTTTTTGATTTATTGTGTTATTTTAAAATAACTCATGTAAAAAGAGAATCATTATTTTTTAAAATCACATTAAATCAAAGTCATTTTTAAAAAAGTTTATGTAGGTGTAAATTCTTCCACCAACATTTAAACTACTCTATAATAAAAAAATAAAATATTCCAGAATAGTCAATAAAGAATTAATTCAGTAAATAGTAATGTTGTATGGTAAAAATATTTAAATTAAACATATTCCATCAACAATCTAACTATCATAGTTTTGCTTTTAAATCTTAATTAATGTTATATTGAAAAGGCTATTAATATATAGTGTGGCTGATGATTTTTCAGATCCATATAGCTATTTAAGTTAGATAACTGGATTTGAAGATATATAGATGTCTGAAAATTTCAGATTTTCTACTTAATAGTTAAGTATAAGATAAGTGCTGGCTTTGAGTTGGTATTTTATATATAGTGTCTGAAATATCCTAGCACCTCACTGAGGATAACCAATAGCTTTGAAATCAGTTTGAGAATGGGGTTAGTTTCTAGTTAGAGATTTAAAATGCTTCTCTTGTGGTATTTATCAGTAAAACTTGTTAGAGCTATTAGCACATTCATTATTTTAGTTTAATATATATATATATATATATATATATATATTAAACTAAAATAATGAATGTAACCCATGAAAATCTTCATATATATATATATATATATATGAAGATTTTCATGGGTTACAGATACAAATAATATATTTTGAGTGATCAAGATAAAACGATGATATATTTACAATCAAAGTCATACACAAATGAACCCACACATTGTAATGGTCATATTTGTATATTCATGCAACAAAATCAAGAGTTTTGGCAAATTATCCAAAAGCTGATCTAGATGAGAGGTTGAGACCTCAAATCAGATTGCACTTCAGTTCCTTTACCAACAGTCCATGATTTACTACCTTATGGATGACAGATATGAGGTTACACTCAGCCTCTTTTAGTTTGTGTGCTGGCAGTAGCAAAGAGTGAAGTATGACACTGAGGGAGTAATGAGTAAATTAATACTAAATTAACTAAACGCACACACATATGACTGGTTAGATAATGCATATATTAATAATTAATACCAAAATGTATAGATTTGAATAAGATTTAGGATGAGTAGCAAATAACACACTAAACATTTATAAGTTTAATATCTTTAATTATTAAAATCTAAGTAAATAATACAAAATATAAGTGCATTAGAAATTTACACTTGCAGGTGTCTTGCAATGATGAGCTGATTCAGTACAAGATCTCATCTTTAAGATGAACTTTATAGTATAATTTTAAATTATTATAAATTAAGATTCCTATCTACAGTTTATACTCATGCCTGAATTATGTTATGCCATTTCTTTAAAGTTTGCTAAGAGTTAAATTTACAAGAATGACAAATAGAAGAATGCAATTTATCAAAATTACATACTGAACAGTAAATATGCTCCCTATGCAGATTAATATATATATATATATATATATATATATATATATATATATATATATATATATATATATATATATATATATATATATATTAGTTTGGGTGTTCAGATCAATGCTGAACCAAATAATAGTAAAGAGGGACAAACTGGTGATTGTAGCATGGGATCTGTAATCATAGCACTAAGACTAAATCAAAGAATTGTGATGCCAATGTATCATTACTCACAGGCTTCAGTACCAAGTACTCGGTGCTTTAAAACCAAAAGGCTTGCTACATTAATAAACATAATAAGTTCAAGAGCTTGGATCAGCAACTCAAGATGTTCTGGCCTGAAAGTCAGTAACTTGCTTGGTGCTTTAAACCCAAAATTACAAATAGTATGGTCTTATTTAAATGTTGACCTATCAGAAATATAGCAAGATGCAAGACACTCTGCATGCTTTATAAATATACATTTGCAACACATTTTATTAATACTTATATGTATTTCAATACTAATTAACTGCACATAATATATATATATATTAAATGTAAAATACAATACCCATTATAAAATATTATATATAAAAAAAATAATTTTTTTAATGGTAAATACAATATTATAGTTTAAATTCTTTTGTAGTGCTTTTGATTATGTGATAATCCTCATCAGCTTTAACTGAATTTCAAATTTTTTAGACTTAATGTTACATATATTTCCATAAGCTGTGTAAGGCCATATTTGCAACTTGCCTATTAATAACATCATCCTTATATTTATTAATCAATATTGCCTCTTTAATTTTTCTCTTTTTATGATTTATTTCTTCCATTAATATTTTTATTTCACTACTATTAAATGTAAACCTATAATTACAAGTTTTTTCATGTTCAAAGACTACTGAAGCTGTATTAAATTGACTATTTACAATATTTTTAATTCGATTATATAATAATTGATGCTCCTCCGATGTTCTATGGAGAAAAGATTGAAGGAGCATTAATTATTATATAATTGAACTAAAAATAATGTAAATAGTCAATTTAATACAGCTTCAGTATTCTTTGACCATGAAAAAACTTGTAATTATAGGTTTACATTTAATAGTAGTGAAATAAAAATATTAATGGAAGAAATCATAAAAAGAGGAACATTATAGAGGTAATTTTGATTGATAAATATAAGGATGATGTTATTAATAGGCAAATTGCAACTATGGCCATACACAGTTTATGCAAATATATGCAACATTAAGTTTTAAAAATTTGAAATTCAGTTAAAGCTGACGAGGATTACCACATAATTGAAAGCGCTACAAAAGAATTTAAACTATAATATTGTATTTACCGTTAACATTTTATGTATATATGTTAAAACGAAGATTTGCACGGGTTAAATATATAAAATACATATTTTGCAGGTTCATCCGTGCTAAAAACTTTTAATATTAATATACTGACATTTCGACTTGGTCACACAAGCCATCCACAGAGTTATAAAAGGTAGAAAGACAGTTGTAGAGGCGCTACAATCACTGATTTGAATAAAATGTTAAAATTCCACCAATAGCAAAAAATGTTAAATTTAGGAATGTTTTTTAAAAAAATCTTTCCAAATAGGAGGAAGTTTACATGTATCATCTCACTTATTGATACAATCTGGCCTTTTAAGTATCTCAATGGCTTTTCTAATTTTGCATAGGTAGAGATTATCACATCTGGATATGATCCTGGTACTAGAAAAATCAATTTTATGACCTGAATATATAGTATGGAGTGAGAATGCTGATGATGATGAGTGTTGTTTAACAGCATTAGCATGCTCATCTCTCCTAACACTGATGTGACGATTACTCATAAAGCTTCACAATTTTTACATGAGATTTGATAGACACCATGAGATTCAAGAGGGATTGAACCAAGCCTAAGGATTCAATCCCTCTTGAATCTCATGGTGTCTATCAAATCTCATGTAAAAATTGTAAAGCTTCTTACATAGGTATGAGTAATCGTCGCATTCAATCCCTCTTGAATCTCATGGTGTCTATCAAATCTCATGTAAAAATTGTAAAGCTTCTTACATAGGTATGAGTAATCGTCGCATCAGTGTTAGGAGAGATGAGCATGCTAATGCAGTTAAACAACACTCATCATCATCAGCACTCTCACTCCATACTATAGATTCAGGTCATAAAATTGATTTTTCTAGTACCAGGATCATATCCAGATGTGATAATCTCTACCAATGCAAAATTAGAGAAGCAATTGAGATGCTTAAAAGGCCAGATTGTATCAATAAGCGAGATGATACATGTAAACTTCCTCCTATTTGGAAAGATTTTTTTAAAAAACATTCCTAAATTTAACATTTTTTGCTATTGGTGGAATTTTAACATTTTATTCAAATCAGTGATTGTAGCGCCTCTACAACCGTCTTTCTACCTTTTATAACTCTGTGGATGGCTTGTGTGACCAAGTTGAAACGTCAGTATATTAATATTAAAAGTTTTTAACATGGATGAACCCGCAAAATATGTATTTTATATATATATAGTTTCAGTTGGTGACATAAAACATGCTAAAAGGGTTAATTAAAGTGATCTAGTTTACCAATTAAATCCGAATATTTTATATTATAAACTAAGGAGGAATAAAGCATATTTAGGACTTAATTAATTATTTATAATATGCTTTAAAATATTATTCTTATTATTAACTAGATGTAATTTATTAACATGCAAACCTTAATTACAATAAGCTAAAACCTAGTAGATTAACTAAATATACATATATGTGAAATAGATATCAAAATGGAGATTTATGTGTGTGCTAAAGAGCAGCATAAATCTATTACACAGAGCATCTAATCATCTATCTAAAATCACAAGATTTCTGATCTCTGCTTTATATCAAGGCATATCATGAATCAATGAAATAAATAATATAATATAAAATGAAATTAAAAAGTATATAAAAATAATAACTGAGTACAGTTATTATAATTTAGGAATTATTAACTATGATTATTCATTTAATTTAAATATAGGCAAGACTCTTACAAATATTATTATTATTAAAAGTTACATTAAATTTATTATTACATAGTTTATTTATTACAACATAAGTTATTATATATAAACATTCACACTATAAGTTATTATATATGAACATTCAACATTATAGCTACCTTAAGAGAATTATTAAATTAATTAGGTTTAAAATTTATTTTATAGAGCTTTGCAGGAAGAAATGATACCAATTTTCTTCTAGCTGAGGCATCCTTCATGGCATTTGGCACAGACATTCTCCAGTGGCTTGTCTCTGATGTCTTCTTTGCAGGATGTTGGTCTTGAACTCCATTATCATAGACCAGTCTTCCAAAGGAAGATGGCAAAAATTGATTCTTTAGGCTGCTAGTTTCCATTGTTAAAATTGACATGGCTCCTGGCAGCAACTCAATCATTAATTTCAAGAGTGTGAACTTTAGTGCTTAATTTTAGGGTTTTTTATACTAACTCTTTGACTCTCCCTACAAAAGCTATGAAGTTTGTTATAGTTTATAAAATTTTAATCTTAAGTTTTAATATAGTTTTATCAACTTTAGAAAGAACAAAAGTAAAATCTAAGTTATTCGTAAAATAGTGCAGTTTGACTGCTTTGTTTTGTCTTAAAATCTATTTTAGAATTTATTTTAAAAATCTGCTCTTGGTTCCCACACAAATTAAACCAGGTGTTTGACATGATGATTTTCAAGAAATGGGATCTTTTAAAACAGATTTAAGTTCTGTAAACATTTTTCTACATGTGTAATCTTGTCACCTCTGGAATTGAAAATTTATATGCAAACAAAAGTAAATTTGTACTCTAATTTTATAATAACTTAAAGATAACATAATTTAAATAGCATTAAAATGCTTATAAAATCTATTACATTGCAGCTTCATTCACATATACACATAAGACAATGTTTACACAACTTACTTTAATTTATTATTTTAATTTACAATTGAGTATACATATTATAACTATACACATACAGACATTAATCTCTAAATGTATGCAAATATATATAAATATATGTACATTTATGTTAATATACATTCAATATGCATTAGTATATATATATATATAAACTTGGATGGATTTGAATTAGGGACATAATAGGTGAAATGGGATGTTAGACAAAATAATACCATTATTAAAACCAGTTAACATTTAGACAATCCCAATATCAATAACAATTAACAATCTCAAACTGTTGTTAAGGCAACTTCTTTTTAAGAATAAAGGTGGAATTCCCCTATATTTATGATTCAATATATTTACATAGACATCAAAGATTGCAATTTTATCAATAATTTAAATCTCTGTAGACAAGTTGCAATCTTTGGTGTCTATATAAATATATTGGGCCATAAATAAAGGTGAAATTCTACCTTTAATGTTAAAAGAAGGTTACCTTGACAACAGGTTGAGATTATTGATATTGGGATTGCCCAAGTAAACTGGTTTTAATGATATGTGTGTATATATATATATATATATAATAAATAAAATAATTTAAATAATTTTTTGCAGAGCAAAGCCTTTCACCAGCCTCTCATAGTGAGAGAGCGTGAAAAAGAATTTATTGCCTTCCAAGGTTTTTATTTACTGGTGGTGAGGATTTGAACAGTTTTTCAAACTTATTTTATGTTCTAGATAAGGTTAGTGTTGAATGCATAAAACAAGTTTCAAAAATATATCCAATTATTTAAAACTAAAATAAAATTTAATTGCTTTCCAAGCAAATATAATACAAATTGGGTTTCCAAATCAACCGTTACCGAATTGTTCATTGAAGAATCTAAATTTTAGTCATCATTGCAATATAGCAATGTTTAACCTTTTGAAGCAATGACAATCTTATGTTTATCAGGTATCCCATATTATTACTTGCATCAAGAATAGACATTTTAATGTTATTTCAATATGTTAGTCCTTTAGTTGACTATATTTTGTTAGAAATATAAAATAAGCAAAAAGCTTAGTTAACCAACTTTAGATTTGTGTTGGTGACTTGTAGGAGATAAATAAAAATAGAATTAAAAATGAAAGGTTTTGACTACAATTACCTATATTTCCTAAAAATTAATTATTTTTAAAAACAATGTATCTATTAAAAAAAATAAATTATAAGTATAGCACGCACTTAATTGTATTAGTTTAGAGAATATATATCTGATATTAAATTCCAATCATTATCCAAAATGTAATTTAACTTTTCTTTTCTGAAGTTAACAAATCATTATTTATGTGCATAGATAGGTACATTATGAAGAGAAAACAATAATAAAATTAGATTTTTAAAAGAAGCAAGAGTTTATAATTTCACCAAAACAAAAAATAGTGATTAAAAAAAATAATAGTAAAGAAATAATAATTTTTTAAAAAAATATTATTTTTTGTTAAAAATCATTTTTATAATTATTCTCAGAGGCCTTTCAAAAGTGTTTTGTGACTCAAAAGTGTCATCATAGTTTCAAAATTCAATTTATCAAAATTTAAATTTAATCTTAATTAAAATGAACATTAAGCTAAGGACAAAATCTTTTAAAAACAAATCAAATTCATTCACCTTTATTTTTAAAGGGCATTAATAGGTGTCTGTCTATTTACTTATAATTTTGTAATGTAAAGAAAAAAAAACATAATATATATGTGTGCGTGTATATATATATATATATATAGAAAAAATCATAAACATTACAATACTAGCCAAAACAACAACAACAACAACATTTTTTTTTTATTAAAATTCTTTCGAAAACATGGTTTCAACTATTAACAAATAGACCTTTTCAAGGGAAATCCAACATATATACACAAAACAAAATAGCGTTCCCATTATTCTCTTCAAAAACCAGTTTCCTTTAACATCAATGTATAATGATAGGCAGTATTTAATTTAATTTATATATGTTATTCACAAGGTTTGAGAATTGCTGACTATAAACATTTTAGCAATATTTCCATTATTATTTAACTCTATAAATATGAATAACTAAACAAGTCTCTATTAACAAATATTGAACATATAGATAGTCAGAATATGGACTAGCAACCAAAAAAGTCATAAGTTTGTTTGAACGAAAAAAAAAATTTCAAGTATTAATCCTGTCTGAATACAAATTTCAGAACATAGAGAGATAGCAAACGGCACTCACTATTATTCATGAAACTATTCCATCTTTAGTATATATATATATATATCATTGTTTAAAAATTATAATATAAATGTATGAAAAACATAATGTATAATTTAAAATGCCCCATAGCTATATTCTTTCAGTCACACTCCCTCTTTAAATAAAAAATATCATGAATATTGGAGCCCATTCAAAAGAAACGGCAAATTTCAAGCTTTTTTTTATTTAATGGGGAATTGTTGCTGAAAAAATATAGTTATGGGTTGTTTAAAATATTTTATATATTTTCCAGCTAAAATTATGGATTGTTTATACATACATATCTTAATCATTGTTCAATATATATATATATAATAAATAAAGTTTGATATCTGTATTCGTTTCACAACATATGTAATATACAAATCAATATATATATATATCAAAATACAGTACAATTTATATAAATTATATTCTTTTAGAAGTACTTTCGACTATACACTTTGTAGTCTTTATCAACTATATAACGTTGAATAATCAAAACGAGACTATGGGTATTGTTAAGGGTTGTCTCGTTTTGATTATTCAACGTTATATAGTTGATAAAGACTACAAAGTGTATAGTCGAAAGTACTTCTAAAAGAATATAATTTATATAAATTGTACTGTATTTTGATATATATATATATTGATTTGTATATTAAATATATATATATATATATATATATATATATATAATAATTCCCTATATATATATATATATATATAGGGAATTATTATAGTTTAATTGATAAGCATAAAATTTATTGCTCTCACAACATTGACACAAACTACTTAATCAAAATATATTAATAAGTTTTATTAGGCATTCATTAAACTAAAGATTATTTAATAAATAATATTTCTGTAATATAATTTTTACTATATTACTCTCATGCAAGATAGGGACTGACTTCTATCCACTTTTAACAGCATATAGAGGAGTAAATCATAAACATCTGATCAAAGACATATGAAAAAGATGTTTAATGTTTATTACTATATTTTATTAAGATACCAGTGACATAAAATTTATTTTGTTTTTTAACTTTATCTGAAAAATCAAATGTATATAATAAAGAAAAGAATTTTAAAGTCCTTAAATGCATAACAAAAATTTTGGTGTGAATATAGTTCTAATTCTTGATTAAATAAATATTTTAGAAAAAAATATTATTAGCAATAAGTCATTTTTTTGAAACTCAAAAATATATTTAAAAAATTAAATTTTTTTAAAACAGTATGTATTTGGATAAACAGTGGATTGCTAAGGCTTGCTTGTATTTTTTAATAATTGCCATATAATGAATTCTGTCTTTGCTTGTCACTATAGTAAAAATATGGACATGATGAACTTATTATAAAAGTAGTTTTGCAGTATAAATATTTACATGTTTAAGGTATAAGTGCTTGCTTTATGGTTTTAAAATTATGCATTACTTTTTAGCATGTTGTCACATAAGCCAAAGTTTGTTATGTAACTAATCACATTTTTTGATATGTTTGAATTTGAAAGCTTCTTTTTAAGCAATACTTGGATTGATAGTTTTTTCTGTACTTCCATGATATTTAGAATATTGTACTTTTGAATTCCTCAAAAATGAGTATAGCACTTGAATTTATTATTTGTTATGCTGTTAGTTATAATGAAAATGCAATAATTGAAATCCAGTGCATTGTTTGATAAGAAAAAATATTATTATCATAAATAACACTTGATCAGAGTTTATTACTTTTGTCAACATGCAACATATCTCTAATAAAAAAGGAATATTTTTATAGTATTAATATAGTAATACCATCCAGTAAGAAGCTAATTTTTAAAATATTTTCTGAGTTTAGCATTGGAGCATAAGCAATAGTAAAATGACATAATTATGATTTCATGTAAGACAAAACTTGCATCATTTGTAATTCATTGATAAGTTTCTAGAAAATATCAACTTAAATTTTACAGCAAATTCAATACCACACACTTGAGGATGCTAGAGATAAATAAAAAGAAAACTGATCCAATTCTCATTATCTATCAAATATTAAGCTGGAAGAATAATGCTTTTTCTTTCACTGTTCCTTTGTGTGAAGCTGTTGGAAAAACTTTTGCTCTAAATTAGATTATTTACTACTCTAATTCTAACCACCTTTAAATGGAAACAGGATGTATAGTGCCTTTTCTTCATTGTTTTTTAAAGAAAAGTTGTTGGAGAAAACTTTGCTCTGAAATGAGTTGTTTAATGGCTATTTTGTCTATTTCTTTATCTGCATGCTTAAGTAATAATTTTAGAAAATATATAGTAAAGAATAAAAAACCTGTGTTCATAAAAATATGAATATTTAAGTAATATATCAACAAAAATTCTAATGTATATATTTAAACATTTGAATACAGATACTTGAAAAAAACAAATGATTTCTAAGATGCATTTTATCCTAAACCAACACTTTTCACAGTCTCCTATACATGTCTTTATCATTTGTTCAATATTCATCAGCACCAAATTATTGCATTTTGATTTAGAAGTATCAAACTTAATGTATTCACAAATTCTAGCAACTTATAGTTAAAAAACAGATATATTAACCCTAAATTAATTGATGTTTAAAGTTTAAATGCTGATGGGAATAACCTTTAGGTTAATGGACAATTAGTAATAATCATTAAAATATTTATTTGAAGTGAATGATATCAAAAGTTGATTGACGCTTGTAAACCAAAGGACAATGATATATATATAAATGATTATTGACTCTTTAATTATAACCCAAAAATCGTTTAAAAAATAAAGTAACTTAAATATTGGAAACAACATTTTTTATATAAAAACTGCTGAAATTTTTTATGTTCATATTATTGATAAATTAGACAATAAATTAAAAGAGATTAAGTGAGAAATCAATTTAGTTTCACATACTTTATCAAAAATATTTATTCGAATGACTTATTAAAAATATTAATCATTCTTTTATTAATTGTAATAAAAAACACTTAATTGATGACCGTGTATTTGCAACTTTCGCAATCAAATAAAACATTATTATCTGTTTTGAGTAAATGTATTTATCCATTTAGAATAGGTATTTATATATATAATATTTTTTTTTTAAGTAATAACCGTTACAGACACCTGCCATTGACAGTTCCTGAAAACTTTATTACACCAAAACATATACCATAATATTTTACATTGTAGATTTCTAATATTACATGGTTCCCCTCCTCTATATTTTAAAGATTTATTTTTAAAATTTTATAATCTTAAATCAAAATGTTCTATAGTAGCATTTTATATTATAATATATTCTATTTACATGCATACATATTTATAGAAAAACTTTCATGAAGTAATGGGATGTGCCTTTACTTGCCATTTTTAGGTATTGAGTTGGAATTTTGGCAAAGTAAATCCTGGAATTCTTTTTCAGGTTCCAGGTAGATATATACATTTTTTTTAAATAGCTAAACTATAGCAACCTAAATAACCATTCAGTATGTCAGTAAATGGATATATAAAGCCTAAACTTTCATTTCCCAGAATTAATCAAATCTAATTAGTAATTATTATCTCTTTTCTAGTTTCTTTATGCAGATTTATTTTGAAAAACCTTTGTCTTGCAATATGATATTTAAATAAAGTCTGTTTTATCTGTTACAAGTATATGCTTATTTCTTATAAGATTTATATAAAAAATATAATTAATTAACGTATTGTGTATCTAAAATATAATTGTCTGCTATTTATTTACAACAACAACAACAACAACAACAATAACAATAATAATAATAATAATAATACCAGCTATATTATTATATATCATAGGACTCTTAATTTCTGAATTGCGATAAGATTTTTAGGATCTAATAAGCAATTTTCTGAAACAACCGTAGTTCGGTGTTTTATAAATTTTCAAAACAAAACAAAACAATTTTTCAGATTTACTGTAAATGTCATCAATAAAGCATTTATCTATTTTATTTATTGAAAGAATGAGTAATCAGTGAATACTGGATGGTAAACATCTGAATTTGGTATTATTATAGATTATTCAAATTTGTAATAGATGGCTCTGGAATAGAAGAGAATGAATTACTGTTTCTAATTTTTTGTATTTTGCTAGTTGGTTTTGCATTGAAGTATCTATATTCGGCAATCAATGTGATAAAATTACATCATTCTTTTTTTAAAAAAAAAACTTTTTCTCAGATAAAAACATATATTAAAATTTTAAATACACAGAATTTAAAACTCTAAATAATTATATTTATTTTGTCATAATTCAGTTTAATCATATCACTTTTTTAAAATTAATAAAATAATTTGTATACTTGCTATTTATTTTTAGAAATACAATTATAATATTAACCCTTTAATCATACATTCAAGCAGAGAAATAAAATATTATTAATAAATTAACTATCAATCATATTTATAATCAGACAGAGACTGCATGAACATACAAATCTCCAGCATTTGTTCTGATCACAGCACCTTTCCATAATTGCTGGGACTAAGCCAATCTTTCAAAGGCAATTTTTTTGATAATCTCAGGTTCATCCAGTCATATAAACTTTATATAATTGGAATGCCATAGATGAAAGGAATGGTGAAACTCAACACTTAGAAACTAAACCAGACTAGCTCCAAAACTATGAGACAGGAGACTCAGTGCATAAATCTAGAACACATATCAAACTTGCCCAATTTTTTTTCAGTCATCATGATGCCAGTAAAAGAAAGAGAACAGACCAAATAATCTTTAACAATACTTTTTATTTATATATATATGTTAATATTTCCATTACACATATATTTAACACTAAAAATATATATTTTAACACTAGCAAAAGATATGTTATAATACTCACATACATCAGCATTGTGTATTTCATAACTTAAAAAACAGATAATCAAATTTATTTGAAGGAATACTTAAAGAAATAATTATTTAAGAAATAGTTTTAAAATGTAGTTTTGTAAAAATAAAAGATTGCTATATTTTTCTTTTAAAAGAGAATAAAGTTTTTATTGAAAAGTAGGTGGAAAAAAGAATTTAAAAAAAATGTAAAGAAAACTCTTCTTTTATAAATTAAAAATAAGATAAAGAATAAATGTGTAAAAAATACATGTTAGTGAAAAAATAAAAAGATTAATTAATTAATTTGGAATACTAATAAAGATTGCTGGGTGATAATAATATTGAAATTGTAATAATTAAAAAGTATGTAAGCTATCTCATCAGGATAAAAGTGATGAGATAGTAGATTAATCTAGAAAAAAAGATTGGATTAAGAAAAAATGTAAAAATCAATTAAATTAATGAAAGATGTAAATTTAATTAAAAAATAAATTTAAAGCTATGATAAGGAAAAAAGAATGGGAGAAAAAAGTATAAAAAGTCACAACCATTTATTGTTATTCATTCTGCTCTTGAGTCTATATATCATTCTGGCCTTCATGCTGTCATTGATTGATTACATTATTCATTGCTTCAGAGATTTGGAAATGAGACAGTCATTACTGCTGTGGAAAATATTATTGCAAAAGCCACTGAACTGGAAACATGTTTTGCAAGTGTTTGACTGGACTTAAGGCCCCAAAGTTCTCTTCTAAAATTAATTGTCCTCACATGGAATCAACACCCATTGTAAAGTTTCAGAATAGAAGACAAGCCCTGAAACTATCAATGGTGACAAAAAATCCAACCAGTTGGAAAGTAACACTCATGCAAACCAAAACCAAATGAACTATGTCATATAATATCATGAAAGTCTATGTAAATATATTTTGATCATTATCTATAGACACTTGATATTTTTTAAATGAAATGAAGTCTAACAAAGAATTTCATTTATATAAATTTTCATACTGTTATATTATATTATATATATCCATGTGTAAATAAATGATGTTTTTGTAGTTATTATTTGGTCTATTATCTCTCTCTTGTCACTGCAACATCAATTATTTAAAAAAATAAATGTTTATCTGTGTGTTAAATTAATGGGTTGAACCCCCTGATTAAGAGTAGAAGCTACTTTGGGATATTTCAAATGTTGGATTCTGTACCTGTCATCTGAAGCATGACAGCCATATAATATATGGTCAACTGTTGCCTGAGTTTGATGCTCAAAACAAATAAAAATGCTTTGATTGACAGATTTTTGTTTCAGCAGTGAAAGTGGGCTGCAGTCAAGAAATGTGGTTGTGTTATGCTTTGTCTAGCCCAATCTGACCATGAGTATCATTGGTGGCTAACTATCAATGATATTCTCCTCTCTGCTTGAAATGTCAGTTCATTCTCATAAGGTTTAGAGATATTAAAATAAATGTTAAACTTATTACAATTTAGATTCCAAATGATATTAAAAGATTATGTTAATAGGCATTTAATCCTAGTACTATTTTAAGAGATATTTAAATCCAGCAAAAAGAATGTTTATTCAAAGGAACCAGTATACTATATAACAAAAATTATTCATCACATACTTCTTCAATTAGTAATTCTAACATTGGTAATCTCAATAGTCTTTCTTTCATATTAGTTCATTTATATCTAATAATGTCTAGACATATTTACCTAGGTGTAACTTGGATGTGATGTTATACTTATTTGTAAGAATTTGAGTGATCATTTTTCACAGTCTATAGGCTTCTAAGTTCCTGATACTCCTTTCACTCTTCATGCCTAGCCATTTGGTTATCAGCTTCAGCTTTTTTTTGATTTTCTGGAACTTTGGTCTGGTAATAAGAGAGAATATAATCAGCAGAGTTCTACATTATGAGTGAATCATTGATGATAGGAGACAGAGTTTAATGGAGACCAGAGAATGAAGCCCAGATGGGCACTCATAAGGTTTTATTAGCAGTGCATGGTGTTTATTTAGTTGAGTATTAGTTTTACAGTCTATTGCATATTTTCTGAATAAGTTGCAGTCTTTTGCTTCTTAGTCTCCTCTCAGACTGTCTATGATAAACTTCAAAAATAACTGTGTTTAACACAAATTCTGGACAAATTGCAAAAATACAAACCAAGCTGTTGTTCCTATCAGATTTTGTATTTTACTCCCTCTTAACGTAAACATGAACATTTTAAACTAACCTCTAAACTATCAACCCTGACATTGTTATAGAACTTCCTTCTATTATTCACTTTTATTCAATTTTACTTTAATTGTTTAATCTTATCTTTTTTTAAATTAATCTACAATCTTAATGGCCAGGAATTTTTCAAAATTTAATTGTATTTCTGCCAATGAGATAGTTTAAAAAGATTATTGTCATTAATTATTTTATTTCCTATTTCTAATTTGAATTACATTTTATTTCCATTTATTTCAATCACCATTTTTTTTCCAATTTATATTATGTTTTGACATTATATCCTATTTATTTTTTTTGTATAACATTAATTCTTTCTTAGAATTCTATTATTAAAGATAAAAAGAAGAGAACAGGTTCTGAATCTTAATTTAAAACTTAAATCAGATTTTTCTTATCTCCAATATTGCAATTCAATTAATAAAACTGTGGTCAAGAGGTCAGTAATGGCTGCTTTACAAGTAGTTGTCCCAGGTTGGTCAGTTCACTTCCCAGCTAAAACTATGACACATGAGAAAAAAACTACTAATTTTCTTCTCTTGTTCTTATCTTATTGATCTATGTGCTACTTTAGTTTATATTACTATATTTTAAGTATAAATATAACATGCTTTATTTCTTAAAATTCTTATCTTCCATTTATTTACCTTTTTTATTTTATTTTCATGAACTATAAACAAGTACATGTGAGTGTTACCCTATATATATATATATATATATATATATATATATATATATATATATATATATATATATATATATATATATATATATATATATATAGTAATGGGATGGGGTGATAGGATGTGATTGGAAAAGGATGGGGTAAACCTGGGATGACTGGAAAATTATCATCACTTCCAAGTCAACAATATTTCAATTTAAATTAATTTAAATAATGAGATAAAATATATTTAAGTAATATATATTTTAGAGAAGCATGATATCAAGAGATCTCTGTGAGATCATTGGGAGATCAGAAAAGCAACTAAAAGCATAATTAACCATCAACCAGCATTATAAATAAATAACTAAATAAATAATACTTCTATATATAATATAAATATAATATAAAATAGCAATTCATGTCAATTGTTAATACAGAGTATAATATAAATAAATAAAATAATAACAAATAATATGTCCAAGCTCTTTCAACTCTTACAAGTCCTTATCAAGGCAGTGTAAAAAATTCTATTTTCTCCTAGGTGATGAATTTAACATTTCATTGTATTGGCCAGGAACAACTAATCAGAAAGCTGGTTAATTTCAAATTCATAGCACAAGATGAATTTTGTATGAGATATGGTTCTTTAATCTTGCATTTTTATCATGTGTTTCATGCATTAATATTGTAAAATTCTTTGGACTACATATATGACCTGTATTATTTTGGTGAACATAAAAAGCTGAATAAACTGTATCATCTTCTCTTGCTCTGTTATACATATGTTTATGTTGTTGAAGGCAATCTTTAATATTTATTTTGGTTTCTCCAACATATATTGCACTACAATTTATTTGTGGGCATCTAATAGAGTATACAACACTGCTTTTATCCTTCTTATTTATTATTTCCTTAGAATTATTTATTAACCTATTAAGGTTAAGTGGAGTTCTCCATGCTAATTGAAATCTTGACTTAAAACGTTTATTATATTTTTATTAATATTAAGAATAAAAGCTAATGACATTCATGGTTTATTATTCATATTTATATGGTCATTATTATGACAGTGTTTATAATGCTTCAATACAATAGATAATAGCATATGTTTATTATAACCCACTTTTATTAAATCTTGCATATAACATTTTATATTAGCTTTTTTAAAATGTAATCAATGACTGTATTCAAGTGAAATATTTATGAAAGATAATATAAAATGTTATATGCAAGATTTAATACAAGTGGGTTATAATAAACATATGCTATTATCTATTGTATTGAAGCATTATAAACAATGTCATAATAGTGACCATATAAATATGAATAATAAACCATGGAGGTCATTAGCTTTTATTCCCAATATTAATAAAAATATAATAGAAGTTTAAAGTGAAGATTTTCGATTAGCATGGAGAACTCCACCTAACCTTAATAGGTTAATAAATAATTCTAAGGAAATAATAAATAAGGAGGATAAAAGCAGTGTTGTATACTCCATTAGATGCCCACAAATAAAGTGTAGTGCAATATATGTTGGAAAAACCAAAACAAATATTAAATATCACCTTCAACAACATAAATATATGTATAATAGAGCAAGAGAAGATGATACAGTTTATTCACTTTTTTATGTTCACCAAAATAATACAGACCATATATGTAGTCCAAAGGATTTTACAATATTAATGCATGAAACACATGATTAAAAAATGCAATATTAAAGATTCATATCTTATACAAAATTCATCTTGTGCTTTGAATTCGAAATTAACCAGCTTTCCGATTAGTTGTTCCTGGCCAATTCAATGAAATGTTAAATTCATCACTTAAAAGAAATTAGAATTTTTTACACTGCCTTGATAAGGACTCATAAGAGTTGAAAGTGCTTAAAATTTTATTTGTTATTATTTTATTTATTTATATTATCCAGCATTATAAAGTAAAAATAATTATGAGTACTACTCAAAACATCATTCATGATAATTCATTATCATGAATGATCCATAATAAAATCAAATCAACAGTCCATCTTGTGGCTGGATTTGAACAATAAAAAATATAAATCAACAGTCAATCTTGTGATTGGATCAGAAATGGGTCCTCTATAGACCAGGCTAACTATTGAACCTTTGCCAGCTTATGCAATTATTTAAACATGACTTGGATGGACCACTTAAGTGCTAATCCATTATAATACATAACCAAAAAATCTAAACAATAATGCTGGAATATTAAAACATGCTGATCATCATCAATGCTCTGACCACTTGTACTAACCAACTATACATTTAACTTCTAATAAAACTAAACCAAATCAAATGTAATGCATGGCCTTTAAAGAGCATTCTCTTTTGCACCAACCAGGATGATGATTGATCATCTCTGGATGACCAAAAGCACTAAATAAACATCCCCATTTATATATTCACCCCATGCATGAATCTAGGTCAGAGCACACAAGCTCTATTACTGTATGAATCCAAGTGATGATGCAATAATTTTAACAATTAAATACAAGTTTATTATTAACAAAAAATAAATGATATTTAAGGTTTTAGAGGATAAGGCTTTTGATTTTGAATAATATACAAAATAAAAAAAATTATCATATTTGTGACTTAAAAAATTACTATACAAAATTCAAATTATTACATTGATTTAATTAATATACAAAATTTAAATTATTATGGGGTCGTTTACGTATAACACACACATATATATATATGCACAGCTTCATATCCCTGGAACCCACAAAAAAAAACAAGTAAAAAAATGACTAAAGCTACGATTTTGCAGAGAGAAGCAGAGTGATCCGGAAAGAGTGTTCCTATTATACAGAATATTAGTGTATTTACATGAAATAATACTGATATGTGCAGTTTATAAAAACAAACTGAAAGTTTATAATAATACTGATAAATAGATTATATTAATAAAAAAAAACTGAAAGTTTATCATAATACTGATTTATAAATTATATATATATATTAAATGAGAAGTATATAATAATATTAATTAATATATTATAACAATGCCAATATTTATAAAACCTACACACACAAAAAAAACTGAAAGCCTATAATATGATTTCATTATCCATATGATGTGTCCTGGTCGTACCTTGGGAATCTTGTAAAAAAAATTACTTTTGAATGGAGCACTCTATTTAAACTATTTTTTTTCAATGGACCTTTCTCTCTGGGCCTTGTTATTAGCTCTCTGAGCTGTGTCCATTTTATTACCATGTCTTCTATCAATTCTTTTGCTAGAAGTCAAGTTCAAATTCCTTATTAATGGTGCTTTGTTCTTTAGCTGTTTCCCTCTTATGTGTTCTGATGATGAAACTGGCTCATTGTTAAATCCCTTGGTCAGTGATTTTGGTATGGGTAAATGTGGTTTCAAACCTAGAACTGTGCTGCCACTTGATAAAGTAGTTTGTTTTGCCTGATCTGCCATGGTGCATTTTGGAAATATATCATGATCATTAAATTGATGAGTAAAATGCAATGTGAGGTATGCTCTGTTCTACTATCTCTAATTCCATCTGGCCTTTTGTTTCATTTTCTGTTCATTCAAGATCAGTTGGTTCCTGTATGCAGCTTATATTGGTTGTCTCTTGGGTTTTACATTTGTGAAAATCTAACTTGTTGTTGTAAAATGTAAACTTACTTTCACTATAGTTTATTCCTGAGTCATGTCTTTCTAAGAAGTCCAACCCTAACAGTACATCATAAATCAAACCTGGCATTATCTGAAATATATGATTTACAATTGTTGCTCCTATCTTAATATCCAGTCTCAAACGATGTGTTCCTATGTTGGCTTTTTCTCCATTTGCTAATATAGCATAAGATTTTCTCAGTGAGATCGGTAGTACATGAGTTCCTACTGTTGCATCCCTCCATCTTTTTGACACCAGTGACACTTGACTGCCAGTGTCTATTAAAGCTGTAATTGGGACATCTTCTAACAGTGCTTTAATTGTAGTGCACTCTGAGAGTGGTGGTCTGTGATCATCTTCCAGTTCACACATAAATGCTGATGCCACTCTTTCACTTCCCTCAATAATTGCTTCTGTTTTATCCTGGAGTTCTATCTGGGGTATATAAATTATAGGACTCATATTTTTCTAGAATTGCTGTATGTTTTGATCATCATTGTAGCAGTTCCTGACAGCCGTCATCTGTATTTTGGGTGTGTCAATTCTTTTTCCTTTGTCTGCATGCTCTTTGTTTAGATTGCCAAAATCTATAGCAGTTAGTAAGTCTACCATCTCATCAATTCCACAGTTGCAGCAGCCAGCATCAATTATTATATTTGGAGAGGTATATTGTACCTTATTGTCCAAATAATCTGCCCCTCTGATAAGTGGAAAGCAGTCAATGATTTTAACAAAGATACTTGCCGCAAAAAAACTGGGTGTGAGTTTCTCCTTTTGAAGTGCAATACTTTTCTTGAGATATACGGTGCATTATTCCATCTTGCTTCTCTTCACTCCAAAAACTTTTAAGTAAGGCAATGTGGTAATCTGCAAATGTTACTGGTTTGTTACTTATACAGTCCCACCAATTCTGGGCAGATCCATGTGAATGATTAACTGCAACTAATAACGTTTCAGCTTCTCTGAGTTCCTGGAACATGAACAGCTCTTGTAAACTTTGCAAGTGTGCCATGGGGTTTTCTCCTATGTTACCCCGAAAAGTTTTGATGTGGATAAATCTTGCCACCATTGGGTTGTCTGTTCTTTCCATGACCTTTATGCTTTCTTTATTTTCACATTGGAGATTCTCTTGTGTCATTTTTGCTTCATTGTTCCTCTCTTCTTTCATTCTGTTGATTTCTGCTCTATATTGTCTACATTCTTCTTTACATTCTTCTACTTTTTGTAACAGAATTTCCATCAATTTCCGTACCCATTGTGGTTCCGGTGAATCTATGTCTCCTTCTGGACTATACATATTTTCTAGAGAAATACGAATAGCTAAAAAAATATATAAGAAAAAAAATATTTGGTTTGCTGTTGTTTTTAGTCTTTGTAATAATACTATTCTTAAAATTGTCTTATTTTTCTGCTTTTACTTTTCAAAAATTTGCTTCACTCTCCCAACCATTCCCATAACAGTCATCCTTTTTTAACCTGCCAGCTTTCTATCTATCTCTTATTCTATCTATAGTTCCTGCCCTATCCATGTTTATTTACATATTTACTACCCTGTTCTGTGTGTTATATAGGTGACTATAACTATGTGTATTTGATATAGACTTTAATAAAATATGATTACTACAGCTGGGGGGGGGAGGTAAAAAATTTCTACTTGAGCCCATCTTTTCTCTGCTCCTTGTTTGATCACTCTGTATCCCTTCCTAGCAAAAGAAAAAAAATACATTAATATCTGATTTGATTTTAATTTTCAACCAAACTGATTGATTTCACATCTTGTAAACTGTACAACTGATAGAAAACACAGAAAGTGCAAAAGAAAAATATATAAACTTCTGTCATTCACTATATTTATTTTCAAAAAAACACACACAAAAAATTCTTCTGATCATGAAATTCCTAATATTATATCTCAGGGTTTATCTCTAAACAGTAAGGCCCCATGTTGGGTGCCAGATTATACAAAAAAACTGTAATGGTAAGAAAAGTAGAGCTGCTTTAACCTAACCTAGAGATGCAGATAGAAGGGGTTCGAACCTCATCTACTCCTCTAGATTGCTACTAAGCACTTGACTTACTCCTCGAACCTCACTAGAATTTAATCTTAATGTATGCCCAGTGGTCAGGGAGAGAAGAGACCACGAAAAGGAATTTTTACATATATGATGATCAGATGTACATACTTATGTCACAAAAGAAAAACAACACTAAGTGCTTTTATTTATAGTGTATGAAAGATAACAGAAATTTTTATTATTGACATTAAAATAATTCACTCAATGCTTTATTAATAGTGTTGCAGGTTATTTTCACTGCAACCAGATAGACATATATGAAAGATCCATTGATCGTAATGATAAGAACAGACAAAATTTTATGTTATAATTTCTTCTTTAAAATATTTCAGCCAATGGAAGTGTTATGTAAAAGAAATCAAGAGAGAGAAACATGATTCATTAACTCAGTGGTTGGAGAACATAGAAATAAATAGGTGGTCAAACTCAACTAAACACTTTGGACAGGTTTAAATCACAACCCTACTTATGATTTAAGAAGAATGATAAAGTGACCTCAGCAGAAATTTCCAGCCATAATTGAAACATTTCTATGAGATTTTGAGAAAGATTTCCTAATAAATATAAATATACAAGACTATGCACAAAGGCGAGAGCATATAGTGGACTGTAGGCTCGAGACATAACAGTTATCAAGAGGTTAACACAAGACTAGATAGCTCTCCGTCTCTAAACTAGGTTAGAGAAAAAAAAAGGAATCCATTCGCTAAACGCGTGACCCGGATTCAGGATCGGAGTTTTTGTTGCTTATGTCCAGTTACGTATATTGATGGGACTGATATCGACATGAGATCCAGAACAATTTACTTATTTTTCAGAAGGTCCAAATGTAGGTATGTTAACCTAAGCAAACTTGGCAAAAGACGCACTGTAATATATGCTGAGCAGCCTAGTAGATCACCCGAGGCATGATGCCATATAAATATGGTCAACAATCTTTAAATTTAAAAAAGAAACCTTCTGCAAAATATAAATACATTAGGAAAGCTCAACTATCACTGAAAATCCACAGAAAAATAGTAACTTTACCTTTATAAAAATTTGAATTACTAAAACAAAACAAGTGGGCGGATATTTTATTGGTTTAGTTCAAGTTTAACCGACCAACACTGAGCCAATGCTATTTAATAATTTTTAATACATATTGTCAAAATGTACTCTCTCTTATTACTAAAATATAAATGCGAACGTTTTATTTCACGCTCTTTAAAATATAACTTTAAATTTGTAACCCTTCATTGACTAAAATATACAGGCTGTTGATAAGGATATTTCTTATATATATATATATATATATATATATATATATATATATATATATATATATAAAACTAAGTTAAAGTTTGGAAAGTTTTATAATAAAATATTTAGCGATTTAAATCTTGATTTTAAAATAGAGTTTTGCACTTTCTATGATTTGCTTCCTTTTCTTTCCAAAACATCTATATAAAATAAATAACTTAATTACTGGAGTCTAATGGTGGAAAGTTAAACGAAGTAATTTTCAATTAAATTTATAAAAGCTATTGCTGCCATTATATATATAATAAATCCCACCCATTACGATATAAAAAAAAAACAATTAATGAAATACCATTTAACAAGATATGAATATGTAGATTAAAAAAAAGCATATATATATATAAACATAAATATAGATTGAATTTGCAAATTACAAAGATATTTTAATAATTTATGGGAACGTTACCGGTAACTAGATGGGTGGTCAAAATAAGTTCATGAGATGTTTCCCACAGGTCTTCCCAGTTCTTCAAATTTGTTTTTCCATGTTTTTGAGGCAGATTTTTATGGATACAGGGCAGACACTTTAGTTCTCTGGCTGGCTTATATGATTAGAACTCCGGCCTCAGGAATGGCTCAGGAGAGTGAAGGCAAAGAGGTTACCCCTGCATTTTTGCAGAGCAACACATTTCTGGATTTTTTTATTTATATGCTGAAAGAATAGAGTGCAGCTTGAAGTAAGTACAGCAAGCAAGAGTTCACTATATTGTCAAATCTTTCAGCAAAATTTCTTCCAACAAAATTCTTAAGATTTTCTCTCTGACCTTCAGCACTGGTTATCCGCAAGCATAAGACCAAAAAACAAAAGAAAAGTTCTTTATTTATACCCTTTTTCCCATTATGTTTTTAATCTGCTAATTAGTAGCGAATCATGCCCATTGTTTCAAATTTTTCCTGTTATCTATTTTTTTTATCTAATTCAGAAAATGTTTTATTAATTAATTTCCTTTCTTAATGGATTCTATTTAATTAAGAAAATTTTTATCTTATCGAATTCTACCAAATATATTTTAAAAATAGTTGCAAATATAATTTTAACTTTCTATATTTTATTTTATTAAATCTTTTCTCTTTAACACAATTTCTTCTTTAATTTAGGCAACTATTTGAGAAAACGATAAATTTAGTTTGAAAAAGAAACATACATTCACTGCGGTTGGACTTAGGGTCTTAGTTAGTCCATAGTGAATGGTGAAGCCAGCATATATATATATATATATATATATATATATATATTTGTATATATATGCACAGCTTCAATATATATATATATAATATTTTATAATGGGTACTATATTTTACATTTAATAATATATATATATTTTACATTTAATATATATATATATGCACAGCTGCACATTTTACAATTACATGAATATATTTCAACCAACATTTAATAATATAAAAAAAAAATGATTAAAATATGCACATATGTCCTATTTGACAAGCATTGACATATATGCACACACATAAATATGCAGTACAATTGATTTATATTAATCATCATATAAAATAATAAATACATAATTAAACCTTTCAGTTGTATGTAAAAAAATACTACAAATGTTTAAAAATGTACATATATGTGTGTGTGAATGTATTTGCACCATTGACATTACATCTTTCAACTTGTTACAATAATATTATATTTTTCATAATTAATTCAATATTGAAAGTATATAGAATCATGTTGGTTAATTCTTTCATAACAGTTTAATTTTTTTTTTTAAATATAAATTTCTTGATCGGATTATTATTGATTGATTTCTATATAGGTTACTCTTAACTAATTATAGTCTTTTTTTTTTCTTAAAAAAAACAGTATAGTCAATTTTATGACAAGTCACTTCTTGATTAATTAACGTTTTTAAATTTGAATTATAGAAGCATCTATTCTTTATTTTTTTGTAAACCTTTAAATGTAGGCAAAATCATTTACTTGTTTGTTTCACTTTCAAAATGACTCTTTTCTTCTTAATAAATGACAGATAAAATCATTTTATAGAATTAAAAAATATATAAATTTCAAAATGTCTTTCTGCTTGATTAGTTAATGCTGATGAAGTAGGCAGGGTGAGATAGGGAAAGCGAATATGTGAACTGCAGCTTCCCGTGCCATGATAAGTAGATAGCCAAGCATGGACTAGTAGTAAGCATGGACTAGCAGTACACAATGCCCCATGACATCATGAAAAAATACATCATCTTTAATCACTACCTCTTTTGTAATGAGTAGTAGCCAGAAAATATATTTGACACTGAATCAGCCCTGCTCATCTCCTGCGAGTCTTAGGGGCTTATCCATGTGGCCTATTCATGAGACCTATTAACACTGATGGACTACTCTAGGAGCTCATTCATCTAGGTGTGGATAGTGCTGATTCTATATTACAGAGCATCATGAAGACAATGCATAAGGCAGCCCTACTCAACTATACACCCAACCTAAGCATCACTTTCAAAATGTCATTTTACTAAAGAAATTATTTAAAATTTCATTATCATATGTAACTCTACTCACCAACAGCTGTATATATGTTTATCTGTGCTTCTCTGCCTTTAGATACATCAGCATGCATTTAATTATTTCTTCAGAAAGCTGGGGTTCCCTGGGAAAGCTAGAAGATTTTTCCTGGTGAGTTTGCTGGTTTCTCATTAGTATAGTGCAGTTAGTTCGACTTAGACTAGGATTTGGTAAACTTCAGATCAGCAAGTTATTTTGTCCTCATTTTTTAGGCTATTGATTCAGAAGTGACCCAGCTTCAAATAAATCAAAATTCCTGTGAAGGAAAATAGTAGAAGCTCCTGGATCTACTGTCCTGCCTTCAGCTATATCAGTTCATGGTAGCTTTTCTGCCAACTCTCTGCTACAGCCAACAGCAAACTGCAGCTATCTATTTTGGTCAGTTAATTGCTGCCACTTACTCAAAAAATTTTAGTAGCCAGACTGCAGCTGATATTTTTTATTAGCCCTTTTATGGAATCATCTGAGATGATAGCAACACCTTGATTGAAAACAGAGTTTGAAAACAAGCCTGGAATTTTTGTCAAAGTGTGATATGCATGTTTTCATTTAAGGAATTTCTAATAGATAGAAATTTTGTTTAATTACTTAAAAAAATTAAAAAATACTATACTTGTTTTAAATTTCAAAATCAGAATAATTATAATACAATATTTATTCAGATCTTTTAAAAGTTTAATATATAAAACAATATTTTAAATCAGAGTTATTATTTATTATTATTTTTTATTTCAATGAATATAGAAAATATCTACTACAGTTTTTGTCTGTGTTTATTTCTACTTTTCCTTTCAACTTTATATATATGCACACTATATTATTGTGTGCTATGTAACCCAACTGAGAGCATTACCAGCACACCCCTTTGGATATTGATGATTTTAGCTTTCAGTGGTTGAACTTATTTATTCTCCCTCCTTTTTTTTGTAAAATCCATCTCACTAGTGATCAAACATGATAATATCACAGAGGTTGACCATTTTTAAACTCTACCTAATATGCTACAGTTGGTTTTATGCTGATCAAATCTAATTTAATTTCATTTGTTAAGACCTTTCAGAAACAAATTTGATCAATTATGGAATTGAAATGTGAGATTTAGACTCTGTGTAAATGGCAAAACAATTTTACTGCCCATTTGACATATTAAATTCCATTAATATTAATAATCTGGAAATTTCTCTTTCAGTGCATTTGATGGGCCCAGCCCTTTCTTTACTGGATCTTCATCTTTGAATAATAACTGGACACCCTTGACTTTTTCCAGATCTATTTTTCCCAATGAAATGGTGTAAAGCAAACATATACTGTGAATGCAAATCTCTCAACATCCTTTCATGCATACACACACCTCAAATAACTATTTATCCTCACATAACTGTCATTATAGTTTTTTATTTATTTATCCGTTTGGTCATGCTATGCAGCCTTGTTGGCAATTATAAGCTGGATTAGTTTCTTACCTTTTTATTACTTTGTATTATTCCTTTTCTTTTATGGTTATTATTATTTTTAACTATTATTTAATCTCTTTCATTTAGCTGTATATTTTTGAACTGACAAGTGGGGTGATTTTCTACATTTACCATCCTGGATATGATTACTTTATTTCTTTCCTATGAATTTTATTTTTGTTTGTTTGTTTGTTTGACATATGAGGTGACCTTATTTTTAGCAGTGGTGCAAACTGGGGAATTTAATTACTATTATCTTTATTTTTTCTATTTAAATTGGTTCCAGTTTCAAAGTCTAAAGTCAAGATTTTTTATTATCGTCAAGGGTCTATCCAAATTATTCTAACCCATTTAATTTTTGTCAGATGGTTCTTTTTGACTTTTTACATATCCAATTATGCCATGGACTCAGGATTTATCCTTGGGCTGAGACTGATGTTTCAGGTAATTGACCTCAGAATCACTGCTAGTATGTATGTCTATCCTTGTTTGGTTTGGATTGCACAAGAACATACACCTTGTTTTCTCTTCCCAAGTATTTCTATGAGAACTAAAATTTATGGCATTTATATTTGCTTCCCTTTGCTGTAGTTTGTATCCTCTTTCCTTTCACTCATAGCTTGGCCTGGCACTTTCAAATGCAGATAATAACTTTGCCACTTACTCAATTGTCATCAATTTTATGCCTATAAGCATCGGTTCTACATTCTGGGGAAAGTTATACCATAGAATAAGTATAATTTATTGTTTGGATAGTGGTCTCAGCATTTAGCATCGTCAACTTTGCTTCTTGGTGATGAAAGAATGAAGTAAATGGATCACCAGAATGCCATCTGTTTTGTACCACCAAGTGCTTTATGTTCTCCTAATATTCTTTGTTCCAATAACTATTGTACAATGCAATTTTGTACTCATCAAACCTAGGCAGTTTTAAAAACAGTGAATCCCACCAAACCAAGATTGTGCTTTGGAAATGGCTGTAAGTAATCACTATCTTAGCTTCCTCATTAATCCTGTTTAATGCAAAATATCACTGGTGGGTTTGTAATTATGAAAGGAAATGAGTTTATGAAGAAAATGGATAAAGAATTAAATAATGGGAAATATATATTTTGTATACCATGCCAGATAATGTAAGTGACTACATTACATTATAAGTATAATAGTGTAAGCTTAATTTAATTCATATGTAGTTTGTAGAAATAAATGTCAATAGATATTAATTTAATAATGTTATATTTATTCTTTTGTCTTTTCACCCTTACCACAATTTCAAATTATTGTGGGTGAATAGTATAGATAAGTAACAGATCGATTTGCTATGGAAGAATGGAGGATTGAATTAAAATATAAAAATTAATAATTTCAACATTTAATTATAAGATAATATACTATATTAATTAACCAATGAAATAAAACAGATTTTGTTTGATATGATTATATTGTTTTATTTATATTAATTTGTTTTACATAAAATTTTAAACTATGAATGAAAAATAAGTAAAAATTATTAGAACAAGTAAAATAAAAACATTATAAAAAAAAAGATTATGCAGTGCATTCTTAAAAAAGTCACACTTCATCACTAATATATATATATATTTTAATGATCAGGGATTAGGAGACTTAACGTAATCTGCACTACAGGGTGCCACTAGGCATTTGAACCTAGAAAATTTATATAGTAGGCAGATATGTAAATTTAAGAAAATTTTTTATTTTATTTTATTTTAATTTATATACAGTATTTGGATTCTGATCGCTAGCCCATTGTCACTAGCTCAGCAGAGTAGCACAGAGTAGCAGAGATTTATATTTATTAATTCTTATCTAAGAATATTTTCTATATTAAACAAAGAATAAAATAAGCCACTACCAGTAATTAATACACAAACAATATTTATTTATGCACATATATAATCATTTTAGAATTTGAGGAATAACATTTATTATTTAGATTTTAATATTAACTTTTAATTTAAATTTTTATTTTGAGATTGTCGAGTATGAATGAATTTAATAATTTTTTTTTATTAAGATTGTCGAGTATGAATAGACTACATAGATCTGCATTTGAAAAGAAAATATTCTATCCTTTATTTAACCTTAGGCCAAAAGTTCGCAGTCAAACCGGTGTCAATCAATACAACAGCACAAAATACTATACTGTCAGGAATGTACATCTGAACAGTAAGTAGAGTTAGAGAAGACATTGTCTCTCAACCAAACAGGAATGCTAATCTTCTGGTGAGAAGAACAATAAACAAAAAATTCCATAGGAATGGACCACATCTTCCATCTTACTATCCAATTCCATTAGACAAATAGGGTGTGTGTGGGGTATATATGCAATCCATTGACCCAATTTAGCTACAAAACAAATAACCTAAGATTACCCTCCCTTAAACTATATATATAACTTTACAAATCTATATAGCCATTCACACCAACTTAAATTTAACATTTATATACGTTTGCACAGATGAATTTTATAAAATTTGTTTTATAATGTTGAGTATAGATTAGCTGCATAGATTCCACAGTTAAAAACATTCCAAAATAAACATAACCGATCAAAATACAAAGTCATTGATAACGTCAATTGCAGAAGGAATACAAGAAACCCAATGGCATTCATCATAAAATGCCGCATTGACATCGATGACTTATATATTCTAATCGAATATGAAAACCATAACCTAATTAACCACTAACGAATCCATGCAACATTCATACCCAACTTAAATTTATGCATTTAAAGAATTTATACAAAAATATTAATAAGAAATGAAAATGGAAATGATTTTAGCAAACTTAACTATGTAAAATTTTGTTTAATTATTAATTTGGAAAGTCAGATTAAAGTTCATTTACAAAAAAAAAATGTTTAGCTTGTTAAATCTTTAAAGTTCTTAATTATTTGTAGTAAAATTTTCCCATTTACACCTTACAGTAGAAGAGCTTCCAGTTCCTGGTGTATTCCCACAAAGACTTTCATAGAAGACCGGTCTGATATTCTGGAGGTAGCCTTAGCTGTTTCCATTCTGGTATCACAGTCATTTCATTTTTAAAATAAGTGAGAGAGAATGACAAGTGCGTCTTATTGTTCTTCTCACAAAATCAAGTTGGAACTGTCAGGAAACTGTCTTAATTGGAATCATTTTCCTTTTATAATCCTCCTATGGATTCCACGAACAAAAACATCACTGTTCTATTTTTTCGTTATGGTCTGGGACTTTATTTGCTGCTTCTATATTGGACAAGCTAATTTTTTTTATTCTCTTATCTATATTTCATTTATTTTAAGTGCTGCAATGGTTGGTTTGCTTTTCAATTAATTTATAAAACAATCATTTCCATTTACAAAAATATATAAACCTTTTTACAAAAATATATGTTAAAACACTTTTTTCATTTATTAAAAAAAAATATATTTTTAAAGTTTTGCATCTGTGCGAATATATGTTTAACAACTCTTTAATTTTTTTTTAGCTTTTAGATTTTTAAAAAATTTATTTTTATTTGCGAACTTAGTTTTTATTTTAAATTAATGTAACGGCATATTTATATATCGTTACAATATATATATATATCAATAGATGGAGCTTTACCAAGACCTCCAAACAAGCGTATTTGTTTACATAAACGAGTCAATATTCATTGTCTCTTTCATTTTGCTCCACCCTCAGATCAGCTGATTTCAAGCTGATTTGCTCTCATCAGTGAAGAGATAGAAGTTAGAAACTAAACCTAAATATTAACTCCGAGCATTTATGCAAAACGTTTCTATCAGTTTGCAAGCATGAATTTTTTAGACACCTGAATGTCTTCAAACTCAGCCTATCAAACTAGATAGCTATGTGGGTCTGATTTCAGTTCAGTTTCTTCACATAATCAAAGCTTCTGCAATCTATATCATTGCAAGAAAACTTTAAAGGTACATTTATGAAAAACAATGATATAGATTGCAGAAGCTTTGATTATGTGGAGAAACTGAACTGTTATCAGACCCACATAGCTATCTAGTTTGATAGGCTGGGTTTGAAGACATTTAGGTGTCTAAAAAATTCATGCTTGCAAACTGATAGAAACGTTTTGCATAAATGCTTGGAGTTAATATTTAGGTTTAGTTTCTAACTCCTATCCCTTCACTGATGAGAGAAAATCAGCTTGAAATCAGCTGATCTGAGGGTGGAGCAAAATGAAAGAGACAGTGAATATTGACTCTGACATTTATGTAAACAAATACGCTTGTTTGGAGGTCTTGGTAAAGCTCCATCCATTGATCATTAATACAAGCGATAGCAGGTTTTTATGTATATAAAACTTGTTTTGTTTTTCATAAATGCACCTTTAAAGTTTTCTTGCAATGATATAGATTGCAGAAGCTTTGATTATGTGGAGAAACTGAACTGTTATCAGACCCACATAGCTATCTAGTTTGATATGCTGAGTTTGAAGACATTTAGGTGTCTAAAAAATTCATGCTTGGAAACTGATAGAAACGTTTTGCATAAATGCTTGGAGTTAATATTTAGGTTTAGTTTCTAACTCCTATCCCTTCACTGATGAGAGAAAATCAGCTTGAAATCAGCTGATCTGAGGGTGGAGCAAAATGAAAGAGACAGTGAATATTGACTCTGACGTTTATGTAAACAAATACACTTGTTTGGAGGTCTTGATAAAACTCCATCTATTGATCATTAATACAAACGATAGCAGGTTTTTACGTATATAAAACTTGTTTTGTTTTTCATACATATATATATATATATATATATACACACAAAGTGAATGAGAACTTTTCATACATTATTCTAGAGAAAGCTCCGACCATGATATAATCTAACAACAATAAATTAAAATTTACAATTCAAGCTGAAACCTTATGATTAAATATTAAAAATACTATTTATATTTAACGTTCTATCAAATACTGGTAGCTTAACTAATAATAAAAGTGATGTTGCTGATAAATTGAAGAAGAAATAATATTATGTATAAAATGGTATATTAATATCTGTAATATTACATTCATGAACTTAAAGTTTACTTAATTACATTATAGCTGAAAATAAATTCATAAAAATTTAAATTATATCTTCTATGTTTACATGTATAAAGTTCATATACATATATTATTGCATGCCAAAATTATCCAATAAAAAAATATACATCATAAGTTAGTTAAAAGATATCAAAATGATTAATTAAATTAAAAAGATAATTAGAAAAAAAAAGAAATGTCTTACTTTCAATAAGAGTAAAGTAAATTTGGGTGTAATTAGATAAGTACAATTTTGCTGCAGTCCATCGTAATGTCAAATTAAACTTTCTAGATAATCTAGATTTCATCAATAATTTTGAATTTTCTATATAAATGATGCCAAGTTTAGGAGTAGTTTTAAAAATATCAGATATTATAGGTTGCCTTTCTAAGAGAAATGAATATCCACTTTCTTCTGTAATACTTGATGAAAATTCACTGAAAACCTAAAATGAATATATATACACACACATATATATATATATCAAATGTGCATATCATTAAATTGGTAATATAACTATTTTAACTGCTATTAGCTAAGGTACAATATCTGTTTGTTTGCTTGTTTGTAAACTCTTGTAATCACTTTTACTATTTAAATTAAAATAAAAATTTAAAATTAAGATTTAATACATTTAAATTCAATATAATTTGTTGAAATTTGGTCTATTTCTTTAAAATCACTACCAAAACAAGAGGGTCCTACACTACTTTAGGTACATGACCTAGTTTTTTAGATCTGGACTGGTGGATGGGGATCATTTTGAATATTTTCATATCAAATTTAAAATGTGCTTTTAGAACTTCAATATGTTTTAAATAAGTCTCATAAAAGAAGTGGTACAGAGATATTTTAATTTCAATTAAAACTTGAGTAATATTACATTAACATTTTAAAATCAGAATTTAATAGATTTAAAATGAATATAATGTGTTAAAATTATGTACATATTTTCTAAATTACAACCAAAGTAAAAGGACACTAATATTTTAGGTAAGTGACTTAGTTTTTTTAGATATGGAACACTGGATGAGAAAATTTTGATATCATATTTAAATATTGTTCTTTGAACTTCAATAAGTTTTAAGCAATGTGTGTGATTTTTTTGGTTTCAATTCAAAGCTTAATTTAATTACAATAAAATAAAGATACTTTACAATATACTTTTGTTAAGCATTTTTTTAAAAAAAATTCAAATGAAAAAAAAATCAAATACTTGTCGATAGAAAGGATATAATCATATTTTAAGTTATTTAATGTTTTATTATTCACCTATATAATTATGTATACATACTAAATTTGAAATACACATTTAGAGCACAGTGCCAGATGAAGGCAGTAAACAAGGTAAGCAAGGCATAAGGGTGCTAATACAAGAGGACCATAGATGCTGCAAAATTAAAAATACATGTTTGTAGTTATGAATACTAATTAATGCAACTTGATTCATTAGTTCAACATCAACATATTAAAATAAACAATCACTTCTTGAAATGTGATTTGTCAGCTATAATTTCATATGGGGTTGTTTTTCTCTTTTGATATTATCAGTTATGTCTTTTTATGCTGGGTTTATATGATCCATATTACACATCACATATGCTGGATTTACATGATCCATATTTTATATCACATTGGCATGTGCAGTAAAAATAGAATAGTCATATTATTATTACTATCCATGCCGGTATATATATATATATATATATATATATATATATATATATATATATATATATATATATATATATATATATATATATATATATATATGATTGTGCCATTACAATTTAGTCACTAGCTAAATTTATAGTAATGTGCATGTAGAAAAGGTAAACCAAAATCATCATCACATTTTTATATAACCATAAAAGAAGCTGTAGAGCATCCAAGTTCAAACCCTACCAGATCCAGTTTTAAAAGCTTTAGACAGAAAGAGAGTGGGTCAACAATTATATGCTTTACTTGTTTGTATGTTAATAAATCTCAAAAAGAGCAGTACACACATGTAATATTTAATTTTTCTGTTGAAAAGCAAAGTTATAATGCATACGTATAGGCAGTGTATGTGTAAGTTATTTAATTGTTTTATATTTCAAATATTAAACACTTTAACTTTCTTTAAAACTAACTTATGCCTGATCAATTTTAATATTTTGTTCTGTTTCTATTTTGCTTTTCTATAATTGTAATTGGGATTTAAAAGCTAAGAATTTAATTTTAAATATTAGGGTTATAATTACTAAGCTAGCAATTATTTAATGTCAGTTTATGAATGATTTGAATGATAAAGTGTGTGTGTACATTACATACAGAAATTTACATTTATTAAATATTGAAAGAAAAGGAAGGGTTAAATCTGTCAAATTATTTTTTGTACAATTTTATGTTAAAAGAGGAAATCTGTTGAATCAGATATTTATTTTGTAACAATTTTGTTTTTATAAATGATTGTTTGTCACTTTGGGAGCTTAAGCTGGGTGGGAACTCTAATTATGAAATTGTCTTATCTTAAGATCTAAAGAAGGAAAATCAAAAATTTGAAATGTTACCTAGGTGTAAGAAAAAAAAATGATTAAGTCTATTTTTTTAAGACAAAAGTGTCTGGAAACCAGGTGTGTGATTTTTTTTTTGGGTTGGTCAAAGATAGCAAGTCACACTAGCACTCTAATTGGGTGAGTTGACTAAAAAATTGGATATAAAAGCAGTTTGGAAAATCAGAAATTATTAGACTATTATTAGATTATTGTTATTATAATATATGGTGAGAGAGACTTTTTAAAAATTATTGAAACTAAAGCAGACAAACATTTTTAGTTCTGCTAGATAGTTTTTTTTAAATCATTTTTTTATGAAGTTTTGAATGCTGAAAATATAAGAAATGATGGGGTAGAAAAATTATATATATGTCCCATCAAGACCTGACTATCATGAAGCTGCAGATCATATAGGAAAGAAAAGATGTTTTGTCTGAAAAATAATATTCTACACCTTTCAACTGACCAGAGAAATAAGATGTTTTTTAAATAGAAAGAAGAAAACATTCACCTGCCTTCAAAGAAGATGAATTAATCTACTGATAAATATTAATCATCAGGTCCAATTAATTGTTCCAGCAACTGATTTTAAACTCAAGAAAATTTATAAACATGAAAACAACTGCTGTATTTCATCCACTAAAAGAATCATGCTTGACAGGAAGAAGAAAAATTAAATTGATTTCCAAATTGTCCACTAAAGCAAATAACCTCAATAGAGTCATCATCATCAAATAGTTATACATCTCAAGAAAGAGATTGTTCCCACGTAAAACGGAAATGGTAGCTGCAGAAATATAGACATTATACAAGACAAGTTTGAACCCTTGGAAATTCGCCACAAACAAAAGATCAGTAATATGACTTTTTATATCTATTTTCTTTATGATACAGTCTTAATAAACATTTTAGCAATAAAGTGGTATATTTCATTTAAAGAACTTTTAAAGACTATTCAGATCGATTAAAACAAGAATGTCTTACTAATAATAACTTTGAGCTTCATAAATGATCTTGAATGTATCAAAATTATTTGTTTATTAATTTACAGTTATGAAATATTAATGTGTAAAATAATTTTTTGTATTATTATTTTGGGTTTAAATAATATTTTGTTATTAGGAGATAAAACATGCACATACATAATGGTATTTTTATATGTGTATAATTGTGAGTGAATGTGAAGTAATAAGTAGTATTAAAATATAAGATTATTTTGTTTCAAGTTAAGTATAGCATTTCAGAGGTAGAAGAGAGGGGGAGAAAATAATTTAAAACTTGTTTCTAAAACTTGCTCTTTCAATTCTACTAACATTTTTTTTTATTACATTCTGCTTACATGTTAGATTTATAAGGTATGTGTGCCAATGAGTGAATATTTTTTTTTATATGAAATACTTTTCTTGTGGATACAATATACTTTTGAAATACATTTACGGGAAAGGGGGAGGAATTTAAAATTTAATGTTATGATTTTAAAACAGTCGATTATGATTATTGTTGTTATTGTTAATATAAATTTTCATGAAAATATAGAAATTTTTATGTATATGTTAGAAATGCAGTAATAAATATTAGTTTATGTTATTAAACGAGGCGTATATATCATTAAGAGTAGTCTTTATCAAGTGTGATTATTCATCATCAATGGTTGAATATTAGTTGTTTAAGATATGATTCAATATGCTAAGATTAACAATAATTATGAATTTCTTTATAAAATTAGGTTTTATGATTAAGCTTAGTCCTAAAGCTGTGGTTGAAGCCATTGTCATTATCATCATCATCATCATCATCAATGTTTTAATTAATGAGCTGTTTAAATGTTTAAAGGCCATAAATAAATATTGATTTTATAATATTTAGTGATTTCTTAGTAATATGATAACCACCATTCCATCATCTATTTCATGCAAGGATGAGTGAATTGCCATCCTAAATTAATAGTAATCTGAGCTAGTAAAACTTATAAAAAAATATTGAAACACATTCGTTATGCTAAGATCTGAGAAATGATTTGTGTCTAATGAATTCCACTTTAGTTTAAAGATGTTTTATGCTTACTTAGATATTAGTGCATACAGTGATATGGCTCTAAAAAGCAAAATCTTCCATGTTTATTAGAAATAAAGTACCAAAAAGGGATTCAAACCTGGTACATGTGAAAAGGTTATTAGATATAACTGTGTCTAGATTCAAATAATCTAGTGGCACCCTGCTAGACCATATTCACTTGGTATTTGTTTAAATGTGCACTTAACATCAAACCAAAAAATGAAAGTGGATAAAATCTACTGTCTGTATACCTGAGCAGATATTTTATTAAGTTACTAGTGTACTCACCTCACGTGATTTCCATATACCTGAGTTATAATAGTTGTTATTAATAATTTGTTTATAATTATTGATATTGTGATATCTTGAGAAATCTAATTATAGAAGTATGTTTCATTTAATCCAATGACCCTTAATATGATTGATAACTCAGTCTGACCTTTTTGTTTAATAGCCACTACTCAGGTATTCTTCTCATAATTTAATTTAAGCTACAATGCTTTTCGTTTATTAAGCTAAAGATTTACATTTGGATCGTTTGATCATCTTTATTAAGTTACATTTTTTAACAATTCTGGAATATTTGAGATTTTTACAATACTTGAATTTTTTGATTCTTTAATAGACCAGATCTCATTTTGTTACACTGGATCTTTGATCGATCTTTAATTTGGTTACAATATATATATTGTAATGGACTTTATATGTCTCATTAACCAGTTGCATCTACTTTCCACTACAGTCAAAGAGCAGCACTACAGGTGGGTTCAAGGCCTGCAATGCTGAGTTTGAATCTAGTAGATTGACTACACAACATATAACTATGGAATAACATACTTGCCACCACATTAGCAAACATCTTTTAGGCCATGGGAGTCAGGGAGATGCAGGAGACTCTAACTAATTCTATTACAACTAATATTATTACTAATCTAATTAATGACCTTGTTATATTTAATTTATTTTGACATGAGACACTATCATTAAGAAAATAGACATGAAGACGTAGATATGATTAAAACTATATTTAATATTGATATAAATCTATTTACAAGCTTGGAGTTTGATTTTAGTCAATCCTCCTAATATGGCATGACTTTACATTATTAAAGCATTAATTATTCAACCTATACTTTTGGGTATTTAATGGTAGCAAACCTTTATTTCATGCCCCAAGACTAAGTACATTAGCTATTGTATGAGGTAAACGTTGTATGAGATATACGGCTGCGAATTTATTCATTCCAACAATAGATTATATATAAAGTTTTATTTACATGATTAATTCTAAAGAAGGCCTGTTATTGGAGGGCAAATAACATGGGAGGCTTGGGAAGTAAAATCATAAGCAGAGAATAAAAAAATAATTAACTGGATGAGAGGTGGTATTGATAGAGATGCCATAGATTAATAATGGAGAAAACTTTGAGATGCAAGCCAGGAGAGAAATATAAACTCATGGGTGGTTTTTTCCAGGGATCCTATGAGACTGGTCATAATCACAAGTCCAGGTATGTGGGAACTTCTGCCACTGTTACTATACGATCACATGACGGACTCAGCATTCCATGAGAGCACTTTGAACTGTGCTCTTCCATATGAAGTGAAATGATACCTTTAAACACAGGTATCCAGTGATTTCTCTGGCTTTAAACCAGAAAAAAACCTTGGCATTGCTCAATAATAACACTTATCATTTGATAATAAATCATGATTTATATATTTTAATTAATAAATGATGACTCACTCCTGAGACTCACACTTATAAGTGATTAACTTACAAGCCCTCAAATAACCTGAAATTGGTTTGATTATAAAGTTAAATTCAATGGATACCAATCAATACTAATAATAAAAGGGTAAAGATTATAATTCTATTATATTTACATTGTTAAGTTAAAATATCCACCTGCACAAATTATGGTACACCCACACTCATAGCTAATCATAAAAGTTAGATGCATCTCTGAAGCTGAAATAATTCATTAAAATATAAGATGATACAAGAAAGCATATTAATATAAAATGAGATGCATCTAAGAAATAATTTGTAAAATATAAAGATTATATAATTCATGAGCTAGCCACTTTATCAATATAAGACGAGTTTACTATCTAATGACTCCACACATTTTGGTGAAGGCTAACATTTAATAAAGTTAAGAGGTTAGGTCACAAATTACTGAGACATGAAATCAATTACATCAATAAAAAAATATTAATAGAACTGGATACTCAAATAAAAGGAAAGATTGTATAGTAATTAAAGATTTAAAGGTTACAGATTTTTAAGAAGTTCAGTGGTTAAATAGGATTTACATGAGTAGACATTATAAATAAAATATTACAAATTAGAGATACAAGTTATAGTTTTGAATAAAAGAGCATGAAAGTTCTTAAAGATTTTGTGTACCAGTTACCTTTGATTTAAGCAGAACATGCACATTTCTGAGTGATTCTCTTGTTCATGAAGTATGGCACAGTAGTTTTTCCTTAACAGTTTATTTATTGATCATGATTATAAGCAGCAGTAAACAGATTACAGCAGACAATTTCAGTTCATTTTAAAAGCAATTAAGGAATCCAGCACATTTACCATCCTCCAGAGGAGAATAGTGCATGCTGATAACTCAGGCATCACAATATTATATGCAAATAGCATACTTTAATAATTTGATGTACAAAAAAAAACAGAAGGCAGATCTCCAAAAAACCAGATTGAGATTCGGATAGATAGAGCCATTTTACTTTAAACAATACTTTATATACCATTTGTTTCCCTTGCTCTTTATCTTTTGGATCCATCTGACATTACATATTTGTTCACCTTTTTGGTCCGCTCAAATATCCACAGATAAAATTGTGCATTAAGAGCACATGTTCCATTTGTTATTTCAATCTGAATATATTTTGCTTTACTTTATTGTGTATTTCATATATGACCTCATTATACTGCAGATGTTTCTTTAAAACTAATTAAAAAGCTTTCAGGAATATTTTTCAGTCTTCTACTGTCTCTCCCCACCCAATATAACTTGCAATTTTACTTAGCAGGGGAATTTCTATTTTTAATACATTTAAATATTTACAAAGGTTAAAAACAATTTTTACATTTTATAAATTAAAATGTTATATAACTTTGACCTAAATAATTATTAACACAAAATATTAAATATTTGTCAGTGTATTAATATCTCATATTGGAGTGTGCGTGCATGAAGCATATTTAACAAGCTTTTATATATATAACTAATACTATTATACACACACAGTCAAATATTGAGGGTTTAAATTTAGGTATTTAGGTGAGATGGAGGAATGGGTAGAAGATAATAGAACAAATGACAGGTTGAAATTAAGATGCAAACTTGAATCTTACAGTTTCAATATATATATATCATACAAATAAAACATCTGTTAACTAAAAATCTATTGTAATAATAATAAAACTAATGAATGTAATGATAATTAACTATTATATATAGTCTTTCAATCTGCAGAAATACTTTCAGTTATTTCCTTAACCTCCTCAACTGCCCTTAATTTAGTATATATATATATCATTTAAAACCAGTCAATACTTAGACAATCCCAATATCAATAACAAACAATAATTTCAAACTGTTGTCAAGGCAACCTGATGGTTGCTTGGTATCTCTAAAATAATAATAATAAACATAACTTCAAAATTTTTATTGGTATATTATGAAAATATTATCTTAAATTAAGGAATATTTTAAAAATCCATGATTCCCTTGTATTTTTACAGTATTTGAAATTCTTATAACAATTTTGGAAAAAATCATAGTTTTCTATTTAATTTTAAAATAGCACAAAGATAACTTTAAAAAGACAAAAAAGGAGGAAATGTATTAATAAATACATAATATTATATTTATGTGTATAAATTAGTTAAAATAGGATGAGTGAAGCAATATTTGTATTTATGTACACATAATGGTAAAACTATTTATAGTAGAGACAAAAACTTTTAATGGAATAATTAAATATGAATGTGGGTGTATATTTAAATATAAAGGAATACTATTTTAAAATATTTAGATAAAATTACATTATTGTGAGAACAAAAAATAAAAATCATTTATTTTATTGTCTGCAAAATAAATATTTGTTCTAACATTGTGATTTGGATATTTAATTCATTAAAAAAATATTTTATGTAAATAAATATGTTTGAAAATGGTATGTAGATGACTTTAAATTGTCCTAACGAATAAACAAAACATCTGAAATATGTACATCATGGTAAATTGCATGAAAAAATGAAATTTAAAGATGTTTCTGAAATAGAAGACTATAAGCTATTTTGCCAAAATGAATATGTCAAAAGTTATCTGCAGCTATAGTTTAAAGCAAACATTTAAAATATTTGGTATTAACTGCATTTTTCATAGTTGTTGTACTCAGTTTTAAAATGAATGGAATTTCTTTTTGTAAACAATTTTCTTAGAAATGCTAAAATTAGCAAATTTCACTTTTCAAGAAATTACTAATTATCCACTCTATACCTATACAAATAAAGAAAAACAAGGTATTGTGACTTTTTTGATGTTTACCATGTTAATAAATTGATTCAAACAATTTTATTATATATTGTCCTACCAGGCATAATACCTCTTCTTTATCTATAACTTTATAATTGAAGTGTCAAAGATATTAAATCTTTTTTTTTTTTTTAAAAAAAAAAAAAACATTCTAAAAGATTTCACTGAGATGAAAATAATTGGAACTTTTAAAAACATTAAGTGAATTTTAAGTTATAAAGATATTTGTTTTTACATATTATTATATTTGCTTTGTTGAAATAAAGTTCTCACAAAAGTAAAGCTCAAATAAAAAAAGAAATTCTATAAGTAATGTAATTTAAAGTATATATATATAAAATTATGATTTTAATATATTAACTATTATTTAATCATAATTTAAACACAATAGTTTATATGTTTTATTGGTTTCTAAAGTTGTCTATGTTCTTACTATTAGAGGCCATAAAGTATTTAAAGAGTAAATATAGTTTGAAACATTTTATATGAATTACCACTTTTGTTTATCAATATAGATATGTTAAAGTCTGTATGAATATTTATATAATTAATTACTTTTGTGGCAATAAGATTGACGTGTAAATAATATTGTTGTTGAGTAAAAAAAAAAGCTTCTAGAAACATGCATTATAGTCTTTTATTGATAAATGTTAGCTTAGATAAGCATCTTATGCAAAAAATATTTTCAAGTGAATTGCTTTAATTTAAAAATCCACTTGATGTTCTAACTTATATTCATGAAAATAATTTGACCATTTAATGACCAAATTTGAGCATATCATTAAGAATATTATTCACTCTTCCTCCAAATTAGCTAATAGAAGAGATCATTTTTGAAGTTAAAAATTATAAAAAGATTGGCTGGGAAATTTGTCAGTGATAGTTATAGAGAATGATATATGCAATGTTCTCAAATGCCGATGATATTATATCTAAATTTAGTTCTGCAAAAGTTCTGAAAGTAAATTTATAATTATGCAATAGTAATTTTTTATTATTATCTTTAATAAAGCATTAAAATGCACATGAAATCATGTTGAATTTGTTCTATTTTTTTTTAAGGGAGACACCCAACCTTCCTCTGGTACTGAGTATAGATATTAACTTAGTGATATATATGTGTAAACCATAATTGTCAAATCAATTAAAATAAAATAATATGTAATAAGTGAAGTTCATTTGCAATATAGTTTTTATAAGCATTTTTTTAAAAATGTCAATTAAAAGCAAAAATATCAAACACTTATCACTTAAAAGGATTTTCATATTCTATGTCACTTAAAACATATATAATTATGTACACTTACTAAATATATAAACAATAAACTAAACATAACTCAGTGTATATGTAAACAAATTGCGTAAATCATTGTTTTCTCATGCTAGGAATTAAAAGCCCACTAAATGTTAAACAAAGAATCAAAACTAAAGTAAATCCATTTATTCTTGAAACTCTGTGATGTTATAAGCATATATTTGTCAACATTGTAAGTAATTCACAATGAAATTAATTTATCAGCCAGCATGACTCTACTTCCAATCAATTATACAAGAATCAATACAGAATCTGTTTCTGTAACACATTAATTGTAATAATTAAGTAAGATTTAATATGTAAACTTTAAAGCAAATATAATAACTCAATGTGCATGCAAACAAAGGGAGTAAATCAGCTTCTTCCAAGGATATAAATTAAAAGCACTCTAAATGTTGAATTACTAACAATGTTAACAAAGGTAAGCTTATAAACATCAGAGCTCCAAAAATAGATTGATTCATTCTATCCTTGATTCTTTGTTCAACATTTAGGGTGCTTTTAATTTATAGCATAAGAAGTGTACATATTAGTGAGTAGTAGAACTATTTAGTGATATATATGTAAACTATAAATGTCAAGTCAATTTAAAGTACAATATCATTTTACATTTTTATTTGCGATGCCATAACTAAAAAGTTAAAAATAAATAGGGTTATTTTTTTTCATATTAAAACTTTTATTTATTGTGCACTGAAAAGCAAAAAATAATTGTTTCTTTAACTACAACTGAGATTTTTGGAATTAACTTGAAATAAAAGCATGGGGGGGGGTCATACATTAATTAAGTCAATTTCTATTTTTTTATAACAGGATATTAACTTTATTAATTTATGGATCCATCAGACTTTTATTTCAAGTTAAATATAAAAACCCTAGTGGTGGTTGAAGAAACAATTATTTATTTGCTTTTTAGAGCATGATAAGCAAAAGCATTTAATATATATTTTTTTTATTATCTCTATTTATTAACAAAGTTTAAATTACATCACTCAATTAATTCACATATATCTAATGCTATTAACTTTGACTTTATATTAAAATAATCAGCTGATTAACACTTTCAAAATAAATATTTCAAGGATTATAACATCATTCTTCATTATTAAATAAACTTATTTTATTTATAAGACTTGACAGAACATTTAGGCATTTCTAATTTGCAAAATCTTTCAAAATATTTTTCCTGTTTTTAATGTACATAAAAGTTTTTATAACTTAAAATTGTTATCAGAATGTTTAAAATAGTTTTCAGTAGTTTTGCAAGTTTGTTAAAATTTTAGATTAAGTTGCTTTCAGTTAGGATGGTCTTTTTTAATCATATTTTTTTTTAGAAAAAAAAAAATAAAAACTTACATTGCAGGGGTTTATTTGCTGCCACACATCTGTGGAATAAATAATGTATTATTTATACATTTTTTAATATTATAATTTCAACTTAATATGTTGAAGAACAATTCACTGTTAAACTATCATTACATAATTACAATGTTATGATTTACTTACTGTAATTTATGGTAATAAGATTATGACAGATTTTGCTTTATCTGCAGTTCTTTTGATTATTTTTTTCACTAACTATTTTTATAATAAATAAATAGAATAAACTGATATAAATAGCATTAATTATATATTGGATTATTTCCTTCATCTAATATTGAATATATTACAAAAACCTTTAACTTTTTTTAAAATTTCAAAATATATTTATCTGACAGTTCCAGTAGTAGCATGGGAATCTAACCTGTGTCTTTAGATCAGTGAATAATAATTTTTTAAAGCAACACTCTAATCAACTGAGCTATTTTGCTATGGATATGAATAGTGAATATTTTTTTTTATATAAAATATTAAAGCAATATCATTCTTTTAACTTTGTGTTACAATACTCATGAGAAAATTTGAATGTCTTTAAAAATTTATGACTTTCTGATAAATTTTTATATCAAATCAGAGTATATCATATGTTATTCTTCTGGCTTTGGAAGAATAAATCTGTTATTAGAGTGTTAAATTCAATATTCAAAAATCTAAAAGCCCAGTTTGATTCCCATGCAGAGGCCAGTAACATCTGTGGAATGCTTAATTAAAGTTTTAAAAAAAATCTAAAGGCATTCAATATTTTACATTAGATGACTGAAATAGTTCAACATATAATTAATGTAAAATGCTAGCACAACTAACCTCCAATCAAACACTAATTAAATATTTCAATCCAGAAGACAGCTTTAATTATACAATGCCATTTTTTTTTCTATATACTAATAAAACACAAAATCATTTTCAATTTAAAGATTAACTATTAATATGACTGCATGTTTGACAGTTCCATGTTTTGCTCTCAGTAGTTTAGGTCCACCAAAATTTATTTTACGTTTTTATTCATTTATAATTAAAAAGATTATAAAATAAGAGTAAAAAATAGATCCATTTCTAAAAATATTTATTGCTGTTTATTATTTTTTATATTTTCCAAATCTCTGTCGAATATATAGATTTAATTTTAAAAACTGGTGAAGTTACAATTTTATAGTGCCTGCCAATAAGTAGCAACAAAAAATAATTTAATAAGTTATATTTACAAAAGTTGTGGGATGTCATTATTTTTAATTTACTAAAAACAAAAAAAAAAGAGAGATGAAATCTGATTTTATAGGTATTTTATTTTATTATTTATTAAATTTTGTTTTTAATAAGAAGTGCAATAGAAAGATCACCTGGATAAAATATTTCTGAAGTTTTTATGAACCATTTGACTATTGAATGATTGTTTAATATGCAGATATTTAATTTAGATTTTTACATAATTTTTTTAATATATTATAAAATAAGCAATAAACAGATTTAACTTGTTTTTTTTATCCCATGCCAGTTTTTAAAATGTATTTAGCTAGAATAAAGAGTTAATCTGCATCTACGTTATATGATATATTTGGGTACCAAAAATTAAAAAAGTCAGCAATTAAAAGTTGCTATAGCTCCCATTTATAATTTTAATTTATTTTTCTGCATACTAGAGAATAAACATGATCATCTATCTAACCTAAATTTAAGTAATCAGTGATTTCCATACAATACACAATGACGTCCTGGGATTCAAAACTGAATCAATGCAAAAGTTATAAACTAATCGGGTATGGAAATTGATAAATTGCAATACTAACTTATACATATTCATTCACATGTTTACAATAAATGATGCTAGATGATAGTAATGAGAAAAACTACTCATATGTAATATTATTTGATAAAATGCATTTGGAATTTCTTTTAATGTCTGTAGTGAGTGGAAAAAATTATAGTAGTGTTTTTTTAAAGGTTCAAAAGTTTTATTAAATTATTTAGAATTCTATATCAACAACAACAAAATTGAGTGTGAAGATTTATAATAAAATCGAATTGCATATAACAATACAAAGTTGGCACGGAAATGAATATGTAAAATGGTGTATTAAAAATTTTAGCTTTTAATACGATTTAATGTTATATAAAAATAATATTATAGTTAGTTGTTTGGAAGATGTGTATTGCTTGAATAGCTAATAAATAAATGGAGAAAACAATCGTATTCAATCAACCAGAGTTTTATTGATTTTTTTTTTCTTTAATTGAACTTAGCTAATCATAAGTCAAAAACTTTCACTTAGTATCAAGTAAATGTTGATACCAAATATGAAGATGGTTACTATTTCTGCATTATTGTAAAGATTATTGAAGGTTTAAATGGCACTTCAATAACGTCTACAATAAATTTATGGCATTTCCTTTTCCTCTTAATTAGTTAAAAAATATAATAAATTATGATAGTTTTTATTTTTGGGGACTGATTATCTACTTGTTATCTTTTTATCTCCCTATGACATTTCTATATATGTTTGTATATATTTCTCTGCCCATCCATCCATCTATCCATACATGAAGTCATTTATCTATTTATCTCTCTATCTATCTATACATCAATTTCTATCAATTCAACTAACAAACCAACCACCATCTAATTATCTATCTACCTATCTATCTGCCTATCTCTTTATCTATCTATAAAATCTATTTTAAAAAACAAAGACACATATTCTTACCCGACTATATTTTGCCGCAGTTCTGTGGACGGTTACAGAGTAATTTGAATGTGCACGAAGAAAGATTTTTGCAGGACGCGGCTGAGCATTAAATAAAAAAATCTTGACTTCTAACTGCAAATAAATATGTAAATTATTTCACAAAACAGTGTTAATTATTAAAATATAATGTTTATATAAAAAAAAATTAATGCTACACACACACATATATACATATATTTCCTACTGTTAGTAATTTCGGTTTAGGTAACTTTCATTGGTACTTGCATAAGTTAGATTGTTGTCTTGTTTGTTTATAATAAGAAAATGCTAATTCGTTTTATGCATTAATTTAATATATTTATAATTAATAATATAATCTAGCTAGTCATCTATCAAACTTTAGAAATAATATTTTTTCCTTTTAAACGATCGTACTAGAAATGAGCTAATTTACCATCTAAACATGAGTTAATCGGTACAGAATAAAAATTCAGTTAGTACAATCGTATTTTTGGCCAGCAAAGCTTTATCATATGCTTCAGACACATTTTAGCGTTTCTGCCAATCTACCAAAACTTAATATATATATATAATTGCTTAGATATAACTTTAAAAAAAGGTGTAAAAATAATAATTCTATAAATATCACATAGTACTGATACCATTTTATTAATAAGGCGGAAGTTCAAGTTAACACTGAAAATGTATTTTTTTGTATATTTAATTATTCACAAAGTATCCATACTAAAATGAAGGTAATTAAATCTGCTATGAAGAGCAATCTATACATAGTTAACAATCATTTAATTTTCATATGTCATAAAAAATTCAGCTTACAATCTAAGCAGTAGTGGTTGAACAAAAACAATAGCATTCACCGTAATACTGATTTTCATTAACAAAGTTTGCCAGTTAATCTGAGCATATTATACTAAAGCTATAGCGCTCTGCTAGAGGTTATCATATACACTTTCTTAATTAATTGCATAGTCTTCGTAACAAAGAATAGAAGCTAAATATAATAAAACACTAAACATTAGCATCTGACATTTTAATTATTATTGTGCAGTTTTTTATTGCTTGCATAATTAAAAATTTATACTTTTAAATCATGGTAAGATAAAATGAACATGCAGTTAAAGTTTATATGTTTTGCTGTGTGAAGCGAATTAGAGCATTTAAGCCAAAATTAAGCTAATCTCTTGTAGATTACAAGCATTAGAACTGTTTGTTTTAAGCATTTGTTTAGGCTTTGTAATAGGATTTTGTTTCCTGTTTTGGATTTTTAATAATTATTATGCATATGTTAACTTGTATTTTATATTTACTATTAATACATTTAATTATTTGATATTATAAGTTTTCTAAAAATTATAATCAATGTCATTCTAACCTCTTAAGCATGTAACTACAAACCTTGAGGAAAGTACATACTAATTCCTTCTAACATGCAATTTGGCTAACAGTCATTTGAGTTATTTGAACTACCATGTTCTTATCTAGAGTATTTTATATTTATTACTATACATTATTCAAATATATTATGTGTGCCTTTATTCTTTAGAAATCATACTATTCACTTCCAACAAATACTTAAATGAATATTAATTTTTATTAACTTAAAAATCAATATATTTTGCTCTACTATGAGCTTATTCTTTCTAAAAATTGTAATCAAACTCATTTTTACATTTCACTGATAATTTCTGGTTTTACAAAAAACTAACATACATTTGGATCCAACCGATTTCACATAATTTCCCAAATACATTTAAAATACTTAACTCAGACTCATACATGTATAATATATGGTCAATTCATAATGTATTTATTGTTGAGCATTGAATAAAATATAGTTTGGAACTTTGTAAAGTTACCCAATTAGTTCTTGATAGTTTTAAACGTGTCATAACAACTGGTGAAGTACAAAAGTACTAAAAATTTACTTTACTTTTGAAAAGTTTGAAAATATATCTTCCTCAGGAAGATATATTTAGGAAGTTTATTTACACATTAACTTAATTAGAATGGTTTTTTATTCTTTATATATGATTTAAATAATATTCTGAAAAAAAAACAACATACATAATCAAACCAATCAATTACAACACTACAAACATTTTCATACTCTGAAAAGATATCATACTGATATCTCTACTTTACATATAGTTTTTAAACTAGCCTCCAATCATTAGATATTACATATGTCTAAATGAATGAATTTTCCCACCAGAAGGCTATTTAATAAAAAGATTAGAAAAATATACAAATTTACTGACTTTGTTTTTTGACTTAAATCTCACTTCTTTGATACTAAAAGTGAGAACTTGTAGATTAACCATAATGGAAAAATTATTAATTTTTTTACAATGGTTCTTACATCTAATTTGATTAGCATAGAATACTTATTATTCTATAATTTTTTTTTGAAAAGTTAGAGTTTAAATCAGGATGTCTAACTGTTAGACGTTATAGTATATACAAGTGCTTTAAAATGCTGGGTGAAGAAGCTGTTAGTGGTAACAAAAACAATCAAAGTAAATCAGATTAGCCAAAAAAATAAAATCTAAAATACTACCAATGGTTTCATGCAACAAACAGACTTCTCAAGTGTAAAGAATTGCAAAATAACAACATATTTAAACTAAACATTACCCACAATTCCACTTACATCACATCCACCCTTATTATTAAGATAACTTCTAAATAAGTTAATGGCTTCAGAATCATATATTTTTAATAATATAGACTCTTTAATTCTTTTTATTTCATTTCTCTCAAAGAAGACAACTTTAGCCTCATCAAAATTAATAATGTGGTCAGTATCTTTTACATGGATATATAAGGCAGAACTAAGATATTTATTTTTAAACCTACTTTTGTGTACCTTTATTCATTCATTTAAACTCAAACTATTCTGATCTATGTATACCTTCTTACAAAAATAAAAAATAATATACACTACCCCAGGAATAGTCTTTCTATCAAAAAATTATTTTGTATTACTTAATAAATTATTCAAAGTAATACCTCTTTTCCAAGCAATTTCTTTATTTCCAAACAAATTACACTTTTTACATACAAATTTTATAAAATGCAATTTAAATAGCAAAGAAATAAAATCATATTTTTTATGCTTTATATCAGTACAAATATTTTAACAAATTTATCAGAGTAGTCAACCTTCAAATAATCTTTATAAAATTGACCTTTTTGAAACAAAGCTACTGCATTGGAATTATTTAATCTCTTATTTCTATAACAATAATTTCTTAAAGCAGCTACTTTATGAGATACAGATTGATAGCTATTAGGTTTAATTATAATTATTAACTCTTTACTCTTAACATAACTACATATCAAAAAATTATTTTTTACATTTTTAATCATTAATAGATCTAAAAAATTTAATTTAACAAAATCTACCCCCCCCCCTACTACTACATATCTTATATAAAAATCAAAACAATTAAACTCATTTACCAACTCTTCCAATTTATCATTCGCAACAATAAACAAACAATCATCCACATAGTCAAAATAAGAGTCATAGATCACATGACCCTATCTCTTAAGCTTGTAAGTTATAAACAGTAAGGATTGCCAATTCGTCTACAAGCTTTATGATAAATGCTTAAGCACTTAAAATATCTCTGTCAGGAACCCCTCCCCAAACCCCTGACCATGGTTTCGTGCTTTGGCACTCCTCAGAGAGGTGTCAGGGTAGTAGGTTCAGACACTAGATCTAAAAATACCAATCCACATATCTAACAAATAACCAACCCATGTACCAACCCACATATCTAACAAATAACTTTAAATATAACAATTCTTTTAAATCATAATTTCCTCTTCCAAATAATTAATATAAACTGAACAAATTAAAGGAGAAATAATATAACCTATTATCCACCCCTCCTTAATCTTATAAAAATTACCATTATAAGTCAAATACATAGAATCTTCCAGTAATAAAAGCAAATCTTTAATAATTTTAATTTTGTTCTTTGACAAAAATTCATGTTTTTTCACCACAGACATAAGAACATCAATACTACTTAATCTAATAATAGATTGATACATATTCTCAATATTCAAACTACCAAATACCCAATTAATTTACATCTTAAAATTATTAATCTTATCAAAAGCCTCAAAAAAGATAAAACTGTGCATAATGATTGTTTTAAAAAAATATTCAAGAATCTAGAAATACCCTTCACAACACTACTTGTAAAATCAGAAATAAATCTCAATGGAAAACCATTTTTGTAAGTCTTAATATTCATAATCATCTTAGCTGATGTAAACTCATTAAAATAAACATTTTAAATAATCTACTCTAATAAAGATTTAAAAAATTTTCATTTAGTCTTTATATTTATTAACCTCCTTTTAATCACATTACCAGAATCTTTTTCTTAAAACATATATTTACCATTATTTAATTCTTTACCAGTTTTCTTCCTAAGCTCATTTCCGTATATAATGACAAAGAAGCCAGCTTTGTCTTCATGAGAAATGATCATATCATTAGCAATTCACCTTTCCTTAAGATGTCTAATCTCAGTAGGATTAATAATAAATTTTTTTTTCTTTTTAAACTTTTATTTTAAACCAATTGAATGCCAACTTTCTGCTCATCACTCAAATTACTAGATTCAGTAGATGAAATTGTATCAAAAACTATATGTTTTGGAGGAAAGGGAACAAAATTAGGACCATCACCAAGAATCTCTAATTCTCTATCATTTAACTTAATATCAAAAAGATTAACAATCGTATTAATAGAAACATTACTCTCAAATATCCTACCACTATAATAAACTCCATTCATTTTTACAAACAACAATTTCAATTTTCTTTCATACTTCCTGTAATAGAAATTTGATCTACTTATTCTAAACTGCCTTATGAAAACATTTAAAACTGAATAAATAAAATCTTGCCTCTTATCTAAATAATACATATTTCTTTTATATTCATAAATAAATTTGTAAAACTTAATACAATTTTCTTTCAAAAAACTATTCAAATATACGTTTGTAAATTCAAAATTAAATTACGATTTTTAAACAATTTTTTATTCTTCTTAAAATTAATACTACAACTTTTAGGAAAAATATTAAATTCCTTATATTTTTTTATTTGAAGGATAGATTAATTGCTAGCTTCTCCGCTTGGCATATCTAGAGAAAATTATTAGTAATTGGGCGATTTTTTAATGATTTTTATTTTCTGTTGGTATGTGTGGCTATTTGAAGCTTATTTTGGTTTTGATTAGCTATTTTAAATATGCATATATAAAATCATGGTTTTGTGACAATGTCTCAATTTTTAAAAATTTATTAGACTGTAAGTTTGAAAGTATAATTCGTAATATTTATATATTCTTATGTTTTCCAAAATGCTTTTTAAGCCAGAAATTCTTATTAGAATTGCCATTTATTATATTGATATATATACCCTAAAGATTTTGTAAATTAATGTTTACGTTATATTTCCATTTTTTTTAGACGCCCATGATTATAATAGCCGGTATTATGAATTAGCGTTGATGTAGTTATTAATTACACTTTCGCATAATGAAAATTACATTAGGTTTATAACCAAGAGAAATTGAATGTTTCCAAGAATTGACTTAATTCTTTGAATGCTTTTCAATTTCAATCGATACTTTTGTTGTTCAACTAATATTATGTTTAATTTTACACCCACATATTTTCAATCATTTTACAGAAGGAAGCTTTTTTTTTTTTTTTTTTTTGCTATTACAGCTATTAAATACAACTTCACAAATCATTTTTGTTGTATTATTTTATACAGTTAATGCATTTAAAAATCCGTTTTCTAACTCTGAGTAAACATTAAAAAAAAAAAATCAGTTTTAAGAACATTAATAAAAGAAAAAAAGTAAAATGTTTCATCAGTATAATTATTCTTTTAATTAAAAAAATTAAAATGGAGAATATTTAATATGTTTTTTAATTGAAAAGTTAATTGGATTTAAATTAAATCGAATCATAAATAAAAGAAAAAAACCCATCTCTAAACAAACAAATCAAACATAGCACGAACTAATATATATACGCATTCTATCTGTTAATTTTATAACCACATTTATATAATAATTATTTACTTTTTCTTTTTATATATATCCCTATCTATTTATTAAATCTGTCAGAATTTTAAATACTTAACGCATGACATCTATAAACAAAAAAGTGCTTTAGAAGAATTAAATGAACAACCTTTCAAATGGAGATCGGTAATACTTAAAATTCTACAAAAAAACAAGTCTTAAAATTAATATTCTTAAAATAAAATGTGATAAATAGTCATCTTAAAACTAAATAAATAATTAAATAAAATAATGCGGGAGAAGAAAATGAATAGTGATATGTACAAGGATCAGATTTGACCTAACCCAGATTCATTAAATTATTTTAGAAATAATATATATATAAAAAACTTAACGAGTTTATTTTTCAGAATATAAAGTATTCCAGTATTAATCATGCATTCACAGTTCATAATGTTGAACTCTAACGCTGCATATTCTTATTACAGTATTTTATTCTGTTATCTCTTCTCCATGGATTTTTCTTTATAATGCTTTCTTTAGCATATATCACTGCTCACGGATTCCTGTTTTAAAGACGTACTGTTTTCTACTGCTCTCTGACTATTCTGTCTATTTCTCTGGTTAGTCAGTTTTTATTTAATTTGCATAAATAGTTTCACTATTGTCCTCTTGCAAATTAACAGGTCTAGGTTAATATTAATTATTTATTGGATTATTTCCGTCATCTAATATTAAGAATTTTAAATCTTTTTAGAAATATTTTAAATTCTCTAAATACATTCCGCTGTTAGTAATAGCACACAGATTAGAATTTAACACATTTTGAATAGTATTCTTCTTCAGATGTTGCTGGCATGATTAGTGACAGTAGCATAAGAAATCAAATATGGATTTTTAGATTCTTGAATATTAAATTTTAAGGTAATGCTAGGTGACCAGACTGGTTCAATCAAAAATTTGGACATAATGAAATTATTTTTACAACCCAATATCAGAAATCCTAGCAATGTCAGGACTCTACCTGAGAGTCACAGTGTTTTCTATATGCGTTTGGTACAACCAATAACACATAGGACCAAAGACTTTATATCATAACAGAACAATGGCTTAAGAAAGGAAACTGAATAATAAAATTTAAAAAAAAATTCAGTTATTAAAATATATATTATTTTATATTATATTTCAAAATGTTGCTTACATATTATACTTATATATTATAATAGCCTTTTATTGCTCTTAATGTAGTCACTAAATTCAACACAGCTCACTTTCATATTATAGTTGCATAAAGTTATACAATTTAGAGTTTCTAAATCCATTCTGTTTCTTTCCTTTGTCCATTGACTACTTATTAGGGAAAAATTCTTTCTATATCTGCATTATGAGCAGGTAATGCAAAGTAATATTGGCATAGTGTTTCAATTTCCAATATTTGTTCAGTAAATTTTACAGATGTAAAGAATTTTGACTAATGTTTGTAGCATGAATTTTCAAGTCAAACAGTTTCATTGCTTTCAAGTTTGCTGGAGACAAAAAATTTTAATTCTTCAAACTGATCTATTAATAGATTATCATCGATGGGTATACCAATCTTATTTAAACCAATACCAGTGTAGAGTGCATCATTCAATGTTGGTATTACTTTTAAATCTATCCAGCTAAAAGAATAAATCTGCTAAAAGTTGAAATAGTTTTTACCAAATATGCTAAAAAGTTTTATATAAAGCTCTTCTGCATCTTCTTTGAAGGAATTTTTTTCTGCCTCTGACAGATCAATTTTCAACAGAGGGTGGAATAAATTTGTTTTCAATTTGAGCTTTCATCATCTGAATTGTTTCATATATTATTTTTATTACTTCTATCATGATTATATTATTCTTTTCAATTTTAAGATTGTTTATTATAAATAGACAAAAAATTATGCATCAGTAAAGGACAACACTCATTTATCTGATTTTATAAAAATAGTAAAATTATCAGTGGATTCTCTTCAGATAAAAAATATGATTTCAGTCCATCATACAGTTCAATGATTTTTTGAATCAATTTACACAAACTTAACCATCTAGTTTAGAGTGTGAAACTAGAGTTGAATATTCTATATATATATATATATGAAATTGCAAAATTCTTTTAACTTTTCTGTTCGGATTGCATATATATATATATATATGAAAAAATAGGATTTTTTTACTGCAATATTTTTTCCTAAAAAATCCTATTTTTATATATATATATATATATATATATATATGAAAAAATAGGATTTTTTTACTGCAATGACTTCAATATCACAAGGTAGCTGTTCAGTACAAGATTGTGCAGTGCCATGCAAAATATGAGCAGTACAACCCACATCCATTAAAATTTTGTTAACATTTTTACACAATTTAAAAATACATTACTTTTTCCTTTTCTATTCCATCTGCCTAAATTTGCATTACAGTTATCAAGTCCATAAGCAATACATTGCTGGAATTAATATTAAATTCTTTGAAACTATTTACTATTAAATTATAAATAGCATCTGATGTTTCATTTGGTAAATTATAAATTTTAAATAACTTTACTTGAATTTAGTTTTCTTTTGAATACAATCAAGGGGAACATTTTAGTTGCATTATGATTACTTGCATCCATGGATATACTGAAGAACTTAGCAATGTTTAAATCACCTTTTAGTTGTTGTTTGCAGTGTAGTCCCAATACTTGCACAATTAACACAGTAGTTTTAGTTCATCAGCATGAAAATTTTTGTGCAATTTTTGAGTCTGAAAAAAAATCCTATTAAATAAATTATTAGCACAATCAACTGAAGGAAATGACTGATGGTGCTGAACAATATAATACACTGATGTTAACTCACTCACTGCAATGCTGTATCCTTTGACACTCTCTGTTTTGTATATGAAGCAATCTAGTTTTTTTGACATTGATGTCCCTGGGAAATATATTTTGTGTATCTGACTGTTTATATGAGTTTTTATGTCAGATTTGCCACTGTGAAAAACACTAATGTAAACATTACACAATTCACATTTCACTTCTTAGTCATCACATCCTTTTCTTTATAAAACTCTATTCCTGCATATATTCATCATTGTAAGTACACTCCTCTTTGGCATGTTATCTATTGTTTAGGGTTATTAATATTCCTATTAATTTTATCATTGTAGAAAATTAATATCAACAAAAAACTAGAAAAACTACACTATCAATTGAAGCAAGTGCAAGTGCAGTTCAAATTTTAGCCTACAAAAATCCAACTGCACATGCTCCAAGGTGAAACCTGATGCAAGAGTGCATTTAGCTTGAGAATATGGCCATATAATATAAAAGCAATCTTTGTTTTAGTGTTGGAATTTACCTAAAGTTTTTATAATATTACTGTAGAGACTGAAATGGACAGAGAAAGCCAAGAAATTATCATTTTTGCAATGAATTATTTATGTACATCAAATACTAATTATGAGTATTTGAAAATTGACACATATAATGTTCCCAAAAAGACATTTTAGGAACACTGGGACATCTATCCAAAAATAGGAACAAATTCTAAAAAATTGGAATGACTGGTCACTCTAGGTAATGCTGTAACCAACTGAGTTATTATGTCAAAGACAGAATAACTCAATATTTACAAATCTAAAAATCCAGATTATTCCCATGCTAGAATTACTATGGATACAGCCAGAAACACACGAAAAAGTGAAAGAATAATACACTAGAAATGTTGAGTTAAATACTAATCTGTGTGCTATTACTAACAATTGAATGTATTTAGAAAGTTTTAATAAAATGTAAAACTTTTCTAACAACATTTAGTTTTTAATAATAGATGATGAAAATAGTCCAAAAATTTATTAATACTAAAATTCCACCATCACAAACCTTCATGCAAACAATATCTAGGTTATTTTTATATTTTCATAATTTTACTCGTCATGCATATAAACTTTAATGTCTTTTATTTTGGCTAATTTCACATGCACATACTCATATAACTTTATTGTTCTTTATACACTAGTTTTATACAGTTTTTTCTCAAATATAACAAATAGTAATTTAAAAAAACCGAAAGAAAAAATTGACATTTGTTTATAATAGTTTTAATTTTAAAACCATAGTTTTAATACGTTCTTTTTATAAATCTAATGAGAAATGGTATATAAAATAGGATTGGAGATGTATATATAAGATTATATTTTTAAAAAATGTATGAGATATCAGTTTACTGCATTCTTTAGTTAGAAGACTCTTCACAAAGTCATATCAAGTGACTGAAATGTTGGACTACAAATTACTTTAATAATTTTCATTCAAATAAAATAACAAATTTTTAAAGATAAAAATCTGATTTTTGTAGTAGTACCCAAATATTATATTAATTCCAATATATATATAATGAATAACTTTTTGAATGTATACAAATCATTGGTCAGACTGTTTTAATAAAAAGAACAAATGCCAAAATCGTTTTGTATTTTATGCTTTTTTTTCTTTAAATAATACAAGTGCTTTGACAGAATTTCCTGATTTATTTGCATTATTTACGAAACATATCAGCCACTTGATGAAGATCATTTTCAAATTGATGAATTTAATACTTCTTCCCCCCCCCCCAACAATTTTTTTATGAGCAAAATGTTTTGAAAATAGTTCCTCTTAACATTGTGTGTTTTTTTAAATTTAAATATTTTCAGATATATTAGACATATTGATTTACTATATTTTTCTATAACCCCCCCCCCTCCACAAATATGACTTGGTCTATTTCTATTAAAATGCATGATTTTCTGTATCGACTTTTTTTCCTATTCAGTGTAACTATCATAATAAAAAGAAATTGAATGCAAAATAATAATGATAAAATAAAGCAAAATTCGAGTTTTATTTTGCTAGTATACTTCATCTGTAAAACCACTACAAAAACGAAAAAATGCCATCAGTATTAGTAACTTAACTCTGAAGTCAGACAGATAACACAATATAAAAGTATTTTTTTAGAATATTGCACCCCTAATAGAATAAACTAGAACTATTATAAAGATTGAAGAAAAAAAAAGATGTAGCTGAAAAAAAGTGATATTTTATTTTACTTAATTCTTAATCCAATATTTAAACTAAGCTGCCTATGTGTTTAAATAGAAGTTTTATACAGTCCCATTTTATATGTTTTTAAAAATACCCATAGATTTTACTGATAGCTTTCAAGGGACAGAATTGGGTCTGGTACCAGAGATTTTTCACCTCTCGTGTAATGGATTAATAGCTTTATAATGTAGCTTTAAAATAATAAGTTTAAATAAATTGCATTAAAAGTGTGATTAATTATAACAAATCATTAATGATGTTGATTATTTATTATAGCTTGGTTATAAATATGTATTGTACAGTTCAATATATCATTTTAAATATATACAAACCTAATGAACACATTATTGTCTCTTAGTTTTACATCTTTTGTATTTGTTGGGCTTGGATGAAATCACAATAATATCAAAAAAATATGAACACTCCCAAAATACAGCCATACATAGATAAACATAGTTTGTGTTTAATACCTGTAGAGGTTACTATCTTTGCATTTTTCAGGTGCATACTCTTGAGGTTCACAGCCTTAATAAAATATTACTTACGTAATGTATGTAATGTATATGCGCTTAATAAAGTTATAATTACAACTTTAAATTACATAATAGATTTCTAACTATAAGATCTTTCTATTAACTCATTGTAAATTGAAAGATTTCATGAGTACTAATGTGTAGTAAGAATTTGTGGACTTAATCATTGAAGTATTGAATAGCTTAATGCTCTCAAATTTATGTTTTACTTTTGTCTATTCATATAGAAAGTAGGTTGAAGTAAAGAATGGTTCTGCTCTTTTCTTCCAAAGTCATAAGCTTGTGTTTAAGACCTGTAGTGGTCCATATCTTTGCATTTTTCAGGTGCATACTTTTGAGGTTCACAGCCTTAATTAAGTATTATAGTTAATAATGTGGTAGTCATACTGAATGACTGGATGCACTGTCAGCTGCATATATTAGCTTACCTCATAAGTGCTAGGCTTAACTCTTTTGGCTGTACTAGACAGTTCATCTTGAGTTTGTTAAATGACACTTCCAGTTGTACCAGACAATTTGCTTCAAGTCTGCCATAGTTGTAGCAGCTTCTATCCCTATCTTGGACTTGCCTCACTAATAGATGCATTGGTTAGTGACTAATAGAAATACCACTGTTGGAAATGGTTTCAATGGAGAGCATGTTCAGTTGTTCAAGTTAGGCAAACATTCTCTCTATATATCCATATAGATATATCTATTTCTTGCCTCAAAAAAGGCTGCCTATTTATTGCCAAATCCCCTACTTTATTAGCAGCAGTCAGATTCAGAGAATCCAACCAATGGTAGGATTTTATACATATATTTACACATTGGCCATACTTGTTTTTACACTTTGGCCATGTTTATACATTGATTATCCATGTGTTTACAGTGAGTGCTCAATTTAATCAGATAAGGCAGGAATCTGGACTAGTCTGCTTCTGAATGCAAAGTCAGATATAACATCTCTCCACCTGTCTAAATTTAACCCTGGAGGATGTAGTCATCAAGATGAGCTGCTTTGTCAGTTTCTCAGATTTATTGTGTTTGTTCCTTGTTTATCATCCTTTTTGATGGACTAACCCTTGGTTTTTTGCTGCAGTCTTCAGTTTGGTGATCATCATTTTCACTAGATGTACTTATCCAAGGTTTTTTTCTGCTGTCTTCAGTTTCTGTATAATTTAGTCTTAGTTGGCTTAGATGGCAATGAGGTTGATGACTATCTGCAGGGTTCAGACTCAAACCAACAATAATATCCAAAATAAATATGAACATTCCCAAAATACAGTTGTACATAGATAAACATAGTTAACACGGTGCTGATCATGCTGAATGACTGGCCTCACTTCCAGCTGTATATATTAACTTGCCTCATGAGTACTAATCTTAACTCGTCTGGTTGTACTGGACAGCTTGCCTCAAGTTTGTTAAATGACTCTTCCTACTGTACTAGACAGTTTGCCTTAAGTCTTCCATAATCATGGCAGCTTCCAGCCCTATCTTGGATCTTGGACTTGCCTCACTGCATAAAAGAATTGGTTAGTGACTAGTAGAAACACCTTCACTGTTGGAAGTGGTTTCAATAGAGATCACATTGAGTCATTCAGGTTAGACAGATGCTTTCTTTATGTATCCATATAGATATATCTATCCACTGTCTCCAAAAAGGCTTATTATTTATTGCCAGATCCCCTACCTTATTGGCACAAGTCAGATTCAGAGAGCCTAACAAATGGTAGGATTTTATACACATGTTCACACATTGACCATACTTCTTCTTACACTTTGGCCATGTTTGTACATTGATTATCCACAAGTTTACACATTGGTTAGTGGCATATCTGGACTAGTCCATTTCTGAAGGCAAGATCATATATGACAGTATTCAAAAAAGATTTAAAAATGTAATTCTGATGACGTTTTACAAAGTAGCAATCACATATATACTAAAACATATCCAATGTAAATCCGTCTGAATTATCTCGCAGGGGAAGAGCAAAATTTTTTCTCTCTCTCTAAAACATCAAACTTCATAAAAAAAATTATCATTATAATTCAATTTATTAATGCACTTTTATCTTCAGAATGTTTATTTTGACTATAAATATATCCCCCATTGGTAAAATAACAAAATTAAATATATCTAAAATCTTTGAAAATTATATTGGTTTGTAAGTCATAAATTAAACATTGAACCTTTATTAATGAGAAATATTTTCTACTACTTCTAAATATGTCAAGGAAAAAATCTCTTTCCAAACTATTCTCAAAGTCTTATATGTATGTATGTGTTGACCATGCGCTTAATAAGAATTAATGTTTAAATAGGATACTATTATATACAGTAAATTGATTAGTAATCAGTGACATTTCATTTGTATTTAAAGTTCGTATTAAAAATAATTTACAGTTCAATCAAAGCTGAATTATAAATATTATCATTATGATCCAAGTTTTCTGAGTAATCCTTCTTTTAAATGTCTTTTTGTCTTTAAGAACACATTTCCAAAGTTAAAAAGTTTAATAGCCGATTCTTCCCCTAAAATAAAATAAAAAAAAAATGTTTACAGAAGTAAACAAAAAAAAAACTTTTATTTATAGATTGAATGAAAAAAGTCAAGGCTGTGAAATAAAGTTAATTTTTAATAAAAAAAAAAATTATAATCTTTCCATGTTCAAAAATTCTAATCTTATGCCTAAACATTAATCTTAATTCAATTTTTTTATATAAACAAATAAAACCGATTGACTATTCTTGACTTTATCGATTATTACAGAAATAATATGAACGTACTTTATATTGCAATGTAATGTTATTCATTTATTTACTTAGAATTAATAAATACTGTTCATTTAGAAGATATGCTTGCATTTATGATAAACGTAAAATAGCTTTTTGGTTCTAAGAATCACACGATAGTAAAGAGAAAATACAAATAGTCTTCCCTGAAAAATATGTTATAAACATGAAAGGAAAAAATGATTCTAATTGATCTCAATTACTGGTTTCCGAGGTAAAAGAAATCAAACAGACAGAGATTTTATTTTATATATGTAAATATTCAGTATTCATCAATACATGATTAAGAATAATTTTACATTTTAAATTTATTTATATATATAAAACCGAATATATATATATTGAAAAAAAAAAAGAGCGAAGCACTTAATATCCTTAAAAAGATTTTGTGCTCAGCAAAAAGCTTTTATCTTTCTATTTAATGAGATATCATGGCATTAAAAACTGAAGTTTTACAACGATAATTGTTCAGAAAAATCTTTTATCGCGGTTTTAAATGCTAGCCTTTAAAAATAATTAATTGTTAAAGATAATACCCTGTTAAATAACAAATAGCAATAAAAATACAAACTTAGGAACAAGTTTTTATTTATTATTATTATTATTTTTTATATTTATATATATAAAGGACTTCATGGCAAGTGCTTAGAACTTTTGTAAATGATGCTCATGATCTGGGATTTTAATTTGGGCTGAATAAAACTTGGATATTATTAAAATTTTAGACAGATTTAACTATTTACTTTTTGTAAGATAACTTATAATTAGTCCATATAGTCAGTCAGTATTAGCTAAAAGTTTATCATAGATATAAAACATTAACCATTCTAAACACTTGGCATTTAGCAAATCTAGAGAATAATACATTCCTTCTTTTTTATTATTGGTCAATTGGAAAAGTGTTGTTGAAAATATTCTTTTGCCCTAAAATAAACTATTCATAAACTGTTTTATCTTTTTCCTATATACAAGTGAAAGAATGCTTTAAACTCTAAAACATCTAATAGATTAGCTGTTTGTTATTGCCAAAACGTGAGTGTTATGAAAACAGAATATTTATTAATTTTATAATAGCATTTAGCAATGTTCAGAACCTGCTATACATTATAATTCCTAATACATTCTTCGTTTTTCTTTCAAAACTCCACATTGAATAAAGAATAGTTTAAAAAATATATTAAATAATAAATAAAAAATGAAACTTGTGAATTACATACACACTGTAGTTGCTTAATTAGAAGCACTCATTTTATTTTCTCCCATACTCAGTATTACATATTCACTTAGTTAACATTCATTGAATATCAGACTTTCATTCTGTGTCACTCATTAAAGATTATACATTTAATCAGTTTCACATATTTAGCATCACATATTATTTATTTAGTCATTCACTCAACATTTTCAGCATATTTTATGAAAATAATTTATAATATGTATAAAAAATAATTAAAAAAAACACTCTAAAACATATATTTTCATTTTCAGTGGTGAAAATTATTTACTGGCGATCTATTTTGACCAAATAATCATCAGCCTATCAGCATTTAGAATTAACTACCACCTTCTTTTGTTAGACCTTCAATGTCACATATATTGATTTTTTACTTGTAAAATAATCCAAGAGAGAGCAGCATCTTATGAGACTTTTTATAATTGCTCAGATATTCTTGCTTCATTTAAGGAGAAGCCACAGTGCATCACATAACCTTTAAAACAAGCATAAAAAACAGTTCTGTAGCTCAAAAAGTGGCTGATTCCAAGTGACCTAAAGCCGTTATAAAGCTAAGAAAGAGTTAAAAGTGTATTTTTTTAATAATTTTTACAGAATTGCATTGTATTCTAACAGACTCTAAGAGATGACATGTTATCAAACAGCTTTTACTATAATTTGCATTCTTAACATTTTAGTGAAAAATGTAATGTTCTATTTTTAAATAAAATACTTGCATACAAAATAATAATTTATATTTTTGATTTTTAATAAGTATTGCACAATTCTTGTGCAAAAATAATAATGAATCTTGATAAACTTTACAAAAATCTCAGATTTTAGCATATAAAATATTTTCACAAAGTAATATCACATGGTTTTAATTTCTAGAAAAAAATAGATGGCCATCAAAGCAGTATTTACAAATCATTCAACTTGTTACATTTTCAATTAACTTTAACATTTATAGAATTTTTTTTTAGAATTAAAATATTAAAATTAAATATATATGATTTTTAGCTGTAATTTAAACAAAAAATTATATTTATAAATACCACTTTCTATAAAAAGTATGTTTACACTGAATCTATTAATAATAGAATCAAATATTAAATATAGTCTAAGAAAGAGATTAAAAGTGAAAAAAAAAGAGAGATAAATATCATTCTTTTAGAAAGATTTATTTAAGCATTTATTTTTATATAGCGCTATGCCTACAATTGTATTACATTCAAATATCAGCCTTTCAAGCTAATTGTGCATGCACTTTTTGCAGGTGTTAATAATAAATGAATACTTTCCCTTTCATTACAAGATATAGTATTTATGCAGGAATAAAATGAATCACTTATTTTTACAATTCAAATGCTTATATATGAGAAAATCTGAAGTACTGGCAAGAAAAGCATGAGGATAGACCACTCACTTTAAATTATAATTTACGGTGTCTGAATGAATGATGTCAGTGAAATTGTCTAGAATTTACTAAATGTCACTCTAACTGAAACTTAATCATATGTAAATAAGCATGAGTTTCAGTTAGAGAGATGTTTAGTAAATTCTAGACAATTTTACCAATGTCATTCATTCAGATGCCGTAAATAGTAATTTAAAGTGAGTGGTATATCATCATGATTTCCTTGCTAGTACTTCAGATTTTCTCATATATAAGCATTTGAGTTGTAGGAATAAGTGGATTCATTTTATTCCTGCATAAATACTATATCTTGTATTGGAAGGGGAAGTATTCATTTATTATTAACACTCGCAAAAAGTGCATGCACAATTAGTTTTGAAAGGCTGATATTTGAATGTAATAAAGATTTATTTAATAAATTAATTTAAAAATATTTCTTTTAGAAAGATTTATTTAATAAATTAACTTTAAAAAAAGGAAAAATTTAAAATAAAATGAAGTTATGAAAACATTTTGGAATAAGCAAAGTCATTGACTTTTGTAATCAATATATGAATTATATCTTCACTAGTAATTATATGTCAGACTATTTTCATCATCTAATATTAAATATTAAATGCCTGCTGAATGTTCAAACTTTATTTAAACTTTTAAATTACATGAAACTGCTAATAATAGTCTCATGTTAGTATATAATTTGATGTTTTAAGTGTTGGTATTCTCACCTTTTCATTAGATGTTATTGTCCTAATTAGTTCAGTACTAGGATGGCCTATTTTATCCAAGGCAAGAGTCAATAGAAAGTTTGCATCTTATTTATTTCTCCACTTTTTTTAAAAGCAATGTTGATATATTAACACACTGTTTATTTGCTATTGTCATGGGAGCAGCTTCTTTGAATTTTCATCTTCATCCTTTTTGGTCTCTACATAATATTTTTGTATTTTTCCAATCAAACATTTGTTTCTTGATACATACATTAACTGTTAATTTATATTCAACTGTTTAATATTTATAATCATCAGTTTGTGCTTTTACAAATACTTTTCAATGGGCTGACTGGTCTGACATATATATATATATATATATATATATATATATATATATATATATATATATATATATATATATATATATATATATATATATATATATATATATATATATCTTCCATAATGCAATTTTTGTTTTTCAGCATTTCAAGTTCAGATTTTGTTGATATAAAATGTTTTTGAAGCATGATATAGCTTTGGAAAGTTGTTCTGATGTTATACTGATTTTGTTTACTTTGTTTACTATTTCTGTGTATACAGATATCTACAGTACTAATAACAGCTTTTTTGTTTTTGTTTTTTATTAATTATTAAAGGTTTTCTTAATGGCAACTAGTGGATAACCATTATTCAGAAGAGTTTGTTCTAAGTAGCTTTTTACTTTTTCTAAATAACTGATTTCTGATCAAACTTCTTTTGCTTTGTTCCATACTTATAGTATAACTCCATGTTTTGTGTTTTTGGTGTAATTTCATGTATAAATTAGGCAATTTTCTATATGTGTAGGCTTTTTATAAACAGTGATTGAGATTTTGCCATGAGCAAATCTTGTCAAAAAGCAACTAAGTATGCCAATATTTTATCTTGTTCTATTCTAGTGTGAATTTAATTGAAAGAAATGTGATATTGTTATGTGTCCAAAATGTTTATAATAATACTTTACCATGTGACAATACAATAAATATCTCAATAACATAGCAAGGTACCAATTTTATGTTGAGATGGAGTATTCAAGTTTTTATATGTAAATTATTAATCAGGTGTGTCAGTGGTAAGCACATAGCCATCTTTTGATTTTGTTGAAAGAATTCCATGTTATATTCAATGTATGTAGTTGTTATGCAGAGTGTGAATAATTCCAGTGTACAATCAATATGAAAAGTTGTTCTGTTTTGTAAACTATTATCATCATTTAACCATTGTCTGGTTAATCTATGGCCATATTGAAAGTATGTTGTTGTTATACATAATGTTAAAAGTTTTATTATACTAGCAAGAGAAAGAGTTGTTATGGTTTGCAAGTTATTATCACCATTTTATGTTTTTGATAATAATAGTATATAAACCAAAACAACTTTTCCTATTGATAGTATAATGGACCTATTAACATTATGCATAACAGCTGTGTATATTCAATATATAATGGAATTCTTTAAGTAAAATTAAGTAATGATTATAGGCTCACCACTAGCATTCCTAATTAGAAAAACATTTACACAGAAGAATTTGACATCACATTTATAAATATTATTGCAAATCCATTTAAAGTTTGGCTTCATTATGTTGATAATATATTTGTTGTATGGCTGTATAATAAAATACTATTATCAATATTCTGGATACACATCAACAAGGTATCCTTTTCAAATACATTTATAATAGAACCAGATCAAGAACAAAAATAGGCATTTTAGAATACTGTGACAAGATGTTCTTATACCAAAATCAAAAGTACAATTTACAGAAAAACCATATATACAGGAAAATATTTAGCATATACTCCAATTATATGAGAAACACAAATAAAGTTATATTTTCATTATAAAACAGAACAAAAGAAGCTTGTTCATAAACCAGTGATTTGGAAAAAGAAAAGATCTACATAAAACAAACACATGAAAAATAATTATCAATCAGCTATTATTAAGAAAATCTTAAATACATAACAGAAATAAACCTAAAAATAATTATTGATACTGTAATGTATCTATACATACCAAGAATAGCAGATAAACAAAAAAAATGAATATAACATTAGAACAATTTTATAAAGCCATATCAAACTACAAAAATTTCTAACACCTACAAAAACTGCATCTATGAAATATAATATTAATGTGGCAAAATGAATTTTGCAAAATCAATTGCTTTATTGGAAAGTGATTGAAAAGTACAACCTGATTATTACAATAAATATTACATATGTATCTAAAATAGAATGTATCAATGAACATATGTTGGATTAGGAAAATACAAAAGTATTAAATTGAGAGGAAAAAGTAAAAAAAAAAAAAATCAAACAAGCTGTTTATATGATAATGACAAATATCACCTATGTCCAGAAGCCCTTAGTTAATCTTGCTCTTAAAAAAAGTGGAAGTCTTAGGATGACCCACATAAATAAGTATATAAAATTTTTACAGAATGATGGCTTTTAAATTCAGTATTAAAGAATATAAAGTTACAGGTTTGATTCTCATGCTAATACCCATAAAAGCACTAAAATTTTGTGTTATATACTAACATGTGTGCTCTTACTAATAGTTAAATGCATTTGAAAAGTTTAATTAAATAAAGTTTGATTTTTTTCTAGTATTAAATGATGGAAATAGTCCTTCATATAATTAATTAATACTAAACAATCACTATTACAAACTTTAAAACAATCACTTATATCTTCATTATTTTTCATTGCATTTAAAATGATATATCATTTATCTTCTTTGTATTTTTTGAAAATAAGTTAAAATTGTGTTAAAAAAATAATAAAAAAAGAGAAGTGTATTTATTATATTATAATTAATTTATTGAAGACATTTTAAAGTATTACTATAACTAATCTATTTAAAACTTTTTAATTTTCTAAAATTCTAACATTTTAAGAAAAGCTAAAAGATGAAAAATTTCAATTATGATTTTAATGGAGTAATTAAATATTTGTTTATAAATTTGGCAATTGTGATATTTTGTCTGATGTAGAAGAAATAATATGAAAAAATTGTATATTTAATCAACCACAAATCAAATGAATATTATAGATCATACATTTTGTTTTATAAGATAAAACATTATTAAATAATATTTAAAACAAAATTTATAAAAGTATGAATCAAAGAATACAAATAGCAAAATACTAAAACTGGATATTGAAGCAGTCGGATCTAAGTTCGATCCTAGCTTCATGATCTTTCACATGTAGCCAACTTCAAACCCTTGTACTAACTTTGAATTTCCGATGCAATGGGGCTTTATGCGTTCAGTCCACGCTAGTTTCCTTAAAAAAAACTATTATAAATGTGTGTTAAAATTAATTCATTTGAGATTTAAACTAATCATTTCTATTAATAAATTCATGTTAGAATTATTCATGAATTTATATATATTATAACTGCGTGGATTGTGCGTATATATATTTATAAATGTTTAAATATATATAATTGTTCGAAAGTTTCATTGCGTAGGGAATGTTTATTTTACTTTTAAATAATATGTTAAATTTTTAGTGATTAATAGCTACATTCTTTCGATAAGCTTTCAGATTTTCTCTTTCCAAAACAATGGTTAAAGTTTTTATTAATTAGAAATAGATAAGTCTTTAAAATGTTAGGACGGTCCTAATTAAAATCATTTTCTGATATTAAAAATTCATTTTCTAATTAGAAAATGAATTCAAGTTAATGAGTTTGAAAGCCTTATCAAAGGAATGTATCTAAAAACAACTAGTAAATTTTTTGTAAGATTGATTTAGCCTAAAGGCATCAGATACAGTATAAAGAGCCCAGGAAAAGTTTCCAAGCAGCTATTATTCCTCATTAAGAGAAGCTATATATATTTCATTAGAGAAGTCGCCCAGTTAAATTATGAAGTAAAATAGTGTTTCTCCCATGGTGGGGGGGGCTTAACTTCAAGAGTCTGACTATGGTTCCTTAAGCCCCCTGAAAATCTTCAATGTGGCTGCAATATAAAAATTCATATACCAATCGTAAGCTGCCGAAACCTTAGAGAAATCTATCAAAATGCTATTCACATAATTTTCAAAATGCGCGCATATGTTTCATCCAACTGGACTCTGCCCTGTGGAAACGCAGAAGTCAACCATGAAGAAATGGTAATATCTTTCCGTTTGAACCTGGCCAGTTCTGAACTTTAAGTTAAAACATCTTTAAGCTATCTACTGTAAAATTGTCTTTTTGTTAATGTTATTTTAAATTATGTAGTAATTCTCTATCTTAATCTCTAGTCTTTAAATTTAATATTTAACTTTCTCATTTCTTACGATGGCGGTTCATTTATTATATTATATATATATATATATTTATTGTGTGATTTATTAATATTGTTTATTTTTTATTATATGCCAATAATAACTTCAACTCGATAATAATTTCCTTCGTTGCATTTGCCTTGTTAAATAATATATTTATTTTTACAGTAATTCTTACCCACTAGAACTATTTTGATACAGTTCTATTAATTATCGAGTTGAGTGATTTGTACAATTTTTGCTATTTTATTAATGGCTAATAACAACAAATTATTAGCTCAATTTTTAACCTATGCTCCCGGCCACTTTACTGAATTTATAATAGTTATTTATTCACATTAATTTATTGTTTGCAAAAAGGTTGATAAAGGAATTAAATGAATATATATTCTAATTCAAATGTTATACTTTCTATTAATATTCAGGAAGGGCATGGGATTTAGGGCATAATTAATATAATTTCTAATTGCATTAAATACTTTTTGATTAAAGCACGTTTGACTTTAATTTAACTTGATCAGGTCATCACGTAGAGCACTCTTTATATAAATTGGGTTTTATTATTTAAATACGATGATTACCAAGTCATCATTTTCCGAACGTTGCTGACGCGAGCCATCTCCTGTTTCATAGGCTTGTCCTCAGTGATATTTCTATTAGTTTAATTATCTAGGAAGAAAGCACTTCCTCCACTTGCTCGTTTTATATTTGGAACACCAAAGGTTCGAGGCTACGACCCGACCTGGTTTTCCCTGTGTTCTATGGATCCTTCATATAGGGCATTGAAGACTTGTCAAATACAAGCAGCCCTGCTATTTTCTCAAATCATAGACAAGCCATTATTTTTCACATTTATTCTTATAGCTCATAAGTCGTCAGTACCGTTTATTTCTCAGTTCCAGTAAAGCCCGCTCTCATGCTCGTAAATCGTGATGAATTGATTTTATTAAAGTCGAACAAATTCATGTTTATTTATAATTAAATAAGTTTTCTATTAAATATTAAAGTTATGCCCTAAATACGTATCTTGCTCTTTATGAATTGATTTGCGAATGTGAAAATAAATCTCACATTCTTTCCTTTAGAATCAGAATAATAATTTCAGTCATAGCCAAATACCTTTATCTACCTTTATTTTCTTGTCGGGGGCATAGACATATATTTATCATATAATATTGCGTAATAGTATTGGCATATAATAAGGACTGCCATTCTTGTTGTAAATATAAATTCTGTTTAAAGACTAGAGGTAATCTATATAATCACAATCTAAAAGTTGAACAAAATTATAATTATTATTAAACATTTTATTAACACATTTGGGTTTTTTTTTTTAAACTTTCTTTCTTATTCAAATTATTTTAATATTAATGCTCACTGTCTGTATTGGCAACCCGAACATATATATATGAGTTGACTTATAAAGATTGTTAGTTATTTTATTATACTTTATTAGAGTTAGATCAGGAGTCTCATTAATCATCATCATCCGTTGAGCTAGTTCCTTGGCGCATAGTCATGTACCGTCGATATATGTCATCCATTGATTTGATCTGAGCTCGTGAGTTGGGTTTGAATTCAGTTTGAACCACCTGAGTTTGAATCCGACTTTGAGTTTGGGTTTGTTGATGTGTTGGCTTCTTTTTGACCGGTACAATATGTAAATGGTTTCCTCAATAAACAACAATTTTTTTTTAAGATTAGGCTCATGAAAGCAATAAAAAAAATCTTTAGGCTGATTTATCTTTGACTTAAAGAAATTCTAGCGTTGCTAATATGAACAGCCATAAATAATAAGTTGTTCTATATATTAGTAATACCAATAAAAATAATGCAAAATGTAATTTTGACTTAAAACATTTTAAACAAATATTTAAAACAGTTTTCAACTGAAAGTTTATGAGTTTTAAAATATCACCATAATGTTACTGACATCTTGTAATAAATTACTAAAATGACACATATCTTTTCACGTTTATACTAAATACATTTTTTTTTTTGAGAAATTTAATAATCAATTTTTAAAGTAATTTTAGGTATATTCAATTTCAGCATTAGTGACTAATAAATGAATCGATTCTACGGTGAAAGAAGAGAAATCAATATATAATCATTATATCTCTAAATTTTATTATTTTTAAGTAAATAAGCACTTTACAGGAGAAAAAATGTCTTCATGCTAATTTATATTTATAATAATATTTTCTATAATTCATTTTATTTTCACAATAATAAAAAAGGAAAGCAAATGATTAGGGCAAAAATATATTGTTTGTTAACATTCGTTTCATTCATTATTTATGAATCCTTTCACATTTTTAGATACCATTGAACGTTACAGTATTTATTTTAGAATTTATTTTTATTTCTAATTAATTGTCTTCATCTAATTATTTTTGTAGCATTTCTAGCTTTGAAGCCATGATTTAATTAATTTATATTTATTTTTATTCTTTAAGCTTTCCATTTTAGCCCAAAATTCTTTGCTCCATATGTGTTACAGTTAGTAAGTCTTAGCTACAGTAAAGTTATTGGCAGACTTATTTAATGTTTTTAGGAATAGCTAATATATATATATGTAATAGTTTCAAATTATAATTTAAAAGTAGTGCACGTAGTATATTTTTAACGAACATTATTTTACACACGCGCGCGCACCCACCTATATTTGACACGCACGCTAAATTACAAAGAATATTTTTACAACTTTATAACTGATTCCATTATAAAAAATACCTCTACGAAGTTAATAATTCTGCATACTTCCAGATTACTTTATGTATATGTGTGGGGGTATGTGTGCACGAATATAAAATCATTAATGACATCTTGATTTCAAAATAAAAATATAATATGTACTCACAATTAAAAAATAAAATTTATGAATGAATTACAAAAACAAAATAAATATATTTTTTATAAATTTATAAAAAAATTTTTTTATCAACTTAATTTCATAAAAAACAAACAGATTAATTAAATATTTTTTTTAAGCTTAAAAGCATTTGCAAACATTTCTGAAGTTAGTAAATTCACTTTAACAAAGTTTAGTTCAATTATTGCTATTTAGATTTACTAGTTCAAACACAAATATTTAAACTATAAATTGTTTTTATATTTTTATCATATAAAATTTTTAAAAAAAATTATAATAAAAAATTACTGTTCTTTAAATATGAAACAAGAATAGATAATAACATTTTACAGTTTCAAAGTTAATTTCTACTTTTAAGAGTTGTTTTTTGTTTAAATGATAAAATATTCTATGAAGCAAAGAATATTTTATACCAGTAATTTTAGAAGAAAAAATGAATAATATATATTAAAATATTAATAATGGAACTGATTTTTCTGAATAATTTTATAGATAAACTTCAGCTATTATGTAATAAAACAAAGTGTCAATTGGAAACAGGCATTACAAACTATAATCTTATCATATTAGGAATAGTATTCATTTGAAATAATTTAAACCAAAAATGAATTAACTTTAAGCTTATTACTTAAGTTTATGCAAAAGTCTTAAGTCAGATATTAATATTTTATAAGTACTAATAATTTTAATTAAGGATAAATAATTTTTATTGCTGATTAAATGTATAACGTTTAGGAATATAAATACTTTCAGAGAACAATCACTCCTAATAATATATTTTTGGTATAATTGTTCCTGGAGTGTTTATATTTTGTAAATGTAAATATGATAACCTCCTAAATGTTTTCCAATTAAATTAGAGTCTTCCATAAAGAGTTATGATTTTTAAATAGAAAATTACCACAAGCTTTAGATTTAAACATTAATAATTTAAGATAAATTTTAATGTATTTTATAAAAAAAAATCAATGTATTGAAATCATGTATTTGGCTGAACTATTTCATTTCAAAAGAAAATTTTATTGATAAAATATCTAGTATATTACAATAGAAATGAAAAATAAAAACTATATACAGAACTTGACATATTTACAATTTATTAGAATTAGGAAAATTCCTTCCCCATTACATACTACTTAATATACAGAATTGTAATGTCTTTACCAAATTAAGATATTATGGTTAGAATATCTCACTGTAGGTTCAAGCACTGATGAATAAGTAACCATGTAAATACAAATGTATTTGTAGGAATGTTTTTTGGTTTCTCTCTTTCGTTGTGTCTAGATTATTTGTAAATGTGTTCGTGAGTGTTCTTGTATCACTGTTTAAAGAAATAAGCATTTTGTGCATCACAGAATATAAATGTATAATGTGATGATTATAATTTCTACAAAGCAAGCTTTTGAAAAGAGTTAATGATCGATAGAATGGTGCTATTATTTTTCTGAAGTCTTTTTGTGATATATGAGTGAACATCTTTGTAGACTATTTAAAAGTAGATGTTTTTGATTGTCTTCCTTGAAACAAAATTGGCATAATGTTTCAGTGTTGCTAAGATTTGTCTTATACTCAAAAAATAAAAAGTAGGCAAAACCACATATTTATTTTTAGCAAAAAATTAAAATATTTTGACTCAAAAGTTCAATATTTAATCAGTTGCTTATTATTAATGCCAAGTAACAAAGAGTTATCCACTTCATTTATGTTTGAATATAAAAGTGCACGAATTTTCCAATACTGTCATTTTTTTGTGTGGAAATACTATCTTAATATTTGTCATTAACTTAATAGATGCTAGAATTGTTTGAAAATGTCTTGTATATTAAGGATGCTTATCGGTTGGTATTATCTTAAGTATCATTTTCAGATGTGGAAATTTTTTTTATTAAGGATGACATAATGGTAATGGATTTTTGAATCCTACAAACATAAAATGAGTATAGTCCTAATCCACTTTGATGACTATAAAACCATAATTTTCTGAGAAAATTGCAACTATTTTCTTTCTCCACAAGAGCTTTCTGAAAAGTGAATATACCTTTAAGATAAATGATTTTTGTAAAGATTATGACAGATAAGTAGTATATTATCTTTGTGATTACAAGCATGTTGGTAAGATTTACCTAAGAATAAAATGAAAAGTATGCATTTGAAAGTAATGATACTATGTTTTCTATTGATCACAACAAATTATATTGTATTTTCTTTCGCACAGCCATATTACTCAAATAAAAAGGAAAACTGGTATATGTAGTCAGTAAGCCAAAATATGTATCTGTATATAATTTACCTGTGTATATGTACCATGCACATAATTTGCCAAGACTAAATTCAAGTTTATGAAAGTTGGTAAATTCCTTCATGATTTTTACTAATATCAAAATTTATTTCTTAGTTATAAAGAAAACAGTAATATCATCCATGTATGCTATGCAGGTTATATTATGACCCAATGTGAAAATATATTGCCTGGAAGATGTTTTTCTATGTTGTTAAGTAATTTTCTTATATAGATTGTAAATAATAAAGCACTAAGCAATGATTATTGAGGTATTGAATGATCTGGATTAAATGAATGAGATAATTTTCCATTGGAAGTAATAAATATTTTCCTGGATGTAAGTAAATTTGTAAGTACGTAAAAATAAAATTAAATATGTTAGTATTTTTTAAAGTTTATACTAGAATATCAATTGGTATAGAATCAAAAGCTGCTTTAATGTCAAACTGTACTATCATTGGGATGCATTTCTTTACATTTTGCACCATAACAATGACTGTCTTAAATAATAGGCTAAACTATTTTAAACTTAAAATTTAAAATATATAAAATATTACTGTCTTATCTATGACAATTATTTAATTTTGTGTAATAAACTAAAAATGAATTCACTTTTGGTTTAAAGTATTTCAGACAATCTTGTGATTTTAGTTGCCAATGCCTATTATGATTGGCAGTTGTTTTTATTGCATCATAGATGAAATTTATTTATAAAAATATACTTAGAAAAACTATTAATAATTAAATTTAATGTCCCATAATATATATATATATATATATATATATATATTGTGACAGTCAGATGATGTATGTTGGTTTAATCCAGTTCGAATACTAGGTGAAAGTACCTCGAGGCCACCCATACACGAGATATTAAGTCAAGAATACTGTGACCTCTGCCCTATTTGCCTATTCTTGAGGCTAACTATGAACCAACAACATTATCCGAGGCATGCATAAATTATTTTCTCATCCGGCCCAACTTAGCATCAGGGTAGAGACATGGACGGGAACACCTATGGAGTTAAATAGTTAAATGTGCATAAAAGTACTATGAAAAATGTGTTTTGCGTGCCTGGATCACTGGAAAAGTAAAATAAAGCATTGAAATAAAATTAGAAAACTGAAGCTTTTTAGTTAAATAATATATTTAATTAATGACTTTAAAATATTAATAATGTTTTTAATTGCCTCCACTATTTCCCTAAATTAATGAAAAACTAATTAGATAATAAAAACAGATTAAACGATATATTTTTGCGGTCTAAGTCTTTTCTTCCCAATTTTAATAAAATTGTCAACTTGAATCTCCTCGATAAAGTCACAAAGCATTTCTAATTGCTTTGTGCTAAAAACAGTTTACAATTATTTAAGATGTATATAGCTAAATCAGATATACATAATGAGCTAATGGTGGACAAAAGACATGTTATCAAGAAGATCAAGTGGGCAAACAAAGGAAACTTACTCGTATTTAATTTACAACGCAATTGAAATTGGAAAGAGATTTTAAATGAAAAATTAACTTTTAAACTTACACCGCAATGGAAGACGAAATATTTATATATGTTAGTGATGAAGAATAGCGAAGGAAAAAGGGTTAAATATAAATAGATGATCACGCAATATATATATCTAAGATTAATCTAATAAAAATGGTTACATAACAAATATAATTAAATACAACATTTCAGAAATATAATTCAATGAAGCAATTAAGAAAGGTATGAACAAAAAAGGGCAGAAAGTAAATAGTTCAATGGAGGAGAGATATGATTATCATCCTGGTTTCTTGGTCATGTTTCCTTGATGTTTGTAGCTTGATACATCCGTCGATAAATATTTGTCCAGACAAGGAAAAATGGCAATACATAGCATTCTTTCACAAAAAGTCCCAGACATGGCACAGAGTTCAGATTGATATTGGTTGAATACTACAGCATCTTGATGGTTTTTAGGAACCTCGGTGGAAGGCAAAGCTTTGCCTAACCACCTAGCATGGTAGAATCCATCAAATTCATATAACTTTTAGCTTGTAGTATGTTCAAACTTTTCCGTGATTTCGATGATGACAGTTGAATAACTTTTTTGAGCAAAATGGAAATGAGAAGCAAAATCTGGGAGGTTCAAAGCACAGGAAAAATCTGAATGAATTCTCTACAGAGAAATCTCAGCAAGCAAAAGCAAAATCTGACAAAAGCAGGCACAAGAAAAAGCTTCCAGAGAAGTCTGAATGAAATCTCCAAAGGGAAATCTGAATGCCTTTTGTTCTCACTCCTATTTATACCTTTTTTGTAAGCTACCTTCCATTTTTTGTGTATGATCTTAGATCTTGATACCCCCCCCCCCCCATGCTCCTTTGTTTCAAGGTAACATTTTCTAAAAATAACTTTTACTTTTTTATTCTAAATTTCTTTTTTTAAAGTTTGAATTTTTATTAATTAAAAAAAAAAGAGAAGGCCCTCTTTAATTTGCCTTGAATGGGCTAACTAATTACAAACATACATTCTTTTAGAAAATGTTGGCAGGCTTATCTCAAAATAAAAATCATATGCCATATTTTAACAAGATTTAAAAAAAAAATATTTCTTTTAATAAAATGAACATTTTATTTCAGCAGAATTTTGCATTAACTCATATATATATATGCTTGACGTATATATATGTTTGACTAATAGGTTTTACAAGTAATTTTTATTAACAGATATTTAATCTTAGAATGGACTTTATTTAAAACAAAATATTTAAATGCAAATACAAATTATATAAATGTAATTAATTTTAGCTTTAATGCAAAACCCTGCTGATAATGGACTATAAACTTAATTCAGGCCTACAATACTAATTAAGTTTATAGGAGGCTGTGAAGCATGGATCTGACTTCAGATCCATTGCTTCATTTCCCAATAGTTAGTGAGCAAAAAAAAATGTTAAAAAATGCTGTTTCTTCAGGTCAGAGGGAAAAATTTTGTGCCAGGTGAGTTCAAGTCTACTCTTTACTTGCTGTAATACTTAATTTGTTACTAACTACGGTCTTTCTTTTTCTTAATCATATAACTAGGGTCAGGTCAGTGTTGGTTCTAATCTAACAAGGTATATATATATTCATTGTAATGTCTGTGTTTTCTGGGGTCCAGTGGTATGCAAGGTTTTAAGTTTCTGTTTCTAATATTATACTCTCTTTTTAGGCTGAGATTATTTTTCCAAAACAAAACACTTACTTCACACTTCTTTTTTAATGTGTGAGGGCCTTTATATATTGGGAAAACCTTTTTAACTTTCCTCCACACTTTACTACTTGACCTAAGGTCTTTTAGCTATGCTTGGTTTTCTTTCCTGAATTTATATTGCCGGTTTCGATTCTTGCGATGCCGAGCTGTACGTCTTAATTTTTCCCTTGCCTTCTTTTCTTGCTCAGTCATGTTCTGGACTTGGAGACAGATTTTCAAGCTATAAAAGTGGTGTCTAGGGTTCCCACCCGATTCTTCTCTAAAACATTTTATGTTGTTAATCTTTGCCACAGGAGTTATAGTATTGATTACTGTCACAGTAAAGATTTCACTGCCTTGTTGTGCCTGGATTTGGTTCAACAGCTGTTGATCATTTGTTTTTTTACTATCCTCATTCATTTGTCCAGATAAATCCAACTGGTGAGTGGCTTCACCTGTTTTATAATCACTTGAGGATTTCATATCAGTGTCATCTTGTTTTTGAGTATCATATTCTAGTGACACTTCTGTCACAATACTCTGTTCTTGATGGAGTTTCATATGTGCCTCCAAATGATTCAATCTTTGTGATGTAATTTTCATAACTTCTTGGAACATGGTCATCATCATTATTTTTCTTGTCTCATTTCTGTGATTAGATCTTCCAAATTGTATTTTTGGTCACTATGAATACATGTTGCTGTATTTGGAAGGTTGAGCACTACCTCCTCATCACTGTCATATTCTTTGCCTTTCTTCTGTTGTTCCATTTTTTCCTAATATTGACTATTTTGTTATATAACAATCCCACCTTATTTGTAAAACATATTTTAGTCTTTTTATAAACAATCTAGATAAGTATATTTTATCACACTTATCTAGGAGCTATATCCTTCTGTATATCAAAAAATTTTTTACTTCTTTCTAAAATAAGTTGGTATTCTAAGTTCTTTATTTTATATAACTATCTGTTTTATTTATATGTTTTCAGAAATTAACTTTGCCTATCTCACGAGGTCCCATCTTAAACCTATGCCTATATGTATCTATTTGTACATGAAAAAAAAATCAAATCCTGCCGTGTCTGTTTTTAATATTTATACTACATATTATTCTCCTCACTTTACTTTATTTATTGTTATATTTCATTAAAATGTCATTACTAAGTTGTGTCACAATACAATTAAAATAATACACTTACAGCTTGACCTGGTTTTTTCTGACACTTGAAACAACTAAAAAATGCATGTACATTATTATATATATATATATATCAAAAGAAATATGTGAGCAAAATATACATAAGTCATGTTTAAAAATTATTTTGGCTCACTACGCATACATTTTTATTTTGATCATCTACCTCCTATGTTTGTTTATTTGTAATCCAATATGAGAGATTGAACTTGCTGACAAATTTATTTGATAAGGGCGCCAGTCAACAGGACAATGGCCATATCAAATATACATATTAATGGATAATGATCCAAGCACACATTGATAAGGATTTATAAAGTTTAATGCGATTAAAATTCATTTTGATTTTCACTTCATTTTCAAAAAAAAAAAATCTCTGCATGAATAAGTAAATGCTATTTTAAATGACAATATTAATTAAGTCTTAGACGTATAACAACTAAGTAAAGTAATTTGTCTGACCTGGGTTCGAAACTAGTTACCGTTTTGGTCAAGACACAAAAAAAAATCAATTGAAACAGCCTAAAGTACGATTAACAAAACAAAATATACACAAAAAAAATTAAAAAATAAAAATAAAATCCCATGATAACCGCCACTCCGAATTATGAACCTGGGATCGAAACCAACTACCATTTTGGTCACAACCCGAAATAGATTAACAATTATCAAGCAATTTTACAGAATCACGCATTGAGATCAAAAACTGTTTAAAAAACATTTATATAAAAACGGGTTTTACCGAACTATAACGAAGTGTATACCATATACACCCATATATATGAATATATACTTCACTAAATAAGCATATATATGACTACATATAAATATACAAACAGATATACCTATACAAATATTTCTTTTTTTCATTATCATGTACATGACTTTATTAGAAAAATTCGTCATATTGCAGACCGCATACTCCTATTATTTCAGGCTAGTAAATGCTGGTCGCAAATATAACATGGAAACAATGATTGCAGACATAGACCTATTATTTCAGGCTACTCAGCAATTGAGAACTCTAAAGTGTAAGGGGTCTTCACCTAATGGTTACTAAGGGGGTCTTCACCAAAAACGGTTACTAAAAAACAAGGGCTTCACCTAACAGTTATTCAAAGAGTCTTCACCTAATGGTTACTCAATAAATGATTCAATAGCATAATCCGAATTGAGAAAAAAAAAATCTTAACTAAAGGTGGCTGACATATATGTTATACAGAAAATACTTTAATATATATATATATTAAGACGAACATACGCATTTACCATTTCATAAGTTGAAAATCAAATTTGATATTTTATTAACAAAACTTATACTTATATATGTTTGCGAGGAAACGTAACTGCAAAATATTTAAAAGTGAAAACAAAATTTGCATGATTATAATTATTCATTACATATAAAGAAACGAAACGCAGGGAAAGTGAAAAAAAATATTTGCTGACACCGTACGTTGACACGTGTTAATTTGAACTTATCAAACTTTCGATCTTAGAAAAAATTTCTATTAACAGAAAAAAATGTTATCTATTAGATCTTTACAAAAATTTATACAAATGGAAAAAAAAAATTCTATTATCTATTTGTACTTTTTACTAATATATTAACACTACCGAATATACACTATATATCGAACAACATTATTATTTCAAAACTTCTCATGTTTAAGCAGTACTAAAGTAACATAAAGTATAAAAGCTATTTTAAGGGAGGGCGAAAGGGTATTTATTTGACACTTCCGGCTCATTGACGCTATATACTTTATATGACAAAAAAAAATATGGCGACTGGCCATGATAAAACTATTCATTAGGGGAAAAAAAATTGCTTTAACTCTGAAATCTTCATTTTATAATTCCACAAACAAAAAAAACTAATAGAGTGTTAACTTTTTAAATATAAAATATTCATTTTAGCAATTTAAAACTCGAAAAATTTTTTTTTACCTTATTTGCACATTTAACTTGTTAATTAATTCAACAAAAATGACATTTGCTCACATTAGGAAACAAAACTCGGAAAAATTATACATATATTTTTATATAAATATATTAAAGTAAAACAAACTTCTCATGGTACTACTTTTTTTTTTTTTTAAAAAAAATGACATTCGTCCAACTGTGACAAACTGCAGGGAAAACTTTTACATATGACTATTATTTCAAATCCCCTATTCCTATTCTTCCAAAAAAAAAAAAAAAAAAATTCGGCCCAGTTGGTCGATAAAATTGTGGGGAAATTTTTTTACACATATCTATTATCTCGTGTTATTTAAAAAAAAAACATTACATATATGTGTACAAATCCAGGAAAAAAAAATTCTACATATATATTATTCATTAATTTAAAACAGAAGAAAGAAAAAACATTATACACACATAACAAATGTTATACAGGGCATTGCAGGGTATGGAAAATTTCGAATAGCGACACGATGGGCGTCCAAAATGCGGGCAAAAAAAATTTACTGTGACAGTCAGATGATGTATGTTGGTTTAACCCAGTTCGAATACTAGGCGAAAGTACCTCGAGGCCACCCATATGTGAGATATTAAATCAAGAATACTATGACCTCTGCCCTATTCACCTATTCTCGAGGCTAACTATGAACCAACAACATTATCTGAGCCATACATAAATTATTTTTCATCCGGCCAAGCTTAGCATCAGCGGTAGAGACATGGACGGGAACACCTACGGAGCTAAATAGTTAAATGTGCATAAAAGTACTATGAAAAATGTGTTTTGCGTGCCTGGATCATTGGAAAAGTAAAATAAAGCATTATAATAAAATTAGGAAACTCAAGCTTTTTATAGTTAAATAATATGTTTAATTAATGACTTTAAAATATTAAGAATGTTTTTAATGGCCTCCGCTATTCCCCTAAATTAATGAAAAACTAATTAGACAATAAAAACAGATTAAACGATATAATATTTTTGCGGTCTAAGTCTTTTCTTCCCAATTTTAATAAAATTGTCAACTCGAATCTCCTCGATAAAGTACAATAAAAAAAGATCTTTCACAAAGCATTTTCTAATTGCTTTGCGCTAAAAACAGTTTAAAATTATTTAAAATGTATATAGCTAAATCAGATATATGTAATAAGCTAATGGCGGACAAAAGAGGCGTTATCGAGGAGATCAAGTTGGCAAACAAAGGAAACTTACTCGTATTTATTTTACAACACATTGAATAAAATTGGAAAGAGATTTTAAATGAAAAATTAACTTTTAAACTTAACCGCAATGGAATACAAAATATTTATACATGTTAGTAATGAAGAATAGCGAAGGAAAAAGGGTTAAATATATATATATAGATAGATGATCACACATATATATATATCTCTAAGAATAGTCTAATAAAAAATGGTTACATAACAAATATAATTAAATAAAACAAATCAGAAATATAATTCAATGAAGCAATTAAGAAAGGTATAAACAAAAAGGGTAGAAAGTAAATAGTTCAATGAGGAGAGATACCGATTACCATCCTGATTCCTTGGTCATGTTCTGATGTGGTGGCTTGATCCGTCCATCGATAGTTATTTGCCTGGACAAGAAAAGTGGAAATACATAGCATGCTTTTACAAAAAGTCCTACAGACACGGCACAGAGTTCAGATTAATATTGGGTGGATACTATGGCATTTTGATGGTATTTCAGACCTCGATGGCAGGCAAAGCTTGCCTGACCGCCTTGCATGGTAGAATCCATCAAATTCATATGATTTTTAGCTTGTAGCATGTTCAAAATACTCCGTGATTTCGAAGATGACAGTTGAATAACTTTCTTAAGCAAAATGGAAATGAGAAGCAAAATCTGGGAGGTTCAAAGCACAGGAAAAATCTGAAAGAATTCTCTACAGAGAAATCTCAGCAAGCACAAGAAAAAGCCTCCAGAGAAATCTGAAAGAGATCTCTATTAGCAAAAGCAAACTCTGAATAGTCAAGTCTTTTGTTCTCTCTCCTATTTATACCTTTTTGTAAGCTACCTTCTATTGTTTTGCGTATGATCTTAGATCTTGATAAGCCCCCCCATGCTCCTTTGTTTCAAGGTAACATTTTCTAAAAATAACTTTTACTTTTTTATTCTAAATTTCTTTCTTTAAACTTTGAATTTTATTAATTAAAAAAGAAAGAGAAGGCCATCTTTAATTTGCCTTGAATGGGCTAATTAATTAAAAATATACATTCCTTTAGAAAATGTTGGTGGCTTATCTCAAAATAAAATCATATGCCATATTTTAACAAGATTTAAAAAGAAAAATACATTCTTATTTCTTTTAATAAAATAAGCATTTTATTTCAGCAGAATTTTGCATTAACTCATATATATATACGCTTGACGTATATATATGTTTGACTAATAGGTTTTACAAGTAATTTTTATTAACAGAAATTTAATCTTAGAAATGGAATTTATTTAAAATGAAATAGTTAAATGCAAATACAAATTATATAAACATAATTAATTTTAGCTTTAATGCAAAACCCTGCTGATATTGGACTATAAACTTAATTTAGGTTTACAATATTAATTAAGTTTATAGGAAGCGATCATACTTCAGATCCATTGCTTCATTTCCCAATAGTTAGTGAGCAAAAAAAAATGTTAAAAAAAATGCTGTTGCTTCAGGTCAGAGGTAAAATTTTTGTGCCAGGTGAGTTCAAGCCTATTCTTTATTTGCTGTAATACTTAATTTGTTACTAACAGTTTATCCATAATTCAATCTCCTATATCTTAAATTGAGTCCATGTTGTTTTTAATCTAACAAATTATATTTATCTTTTTAATTTCTAAATTTTCCGGGGTTCAGTGATATATACTGCCTTGTACTTTTGGACGGGTTCATGACCCTATCATTTTGGTTTTCTTCTAAGTTTCCGTAGTCAATGTCAGTTAGTATCCGAATCGTGCCTTGAATATCTTGCATTTGAGTGCTTATTAATATTTTCCTTATCCAGGGTGGCATGTTGTGCCTAATCATCCTTACTATCTGCATTTCTGGATAATTGAATGCACTTAGGGCTTTTATTCGATTTACCTGCCTAACAAAAAACTGAGCATAAGTCTCTTGATGATTAGCTGGGTATCTTTCATGCATTATGGAATATGTCAAACCTTCCTGCCACTCTGCACTCCAATACATTGACATCATTGCATTCTCATATTCCATAAATGTTTGTGGTTGTATAGATTAGTTTTAAATGTTTGTCTCTGGCAGATTCTTTTAAATGATGACTGGAGATCACCACTTTTTGTTGTTCTGTCATATTCTGGAATTGAAAAAACATTTTGAGACTGTCTAGGTGGTGTCTAGGGTTTCCACCCGGTTCCCCTCTAAAACATTGTATATGTACAAATTTTGCCACAGGAGATGTTACTGGATTAATTATTATTGGCATAAGGATTTGGTTGCCTTGTTGTGCCTGGATTGGGTTTATGGGTTGACGAATGTTCATTGCCTTTTTATCCTCATTCATCTGTCCATTTTCTTCTCCATCCTGTATTTGATGCTTGACTGACACGTCCAAGGTATGCATATCCTTTCCTAATTCATTATCCATCAATGATTTAAGTTGTGTATCATCTTGTTTCTGTTGATGTTGCCATTTTAACTGAGTATCCTCATCTGGCAATACTTTTGTTCTGGTAGTATGTTGTTGCTGGAGACCCATGTTTTCCTCCAAACGGTTCAGTCTTTGTGATGTCATATTCATGAATTCTTGGAACATGTTCATCATCATTTTGTTTTCATCTCTCATTTCTTTGACGAGATCTTCCAAATTGTATTTTTGGTCACTATGAATATATGTTGCCATATTTGGAAGGTTGAGCACTACCTCCTCATCACTGTCATAATGTTCATCTTCTCTTCTGTTGGTCCATTTTTGCCTATTATTGGCTATTTTGTTATATAACAATCCCACCTTATTTGTAAAACGTATTTTAGTCTTATTATAAACAATCTAGATAAGTATATTTTATCACACGTATCTAGGAGCTATATCCTTCTGTATATATATATATAATATTTTACTTCTTTCTAAAATAAGTCAGTATTCTAAGTTCCAACTATCTGTTTTATTTATATGTTTTCAGAAATTAACTTTGCCTACCCCACGAGGTCCTATCTTAAACCTATGCCTATATGTACCAGTTTTTACATGAAAAAAAATAGAAAAACCTGCCGTGTCTGTTTTTAATATTTATTTATACTACATACTATTCTCCTCACTTTATTTATTTCTATATTTCATTTAAATGTCACTGCTATGTTAATATAATTAAAATAACCCACTTACAGCTTGATCTGGCTTTCTCTGACACCTGAAACAACTAAAAAATGCATTTACATTAATATACAAGTATATATATATATCAAAAGGAATATGTGAGCAAAATATACATAAGTCATGTTTAAAAATTATTTTGGCTCACTAAGCATACATTTTTATTTTGATCATCTACCTCCTATGGTTTGTTTATTTGTAATCCGATATGAGAGATTGCACTTGCCGACAAATTTATTTGATAAGGGTGCCAGTCGACAAGACAATGGCCATATCAAATATACATATTAATGGATAATGATCCAAGCATACATTGATAAGGATTTACAAAGTTTAATGCGATTAAAATTTATTTTGATTTTCACTTCACTTTCAAAAAAATTTGTTTTCATATTGATTCTACTAAACAAAAAAAATAATCTCTACAGGAATAAGTAAATGCTATTTTTAAAAAGATTATTAATTAAGTCTAAGACGTATACAACTTTAAGTAAGGTAACATGTCTGACCTGGGTTCGAAACCACGCTACCATTTTGGTCAAGACACAAAAAAAAATCAATTAAAACAGCCAAAGTACGATTAACAAACAAAACATATATAATAAAAAAATACAATAAATAAAATCCCATGATAACTGCCACTCCGAATTATGAACCTGGGATCGAAACCAAATACCATTTTGGTCACAACCCGAAATAGATTAACAATTATCAAGCAATTTTACAGAATCATGCATTGAGATCAAAAACTGTATAAAAAACATTTATATAAAAACGAGTTTTACCGAACTATAACGAGATGTATACCATATACACCCATATATATGAATATATACTTCACTAAATAAGCATATATATGACTACATATAAATATACAAACAGATATACCTATATAAATATTTCTTTTATTATCATGTACATGATTTTATTTCGAAAAGTTGTTATATTGCAGACTGCATACTCCTATTATTTCAGGCTAGTAAACGCTGGTGGCATATATAACAAGGAAACAATGATTGCAGACATAAACCTATTATTTCAGGCTACTCAGCAATTCAGAACTCTAAAATGTAAAGGGTTTTCACCTAACGATTACTAAAAAAAAGTCTTCACCTAGCAGTTACTAAAAGGGTCTTCACCTAAACAGTTACTCAAAGGGGTCTTCATCAAATGGTTACTCAATAAATGATTCCAATAGCATAATCCGAACTGAAAAAAAAAATCTTATCTAAAGGTGGCTGACATAATGTTATGCAAAATATATTTTATATATATTTTTATTAAAATGAACATAACGCATCTACTTTTTATAAAGTTGAAAATTAAGTTTGCTATTATTGAAATAAAATTATTTTTATATATTATTTGCAAGGAAACGTAATTGCAAAATATTTAAAAGTGAAAAAAATTTTTGCATGATTAAAATTATTCATTATATTAAAAGAATAGAAACCGCAGAGAAAGTGAAAAAAATATTTGCTGACACCATACACTGACACGTGTTAATTTGAACTTATCAAACTTTCGATCTTAGAAAAAATTTCTATTAACGGGAAAAAAATGTTATCTATTAGATCTTTACAAAAATTTATACAAACAGAAAAAAAATTCTATTATCTATTTGTACTTTTTACTAAAATATTAACACTACCGAATATATACATATTTCAAAAAACATTATTATATTCAAAATTGCTCATGTTTAAGCAATACTAAAAATAATCTATAGTACGAAAGCTATTTTAAGGGAGGGCGGGTGGGTATTTATTTGACACTTCCGCCTCATAGAAGCTATATACTTTATATGACAAAAAAAACAATATGGCGACTGGCCATGAGAACACTACTCATTAGGAAAAAAATTTTTGCTATAACTCTGAAATTTATTCTAATTATATATTCACTAAAAACAAACTAATGGAGTGCTAACTTTTCTAAATGTAAACTCTTCATTCTATCTGATTTAAAACTCGGGGAAAAAAAATTTTACCTTATACACATTTAACTTTTTTAATTAATCCAACAAAAATGACATTTGGCTCACATTAGGAAACAAAACTCGGAAAAATTATACATATATTTTTATATAAATATATTAAACTAAAACAAACTTCTCAGGGTGCTAAATTTTAATTTTAAAAATGACATTCGTCCCGTGGCGAAAAACTCAAAGCAAAAATTTTTTTTATGTATAACTAACTATTATTTTGTGTTATTTTAAAAAAAACATTATATATATACATACAAATCCAAGGAAAAAAAAATTCTACATATATATTATTCATTAATTTAAAACAAGAAGAAAGAAAAAAACATTATACACACATACAAATGTTATACAGGGCATTGCAGGGTATGGAAAATTTTGAATTGCCACACTATGGGCATCCAAAATGTGGAGGAAAAAATTTACTGTGACAGTCAGATGATGTATGTTGGTTTAACCCAGTTCAAATACTAGGCGAAACTACCTTGAGGTCACCTATATGTGAGATATTAAATCAAGAATACTATGACCTCTGCCCTATTCGCCTATTCTCGAGGCTAACTACGAATCAACAACATTATCTGAGCCATACATAAATTATTTTTCATCTGGCCAAGCTTAGCATCAGCAGTAGAGACATGGACAGGAACACCTACAGAGCTAAATAGTTAAATGTGCATAAAAGTACTATGAAAAATGTGTTTTGCGTGCCTGGATCATTGGAAAAGTAAAATAAAGCATTATAATAAAATTAGGAAACTCAACCTTTTTATAGTTAAATAATATGTTTAATTAATGACTTTAAAATATTAAGAATGTTTTTAATGGCCTCTGCTATTCCCCTAAATTAATGAGAAACTAATTAGACAATAAAAACAGATTAAACGATATAATATTTTTGCGGTCTAAGTCTTTTCTTCCCAATTTTAATAAAATTGTCAACTCGAATCTCCTCGATAAAGTACAATAAAAAAAGATCTTTCGCAAAGCATTTCTAATTGCTTTGTGCTAAAAACAGTTTACAATTATTTAAAATGTATATAGCTAAATCAGATATGTGTAATAAGCTAATGGCGGACAAAAGAGGCGTTATCGAGGAGATCAAGTGGGCAAACAAAAAGGAAACTTACTCATATTTAATTTGCAATACAATTGAAATTGGAAAGATATTTTAATGAAAAACTAACTTTTAAACTTAACCGCAATGGAATACAAAATATTTATACATGTTAGTAATGAAGAATAGCGATGGAAAAAGGGTTAAATATATATATAGATAGATGATCACACATATATAGATATGTCTAAGACTAGTCTAATAAAAATAGTTACATAACAAATATAATTAAATAAAACAATTCAGAAATATAATTCAATGAAGCAATTAAGAAAGGTATGAACAAAAAAGGGTAGAAAGTAAATAGTTCAATGGAGGAGAGATCGATTACCATCCTGATTCCTTGGTCATGTTTTTTCAACATACATGGTATTGATCCATCCATCGATAGGTATTTGCCCGGACAAAAAAAGTGGAAATATGTAGCATGCTTTATGAAAAGTCCTACAGACACGACATAGAGTTCAGATTAATATTGGGTGGATACTGTGGCATTTTGATGGTATTTAGGACCTCAATGGCAGGCAATGCTTGCCTAACCACCTCACATGGTAGAATCCATCAAATTCATATGATTTTTAGCTTGTAGCATGTTCAAAATTCTCCGTGATTTTGAAGATGACAGTTGAATAACTTTCTTGAGCAAAATGGAAATGAGAAGCAAAATCTGGGAGGTTCAAAGCACAGGAAAAATCTGAAAGAATTCTCTACAGAGAAATCTCAGCAAGCACAAGAAAAAGCCTCCAGAGAAATCTGAATGAAATCTCTATTAGCAAAAGCAAACTCTGGATAACCAAGTCTTTTGTACTCTCTCCTATTTATACCTTTTTGTAAGCTACCTTCTTTTGTTTTGCGTATGATCTTAGATCTTGATAAGCCCTGCCACGCTCCTTTGTTTCAAGGTAACATTTTCTAAAAATAACTTTTACTTTTTTATTCTAAATTTCTTTCTTTAAACTTTGAATTTTATTAATTAAAAAAGAAAGAGAAGGCCATCTTTAATTTGCCTTGAATGGGCTAATTAATTAAAAATATACATTCCTTTAGAAAATGTTGGTGGCTTATCTCAAAATAAAATCATACGCCAAGTTTTAACAAGATTTAAAAAGAAAAATACATTCTTATTTCTTTTAATAAAATAAGCATTTTATTTCAGCAGAATTTTGCATTAACTCATATATATATATATATATATATATATATATATATATATATATATATATATATATATATATATATATATATTGTACCCTCACTTCCAGAAATATAATATAACTTAAAATATGACTAGCTCAATTAAATTGTTATGCTCTACTAAAATATGTATAACTATTATTAATATATTTTTATAATACTATATCTTATCAAATTTAGTACAACTAACAGAAAATTAATATAGTTCAATATCATGTACTAATTAAATAAGTATTTATTAAATCATGAGACTATGAAGTGAAGTTACAAGTGGTAATATGAATTTACATTGAGCCTATGTCTTCTAAGACATTATCTCAATGGCATAAGAATACTATTACCTCTTTATTATCTCACTAATACATCTATAGCACTCCTATGTCTTTTATGAAAATTAACTAACTTCAATAATATCAATAAATAAATCTCAATCTTTTATCAAAGAAATATAACTAAATAATCTCAGGTTCTTTTAATTATCTTAAAGTAATAATACTTCTTGCAGATAGGCATGATAAGGGATTTAATATCAGACCTAACTAGACTTAACTTATAATAATAATAAATAACTAATAATAATAATCTCCAGTGTATAAGTTAACCTTATTTATTTTATTATACTACTAATCATTAAAAAAACAAGTAAATCATCTACATGTCTTTCATCTTCATATAGTATCTTAATTAAGAATATAATAAAATCTTATAATCTAATAATATGTGGCAATAAATAATATTATACTTTTATTATTATGCATTATAATTATTTCATGACCATAATAACATAATATGTTAATATCAATTAATTTTTATAAATTATATTAAGAAAATACTGTATTTTCTTTTTTTAAAAAAAAATAATAATAATAATAATAATAATAATTTAATTCATATTGTGCAAATATTATGTTTTATTCAAATTATCTGTTGTCAAATGCTGTGGTGCAAAATAATGAATTCGACACACTTTTAAAACAATTTAAACAAATTTATTTACATCAACTTTAATAAACAACTTATATACATTATTTACATTATAAGTGGAAATCAAGAAAATAAAAATAAAAAAAATAATAATAATACAAGATTCTTACATTGTTGTTATTTCTATAATCCAAAATAAATAATCCATACATTTCTTAAATGTTTTATTAGTAACATGTAATTGAGTCTATGAACTTATATTTTACTAGATATCATTTATAATCATTTAGTACAATAGAAGGCTTTTATGTAAAATATCACTTATGTAGCATATGTAAAATAATCAAACTTTAATAATTAAAATGCTACTCCGTTTAAGTATTCTAGCTATTTCTATTATAATGTAACTATTATGTATTACATTTATTATTAGCATTAACTAAATATCAACTAATGTATAGATTGATATAACTTTGTAATATTATGTGACTTTTATTGATTACATAACTATTTACTTCATTCTGATGTAATTTCATAATATATGTCTTACCAAAATATGCAATACATATATGTTCTTTTCTTAAAAATATTTTTAAAATTATTCAACAATTTTGTGAAGATGAAATTTTTATTTATAAATTACCAATTTATAAAGTTATTATATTAAAATAAAATTCTATGATTCTTTTCCATCTAAACTATTATTCTTCTCTACTTGTTATTCCTATTCCCTCTTAATAAAACCCTATCTTCAAATATCATTCTAATCTTATTTAACTTCAGTATCAGCTTACCAATTTTTTAAAAAAAAAATGACTATCCAAACTCTATTATATCTCATCATCTATATCTGATAAACCCTTCAAACAAAATATAACTTTCTATATAAAATTAATTTAACTTGTCTAATAAAAAATAAAAAAATATAGATATATATTTTTTTTTTACTTCTTACTAACTTGAAAATAAATATAAATGATTCATACTAATATAATAAATCAAATTCCTAATATTGTAACAGAAAACATTAGAGTGTATTCATAAAAGAATCATATAATTATTTCTGGATAACTCTTATTACGTTGTAATAAATTTATATTGTAAAATAAAGTATGCATATTAAAATAAAACTATTATTGATAATATTATGCGTGTATGTTCTTTAAATATTTATACATTCACTCAACAATCAAATAATATTTGGTTTATCTAAAGAAAACAAAGCAAAATACATTAAATTATTAATATTATATAATTATTACCATAAATGATACTCCAATTTATAATCAGCCAAAACGATGTCCTCCAGGATTATAGTTTTACAAAAATAATATCACATTTATACTCAACAATTATTCTTAAAATATTACGTGTTATAAAATTATATAAAAAATAAATTTTATGAAATTAAGTGTTATATTAATGTGTAATTACTTTTAAAATGTACCTCTCTTATCTTTAATAGATCAATAAATAATTAAATATCTATGTTAGTTAAGAAAACAAAATATGTTACATATAATCCAACGGTGTCTTCTTTCCACCCACAATTGTTCTTTTTTCCTAGGCACAACATTTTACCAACACCACTTCCTTTTTCCGGTACATCACATGTTTAAACAGTTTTATGAAATAAATGGAAAACGTTTTTTTTTTTAAAAAAAATATAAGATAAAATAAGTTCCACCATAAAGAAACAAAATAATAATTAAAACAGTTTATAGGATCCGGATTTATTTAAAAGTTATTATCTTCCTAGGATTAATTAATATTTAAATGTTTAATCTAAATTTTATAAAAATTGACTTGGATATCCATGTATACTTATTTGCGCATTCTTTAACAAATATTTAGGTAAAATCAATCTCCAAATTCTTCTGTACGACCAGCGTCCAGACTTTACTATATAATATTTTTTCTTTTTACAGGTATTTGTTTACCAATTAAATTTCCGATTTATCTGCCTTTTAAAATTATCGAAATCTAGTCTTTTAAACAATAAAGACTTAATAAGGCAAGTATTTCTGCAATTACTATTAACTTCCATATCTTTACCAAAAGATATATTAAAATATATAATTTTAAAAAATACTTTCTTCATAAAGAAGTATTTATCTTTCTTTAAAATATTTGTTTATAAAAAATTAATTATAATCAACTTTTAAATTCATATAATGTCCAATATATTATTTTTATCCAACTAGTAATTCTCTTAGTTAATCCAGCGTTCACTATATTTGTAATATAAGGTTTCCAACTTATTTTATCATTATACGATATTTTCATGATTATTTGATAGTAAAATTGAGCCTTGATAGAGACGATCAATAGGGAACTATAAATAAATTAGCACTGCATATTAAACGGTAAACTTTTTATAAAATTATTTAAAACTACTCTCTTATAAATTAAGAAACTATTACGAGAGCGTCTATAATTTTTTACTTAGCTATATTTAATAGCACACTTCACTTAAAAGAAATTATAATCACCCTCTGAACAATTGAATCTCGGTTTTTATACCGGAAGAAATTACCCACTTGATTGGTAAATTAAACAATCACCTTGCTAGCCTATTTACATATCTTACCAACAATACGAAATTAAAAATAAATAATGACTTATTTAATATTTATTATTTATTACATTACTTAATTCTTAAATTAATTTTTATCATTTATTTAAATCCATTAAACATTTTTTTAAAAAGATATGTTTTTATTTATTTCACTTTTAACTTTTATAAGACTATTTTTCTAAACAAACTAAGTCTATTTTTATTCATTATATTTTTTAAACAGTATTTTAAAAATCAGATTTAATATTTCACGCTAATTATTTTTATTTTTATCTCGTGATAGCCAATATAATATTTATAAATTTTATAATAGAATTTTAAAACAGTTTTGCAACTTTACTAAAAAAAAACTTACAAGCATATGTGTACATATGTCTATCTGTCACCTGATTTACAACACAGTTATAAACGCTTGTAATTATCTAAAAATAAACTAACAATTCAATTTTATAAAATAAATATTTTTTTAAAACAAATAATATACTATAACAACTTTAAAATAATAATTCGATATTATAAAATCAAATATTAATCTTCTATTATATACTTTTAATAACAAAAATATTTATATTCACTTACTAAATATTAATCTTTATCAACAATAAATACATATGCATTTAATTTTAACTTGTCTTTTTTTTAAAACTTTTAGCTTCAAACATTTATTTACAAAACTTATTAATGCAGTATTGATCATGGCCAGTTTTCCCAACCATATAATATTATCATTTTTTTTTTTATCGAAACGTCTCTCTCAAATATTAGCACAACTTCACATATCAAATATTCATAGTTTACTTTAGTTAAACTTTTGAAAGATTATTATAAATAAAATCAACATCATATAGCTATAATATATCTTAAATTTAAAATTTTTTTTTAACAAATTGATATAACAATTGTATAGAGACCCATACAAAAGGGCACAATATATATATATACGCTTGACGCATATATATGTTTGATTAAAAGGTTTTAACAAGTAATTTTCTATTAACAGAAATCTAATCTTAGAAATGGAATTTATTTAAAATGAAATAGTTAAATGCAAATACAAATTATATAAACATAATTAATTTTAGTTTTAATGCAAAACCCTGCTGATATTGGACTATAAACTTAATTTAGGTTTACAATATTAATTAAGTTTATAAGAGGCTGTGAAGCATGGATCATACTTCAGATCCATTGCTTCAATATATATAATTAAATCACGGAAACATTAAAAAATTAATTTAGCAACAATTGTGATAACTATTGAGAAGTTTATATTTTTTGAAAAACTTTATTCTATATTTCAACTGCTTTATTTCTTATTAGACTTAAGTCACTTCTTTCCAATGTAATGTTTTCAAATTTTATGACTATCTATACCCATAATAATATTTCTCATAATGTTACCATAATTTATTATATATATACCTGTTATTTTTATTTTGCAACATCCATAACATAAAAATATTAAATGGACTAAATTTAAAATTAAACTAAAGCTTCTAATGTAACATAATAAAATAAACTTTCAAAACAAATACTTGTTTTTGTGTTTTACGTTTTTAAAACTTTATCATATAAGTAAAGTTTAGTTGTAGTTTTTTTCTTTTTTGCAATAAAATTTATATCTTTCGTGTTGCCTTTTATTTTATATATATATATATTATAACCTCTCAATTTAACTTCGTTTGAAAGCGACTCAGTGAATACGAATGTTAATTGTGCTAAAACGAAAATCGGAACGAGAGAAACTGAAAACATGCAAACGCTTCCGGTTGCGTTTATGTGTACTGGAAACGCGTTCGCATATGGTTGAACTTTTATAACATATTAACCCACACGAATGCACTCACTTTAGATTTTTCAAACAAAATAATCAATGTAAACATAATTTTTCAGGGTGTTAAATATTGGCTACTAAACTTTTAAAATATAATATATATTTTTTATAATATTTCAACAATCATTAGTTTATTACTAAGTGATTTCATACTTATATAATTTTGTTTTATCTATTCATTAACTACATAATTTTAGGGTTTCTATTAATAAATTTTTATTAAGACTTATTTCATAATTATCTCAGGGCTTTTCTTTAATAAACATTTACTACTATCAAGATGAATATGCTTATCAGGGATTGTTACATACGCATTCTATTTTTAACTTATTGTATTCAAATAGCAAATATAATAAAAATATTTAAGTAATCTTACATGAATCAGCAGTGTAATATCTTGACCTGAACTTAAATGGTATCAAAATGATGATTAAATAATAATACCTTATGCTTTAATAAAAATAACAAAATTGTTTATTTCAGATAAATAACAAACAAAATAATAACAGTAAAATACAAATCAGCAATATAGGATAACAAATATTTAAGATAAATAAATGTATTTGTCTCTTTTTGAAGGTGGGTGTGGTGCACTGATTATATCTACAGCTGATGTATAAACTCATGATATGTGTGGCAATACAATATACATGTTATAAAAAATGGATTGCAATATTTTATCCCACTTTTATTTTGAACATATAATCAAATTAAGTATCCCAAAACTATAAATTTAATGCTTACACATTTGTCACTTTCTTTATCTACTCGACTTTGAATTCAAATTTGATTAGTGTAAAAATTTATTTTACAAACACTAGGTAAATAGAGTATTATATCATTGCAACAAATCTCAACTCGTAATTTTAAATTAATTATATCATATATTTTAATACTTAGTATTTGGTGAACCAAATATAAATAACTTTTATCCTTAAAAAATATATTACTTATTCTAAAGAGTTTTTACTCAAATCTGGATCTAGAAAAGAACTTTAAAATTTGTAACAAATGATGAAATATAACGTAATTCACATCTAAAGTTATAAAGCCATTTTTATATATTTGCAAAAAAAAATGCTTCCTTTTGCATTCACTCTATTTTAACAATTAAAAAAAAAAATTGTCCACTTTTTTATGACTTCCAATGTTATTTGAAAGAGTGAATTTTTACATTAATTAAAATGGTCACTCTAATAATTATTAATAAATAAACAACTGCTATTAAATACATAATGTTGAGAATGTATAATAGTATTTACAGAAATATATATATATATAATAAACAAATCAGACTTACTGGAATCATTTTAACAAAGTTTATAGAAATGCCATCTTTTATAGCACTGCTAATTTATCATTAGAATAAAAAATGGTCCACTAACATAACTTTTATTCTATTATATGAATAATAAATTAAGCTTAAACTAGACAATTCACAGTTTCAAATAAAAAGATATAAATTATAAAGATTGTAATAACTATGTAAATAGACAATAGTTATTAAATGTGTAATGAATATATGATAATATTTATAGAGAAGTAAAATATAAATGCACATACCATAATAACAATTCAGATTTGATTTTTTTAATGACACTAGTAAGTCACTCTTGAATTTACATTTGGAGTTTCCTTATTATGTATTTTCAGTTCTATATATTTAATAGCCAATGTTTATTAATAATATTACTAAAATTATTAGAATTTATATCGTAATTATTATTTGAAACTATGGTTTCATTGAAATTTTACAAAGTTCAAAGTTAATACAAAATTTCATCTTTTTGAATATCAATAATTATTTTTTTCTAGTATCAATGATTGATGTAAAAGAAGTTTGATAGGATTGGACTATTTCTTGTCAGAATTATAAATCATCATGAATGCAAAAGAATAAATTATTTTAAAGTTTATTAAAAGGATTCTAGTATGTCTAATTTGTGAATTATTATGTTATGAAGATTTAGAGTTTTTTTTTTATAAATATTATTGTATATTCTATTATATGGTTTAATAATTTTTCATTTACAGGATTATTTAAATTGTTGAAATATATACACATATAAAAAGACATTTTTGATGAAATTAGTAGGTCTAATTAGCTTAAAGTTTGAATACAAGAAGTATTTTGAAATATTTTACATAAATGATAATTTACAAGATATTTTAGATTATTTTGGTATCTGGACCAAAGAAAATCACTCAATTATTGATTGGTACATGAAGACCTAGTTTTTTTTAGCTAAAGAATAAAAGATTATTCTTCTTCACTGTTCATATGCAAAAATAAACTAAAATGCCATATTATCTGCAATAAACTATTTAAAATGGCTTATCTTATTGAGTGTAAATATTTCTAATAAAAATATGTCTAGATAATTAAAAAAATAGCATAGTATAATCAAACAATAAATAACATTTGTATATCATTTATGGTAAAATTTGTTACTATTATCCCTTTCAAAAAACTATTTATTATAGCTATAATAGACATAAGTCTTAAATTCCAATAATCTCTTTATATTATTAAAATACATATATAATCAGAAAAAAATTAGTGAGATTTAATGTAAATCCCAATAAGTTATACTTGTTTGGTGTACTTTTTAAAAGAAATTTTAATTATGATGTTGAGAAAAAACATACACCATAGCAAGCTAAAATCAAATCAACTAGTAATAATATTTAACTAACCCTTTCTTCTTGATTTTATTATTGTGTTTTTTTGTAAATGTCAGACTAAATAAAGTGTATTTATTTTTTAATACACAAAAAGTATTATGTGTAGCAATCTAACATATAAAAAGTTAGATATTCTAAAATCTTTCAAGATATGAATAAGATAGAATCTTAAAATCTTATACATGTGAAATATTTGTAATAAAAATATCAACATTTTATGTGAAATATATTTAATAAAATTGAGAGTTTAACTTCTTGAAATGTCTAATATAAGAAATGTCAAACATTCAACATATTAAAGAGTACTAAATGGTTATCATCTATTTGAAAGCAATTTTTTAATTACAAAATATAAAATTTAAAATATTTATATGAAGTATATATAATGAAATCAAAAAATTTAAAATATATGTATAAAACATATGTCAGAAGTTTAACTTCCTCATAACTTTCAGTACATGCATATAAATCATGTTATATTGAAATATTCCAATATATAAAATACATTATAAGCATAATAACTTAGCTTTATAGTTGTTGTTTTTTTTTCCAATTTATTGAAGCATATGGTATAATAATAATAATAATAATAATAATAATAATAATAATAATAATAATAATAATAACAATAATAATAATAATAATAATAATAATAATAATAATAATAATAATGAGAATGCGCATAATAATAATAATAATAATAATAATAATAATAATAATAATAATAATAATAATAATAATAATAATAATAATAATAATAATAATAATAATAATAATAATAATAATAATAATAATAATAATAATAATAATAACAACAACAACAACAACATGTATATTCTTTATAAAATATCAGTATAATAGGAAGAGTAGGTCAAAGTTCTGTGAATGTAATTTCATTCTGAAACTGGAAAAGTTCAATTTATATTATTTGATCAGCAATCTATCAAATATATATATATAAATTAGAATTGTTATTAATCATAAATATTTAAAAATGAAGTAAATAATTTTAAAAATGCTATCAAAAAAGACTAATAGCAGAGTCCAATAAATTAACACCTTAAAAGTAGTATTAAAAGATTTTTGTAGGCTTTTAGTTATAAATACTAATAATTTACTAAGATTTTTTCATCTATTTTTAGATACATTTCAGTTATAATACAATCAGGCAATAGTACTAATTAACAACTATTATTGCAAACTAAAATCATGCCATGTCATAATATTGGAATTACTTTTGGTTTTTAAGAATTAAAAATTAGACATTAATATGATAGATGTGAAATCTAGACACTTTATAACTTTCTAACTCTCCCACGGTTATATATAATAAGTAAAAGATTTTTAAGGACTTTTAAATCTTAATATTGTTAATTTAATGAGATTACTCCATGTACATTTACAAAAAATTGTCTATGATATAACTAAGTAACATATTAATGTGTGTATGTATATTGTTACCCAAAGTCAGTTAGGTAGTAGCAAGAGAAAAGTACATTTTATGTGGAGGTGCGTGTAAGATCAGTTGCGCACTTACGAAGATAAATTAAAATGAATGCCTGTATATTTTTCACATAAAATAAATAATAATAACTATTCCAGAATTTAATAATACATTAAATTTTAAGAACAATAAAATGTCCAGGATATTATTATATGTGTATGATAATAATATGTCTGTATTCTTAAACAAATATGTTACAATATCTCATACGTTACAATAACTCTTATGAAAAGAACTACTTTAATACAAAATAATATTCATGTTATAAGGCTAGAAATTTAATTTTATTTTAGTCATAAATTAAATACAATGTTCAATTAATTATTTATCTCATGATTATTATCTAAACCAATCTTGAGCATTCATTTTAAAAGATGTATAGATTTAATGTTTATTATGTTATTCTAAGTATGATAAATGTAAAAGGGGATTTTATAGTAAATCATCTTACTCTACCAGTTTGTATTTCAGATAACAATAGAAATAATAAGTAGTGTACATACACTTGATAATAAAAACGTAATTTGATAGCTTAGAAGTATGACCTTTTATTTCAAAATAGCAAAGACAATGATTTCAATAATGACACACAGATGTATTAAATATAACAATTGCTTTATTTTGAAGAATAAGTATATGAATAAAATAAAATTATAAGCAAACAATAATAAACGTAATTTAATAAAAATTTTACAACCGTATATTATAGTAAATATTATTGATTGTTCTATGTGAATAAGCTAGGCTTGAGTTATAACTATGTGTGTAATTCTAAAGTGTTGCAAAGACATAGCACTCTATTAAAGAGGATTGAACAATATTAAATCAAAACCTCATTTTACACACAGGAGGATAATAATGTTTTATAATGTCCTTAATTATTTGGTAACGGTATTCAATAGATTGCCAACCTCATTTTATCAACCTGGCTAGTGTTTTCATTTTTTTGGAGTAAATGAAATTATTTACTTAGCATTCCTAAATGATATACAAAATACATAGCTTTATATATTATATATTACACGATCATCATTTCTTATGCTTGCTCATAACTGTTAATAAAACAGGCAAAACTATCCATACAGAAGTGCCACTCAGTGCAAGCCAGAGTCATCAATAGATGCCAGAAAGCTTGTGCATAAAATTCCTATCTAGTGCCTACTCATCCAACATCCCCAAACTAGTTTCTGGCTTGTGGTCTTCATCAGTGAGGAGCCTTGGATCTGAGAGCACTGCACCTAGATCTTAGGATTTAATGCAACCCTCCAGCAGCCATTATTTAACTCTATCCAACTACAAAACTATGAGAACAACATTGAATAAACAACAGTATATAGTCATATAGGTCTGAACTTTGTTAAGTACCAATACATTTTGGTGTCTTTGGTTTTTTAATAACCATAGCCACCACTATCCTACTAGGCAGGATAACGGTTATAAGCAAGCATAAGAAATGGTGATTGTTTGAGGTTTGGTGTTTTAATATCAATCCACCCTAGTAGGACAGTGGTGGCTATGGTTATTAAAAAACAAAGACACCAAAATGTATGGGTACTTAACTAAGTTCAGACCTATATAATTATATAAGTTAATGAGCTTGGATTGAAAATACTGTTGTTTATTCAATTTTGTTCTCATAGTTTTGTAGTTGGATAGAGTTAAAAGATGGCTGCTGGAGAGTTGCATTAAATCCTAAGATCTAGGTGCAGTGCTCTCAGATCCAAGGCTCCTCACTGATAAAAACCACAAGCCAGAAACTAGTTTGGGGATGTTGGATGAGTAGGCACTAGATAGGAATTTTATGCACAAGTTTTCTGGCATCTATTGATGACTCTGGCTTGCACTGAGTGGCACTTCTGTATGGATAGTTTTGCCTGTTTTATTAACAGTTATGAGCAAGCATAAGAAATGATGATTGTGTAATGTATAATATATAAAGCTATGTATTTTGTATATCATTTAGGAACGCTAAGTAAATAATTTCATTTACTCCAAAAGAATGAAAACACTAGCCAGTTTGATAAAATGAGGTTGATAATCTATTGAATACCGTTACCAAATAATTAAGGACATTATAAAACATTATTATCCTCCTGTGTGTAAAATGAGGTTTTGATTTAATATTGTTCAATCCTCTTTAATAGAGTGCTATGTCCTTGCAACACTTTAGAATTACATACATAGTTATAACTCAAGCCTAGCTTATTCACATAGAACAATCAATAATATTTACTATAATGTACGGTTGTAAAAATTTTATTAAATTACGTTTATTATTGTTTGCTTATAATTTTATTTTATTCATATACTTATTCTTCAAAATAAAGCAATTGTTATATTTAATACATCTGTGTGTCGTTATTGAAATCATTGTCTTTGCTATTTTGAAATAAAAGGTCATACTTCTAAGCTATCAAATTATGTTTTTATTATTAAGTGTATGTACACCACTTATTATTTATATTGTTATCTGAAATACAAACTGGTAGAGTAAGATGATTTACAATAAAATTCCCTTTTACATTTATCATACTTAGAATAACTTAATAAACTTCAAATCTATACATCTTTTAAAATGAATGCTCAAGATTGATTTAGATAATAATCCTGAGATAAATAATTAATTGAACATTGTATTTAATTTATGACTAAAATAAAATTAAATTTCTAGCCTTATTTAAAATGCATATTATTTTGTATTAAAGTAGTTCTTTTCATAAGAGTTATTGTAACGTATGAGATATTGTAACATATTTGTTTAAGAATACAGACATATTATTATCATACACATATAATAATATCCTGGACATTTTATTGTTCTTAAAATTTAATGTATTATTAAATTCTAGAATAGTTATTATTATTTATTTTATGTGGAAAATATACAGGCATTCATTTTAATTTATCTTCGTAAGTGCGCAACTGATCTTACACGCACCTCCACATAAAATGTACTTTTCTCTTGCTACTACCTAACTGACTTTGGGTAACAATATACATACACACATTAATATGTTACTTAGTTATATCATAGACAATTTTTTGTAAATGTACATGGAGTAATCTCATTAAATTAACAATATTAAGATTTAAAAGTCCTTAAAAATCTTTTACTTATTATATATAACCGTGGGAGAGTTAGAAAGTTATAAAGTGTCTAGATTTCACATCTATCATATTAATATCTAATTTTTAATTCTTAAAAACCAAAAGTAATTCCAATATTATGACATGGCATGATTTTAGTTTGCAATAATAGTTGTTAATTAGGACTATTGCCTGATTGTATTATAACTGAAATGTATCTAAAAATAGATGAAAAAATCTTAGTAAATTATTAGTATTTATAACTAAAAGCCTACAAAAATCTTTTAATACTACTTTTAAGGTGTTAATTTATTGGACTCTGCTATTAGTCTTTTTTGATAGCATTTTTAAAATTATTTACTTCATTTTTAAATATTTATGATTAATAACAATTCTAATTTATATATATTTTTAATAGATTGCTGATCAAATAATAGAAATTGAACTTTTCCAGTTTCAGAATGAAATTACATTCATAGAACTTTGAACTACTTTTCCTATTACACTGAGATCTTATAAAGAATATACATGTTGTTGTTGTTGTTGTTGTTGTTGTTATTATTATTATTAGTATTATTATTATTATTATTATTATTATTATTATTATTATTATTATTATTATTATTATTATTATTATACCAAATGCTTCAATAAATTTGAGAAAAAAAAAACAACTATAAAGCTAAATTATTATTATTATAATGTATTTTATATATTGAAATATTTCAATATAACATGATTTATATGCATGTATTGAAAGTTATAAAGAATTTAAACTTCTGACATATGTTTTATACATATATTTTAAATTTTTTGATTTCATTATATATACTTCATATAAATATTTTAAATTTTATATTTTGTAATTAAAAAATTGCTTTCAAATAGATGATAACCATTTAGTACTCTTTAATATGTTGAATGTTTGACATTTCTTATATTAGACATTTCAAGAAGTTAAACTCTCAATTTTATTAAATTTATTTCACATAAAATTTTGATATTTTTATTACAAATATTTCACATGTATAAGATTTTAAGATTCTATCTTATTCATATCTTGAAAGATTTTAGAATATCTAACTTTTTATATGTCAGATTGCTACACATAATACTTTTTGTGTATTAAAAAATAAATACACTTTATTTAGTCTGACATTTACAAAAAACACCAATGATAAAATCGGGTTAGTTAAATATTATTACTAGTTGATTTGATTTTAGCTTGTTATAATATATGTTTTTTCTCAACATCATAACTAAAATTTTTTTTAAAAAGTACACTGAACAAGTTTAACTTATTAGGATTTACATTAAATCTCACTAAAGCTTTTCTGATTATATATGTATTTTAATAATATAAAGGGATTGTTGGAGTTTAAGACTTATGTCTATTATAGCTATAATAAATAGTTTTTTGAAAGGAATAATAGTAACAAATTTTACCATAAATGATATACAAATGTTATTTATTGTTTGATTATACTATGCTATTTTTTTATTTATCTAGACATATTTTATCAGAAATATTTACACTCAATAAGATAAGCAGTTTTAAATAGTTTATTGCAGATAATATGGCATTTTAGTTCATTTTCACATATGAACAGTGAAAAAGAATAATCTTTTATTCTTTAGCTAAAAAAAACTAGGTCTTCATGTACCAATCAATAATTGAGTGATTTTCTTTGGTCCAGATACCAAAATAATCTAAAATATCTTGTAAATTATCATTTATGTAAAATATTTCAAAATACTTCTTGTATTCAAACTTTAAGCTAATTAGACCTACTAATTTCATCAAAAATGTCTTTATATGTGTATATATTTCAACAATTTAAATAATCCTGTAAATGAAAAATTATTAAACCATATAATAGAATATACAATAATATTTATAAAAAAAAAACTCTAAATCTTCATAACATAATAATTCACAAATTAGACATACTAGAATCCTTTTATAAACTTTAAAATAATTTATTCTTTTGCATTCATGATGATTTATAATTCTGACAAGAAATAGTCCAATCCTATCAAACTTCTTTTACATCAATCATTGATACTAGAAAAAAATAATTATTGATATTCAAAAAGATGAAATTTTGTATTAACTGTGAACTTTGTAAAATTTCAATGAAACCATAGTTTCAAATAATAATTAAGATATAAATTCTAATAATTTTAGTAATATTATTAATAAACATTGGCTATTAAATATATAGTACTGAAAATACATAATAAGGAAACTTCAAATGTAAATTCAAGAGTGACTTACTAGTGTCATTAAAAAAATCAAACCTGAATTGTTATTATGGTATGTGCATTTATATTTTACTTCTCTATAAATATTATCATATATTCACTACACATTTAATAACTATTGTCTATTTACATAGTTATCACAATCTTTAGAATTTATATCTTTTTATTTGAAACTGTGAATTGTCTAGTTTAAGCTTAATTTATTATTCATATAATAGAATAAAAGTTACGTTAGTGGACCATTTTTTATTCTAATGATAAATTAGCAGTGCTATAAAAGATGGCATTTCTATAAACTTTGTTAAAATGATTCCAGTAAGTCTGATTTGTAAATTATTATTATGAAATATATATATATAATTTATTTTTCTGTAAATACTATTATACATTCTCAACATTATGTATTTAATAGCAGTTGTTTATTTATTAATAATTATTAGAGTGACCATTTTAATTAATGTAAAAATTCACCCTTTCAAATAACATTGGAAGTCATAAAAAAGTGGACAATTTTTTTTTTAATTGTTAAAATAGAATGAATGCAAAAGGAAGCATTTTTTGTGCAAATATATAAAAATGGCTTTATAACTTTAGATATGAATTACGTTATATTTCATCATTTGTTACAAATTTTAAAGTTCTTTTCTAGATCCAGATTTGAGTAAAAACTCTTTAGAATAAGTAATATATTTTTTAAGGATAAAAGTTATTTATATTTGGTTCACCAAATACTAAGTATTAAAATATATGATATAATTAATACTCTATTTACCTAGTGTTTGTAAAATAAACTTTACACTAATCAAATTTGAATTCAAAGTCGAGTAGATAAAGAAAGTGACAAATGTGTAAGCATTAAATTTATAGTTTTGGGATACTTAATTTGATTATATGTTCAAAATAAAAGTAGGATAAAATATTGCAATCCATTTTTTATAACATGTATATTGTATTGCCACACATATCATGAGTTTATACATCAGCTGTAGATATAATCAGTGCACCACATACACCTTCAAAAAGAGACGAATACATTTCTTTGTCTTAAATATTTGTTATCCTATATTACTGATTTGTATTTTACTATTATTATTTTGTTTGTTATTTATCTGAAATAAACAATTTTGTTATTTTTATTAAAGCATAAGATATTATTATTTAATCATCATTTTGATACCATTTAAGTTCAGGTCAAGATATTACACTGCTGATTCATGCAAGATTACTTAAATATTTTTATTATATTTGCTATTTGAATACAATAAGTTAAAAATAGAATGCGCACGTAACAATCCTTGATAAGCATGTTCATCTTGATAGTAGAAAATTTTTATTAAAGAAAAGCCCTGAGATAATTATGAAATAAGTCTTAATAAAAATTTATTAATAGAAACCCTAAAATTATGTAGTTAATGAATAGATAAAATAAAATTATATAAATATGAAATCACTTAGTAATAAACCAATGATTGTTGAAATATTATAAAAAATATATATTTTAACGGTTTAGTAGCCAATATTTAAAACCCTGAGAAATTATGTTTACATTGATTATTTTGTTTGAAAAATCTAAATGAGTGCATTCGTGTGGGTTAATATCTTATAAAAGTTCAATCATATGCGAACGCGTTTCCAGTACACATAAACGCAACCGGAAGTGCGTTTGCGTGTTTTCAGTTTCTCTCGTTCCGATTTTCGTTTTAGCACAATGAACATTCGTATTCACTGAGTCGCTTTCAAACGAAGTTAAATTGAGAGGTTATAATATATATAAAATAAAAGGCAACAGGAAAGATATAAATTTTATTGTAAAAAAAAAAACTACAGCTAAACTTTACTTATATGATAAAGTTTTAGAAAATGTAAAACAAAAAAACAAGTATTTGTTTTGAAAGTTTATTTTATTATGTTACATTAGCCGCTTTAGTTTAATTTTAAATTTAGTCCATTTAATATTTTTATGTTATGGATGTTGCAAAATAAAAATACCAGGTATATATATGATAAATTATGCTAACATTATAAGAAATATTATTATGGGTATAGATAGTCATAAAATTTGAAAACATTACATTGGAAAGAAATGACTTAAGTCTAATAAGAAATAAAGCAGTTGAAATGTAGAATAAAGTTTTTCAAAAAATATAAACTTCTCAATAGTTATCACAATTGTTGCTAAATTAATTTTTTAATGTTTCCATGATTTAATTATATATATATATATATTGAAGCAATGGATCTGAAGTATGATCCATGCTTCACAGCCTCCTATAAACTTAATTAATATTGTAGACCTAAATTAAGTTTATAGTCCAATATCAGCAGGGTTTTGCATTAAAGCTAAAATTAATTATGTTTATATAATTTGTATTTCCATTTAACTATTTCATTTTAAATAAATTTCATTTCTAAGATTAGATTTCTGTTAATAAAAATTACTTGTTAAAACATTTTCATCAAACATATATATACAATCAAGCGTATATATATATATGAGTTAATGCAAAATTCTGCTGAAATAAAATGCTTATTTTATTAAAAGAAATAAGAATGTATTTTTCTTTTTAAATCTTGTTAAAACTTGGCGTATGATTTTATTTTGAGATAAGCCACCAACATTTTCTAAAGGAATGTATATTTTTAATTAATTAGCCCATTTAAGGCAAATTAAAGATGGCCTTCTCTTTCTTTTTCAATTAATAAAATTCAAAGTTTAAAAAAAGAAATTTAGAATAAAAAAGTAAAAGTTATTTTTAGAAAATGTTACCTTGAAACAAAGAAGCGTGGCAGGGCTTATCAAGATCTAAGATCATACACAAAACAAAAGAAGGAAGCTTACAAAAAGTTATAAATAGGAGAGAGAACAAAAGACTTGGCTATTCATAGTTTGCTTTTGCTAATAGAGATTTCATTCAGATTTCTCTGGAGGCTTTTTCTTGTGCTTGCTGAGATTTCTCTGTAGAGAATTCTTTCAGATTTTTCCTGTGCTTTGAACTTCCCAGATTTTGCTTCTCATTTCCATTTTGCTCAAGAAAGTTATTCAACTGTCATCTTCGAAATCACGGAGAATTTTGAACATGCTACAAGCTAAAAATCATATGAATTTGATGGATTCTACCATGCGATGCAGTTAGGCAAGCTTTGCCTGCAGTCAAAGTTCTAAATACCATCAAAATGCCATAGTATCCACCCAATATTAATCAGAACTCTGTGCCATGTTTGTAGGACTTTTTGTAAAAGCATGCTACATATTTCCACTTTCCTTGTCCAGGCAAATACCTATCGATGGATGGATCAAGGCACGCACGTCGAAAGAACATGACCAAAAAATCAGGATGGAAATTGATCTCTCCTCCATTGAACTATTTACTTTCTACCCTTTTTTGTTCATACCTTTCTTAATTGCTTCATTGAATTATATTTCTGAATTGTTTTATTTAATTATATTTGTTATGGAACAATTTTTATTAGACTAGTTTTAGAGATATCTATATATGTGTGATCATCTATCTATATATATTTAACCCTTTTTCCTTCGCTATTTTTCATTACTAACATGTATAAATATTTTTATTCCATTGCGGTTAAGTTTAAAAGTTAGTTTCTCATTAAAATATTTTTCCAATTTCAATTGTGTTGTAAATTAAATACGAGTAAGTTTCTTTTTTGTTTGCCCACTTGATCTCCTCGATAATGCCTCTTTTGTCCGCCATTTTCTTATTATGTATATCTGATTTAGCTATATACATTTTAAATAATTGTAAACTGTTTTTAACACAAAGTAATTAGTAATGCTTTGTGAAAGATCTTTTTTTATTGTCCTTTATCGAGGAGATTCGAGTTGACAATTTTATTAAAATTGGGAAGAAAAGACTTAGCCCACAAAAATATTATATCGTTTAATCTGTTTTTATTGTCTAATTAGTTTCTCATTAATTTAGGGGAATAGCGGAGGCCATTAAAAACATTCTTAATATTTTAAAGTCATTAATTAAACATATTATTTAACTATAAAAAGCTTGAGTTTCCTAATTTTATTATAATGCTTTATTTTACTTTTCCAATGATCCAGGCATGCAAAACACATTTTTCATAGTACTTTTATGCACATTTAACTATTTAGGTCTGTAGGTGTTCTCATCCATGTCTCTACCACTGATGCTAAGCTTGGCCGGATGGAAAATAATCTATATATGGCTCAGATAATGTTGTTGGTTCATAGTTAGCCTCAAAAATAGGCGAATAGGGCAGAGGTCATAGTATTCTTGATTTAATATTTTGCGTATGGGTGGCCTCAAGGTACTTTCACCTAGTATTTGAACTGGGTTGAACCAACCTACATCATCTGACTGTCACAGTAAATTTTTTCCTCCACATTTTGGATGCCCATAGTGTGGCAATTCGAAATTTTCCAGATCCTGCAATGCCCTGTATAACATTTGTATGTGTGTATAATGTTTTTTCTTTCTTCTTGTTTTAAATTAATGAATAATATATATGTAGAATTTTTTTTTCCTCGGATTTGTACGTATATATATAATGCTTTTTTTTTAAAATAACACGAAATAATAGTTAGTTATAAGTAAAAAAATTTTTTGCTTTGAGTTTGTCACCACGGGACGAATGTCATTTTTAAAATTAAAATTTAGCACCCTGAGAAGTTTGTTTTAGTTTAATATATTTATATAAAAATATATGTATAATCTTTCCGAGTTTTGTTTCCTAATGTGAGCCAAATGTCATTTTTGTTGGATTAATTAAAAAAGTTAAATGTGTATAAGGAAAAAAAAAATTTCCGAGTTTTGAATCAGATAGAATGAAGAGTTTACATTTAGAAAAGTTGACACTCCATTGGTTTGTTTTTCAGTGAATATATAATTAGAATGAATTTCAGAGTTATAGCAAAAGTTTTTTCTTAATGAGTAGTTTTCTCATGGCCAGTTGCCACATTGTTTTTTTTTGTCGTATAAAGTATATAGCGTCAATGAGGCGAAGTGTCAAATAAATACCCACCCACCCTCCCTTAAAATAGCTTTCATACTGTATGTTATTTTAGTATTGCTTAAACATAGCAATTTTGAATATAATAATGTTTTTCGAAATATGTACATATTCAGCAGTGGTAATATTTTAGTAAAAAGTACAAATAGATAATAGAATTTTTTTTCTGTTTGTATAAATTTTTTAAAGTTCTAATAGATAACATTTTTTTTTTCATTAATAGCAATTTTTTCTAAGATCTACAGTTTGATAAGTTCGAATTAACACGTGTCAATGTATGGTGTCAGTAAATATTTTTTCACTTTCTCTGCATTTCGTTTCTTTTAATATAATGAATAATTATAATCATGCAAAAAAATTTTTCACTTTTAAATATTTTGCAATTACGTTTCCTCGCAAATAATATATAAAAATAAGTTTTGTTTCAATAATAGCAAACTTAATTTTCAACTTTATAAAAAGTAAATGCGTTATGTTCATTTTAATAAAAATATATATAAAATATATTTTGTATAACATTATGTCAGCCACCTTTAGATAAGATTTTTTTTTCTCAGTTCGGATTATGCTATTGGAATCATTTATTGAGTAACCATTTGGTGAAGACTCCTTTGAGTAACCATTTAGGTGAAGACTCTTTTAGTAACCGCTAGGTGAAGACTTTTTTTAGTAACCGTTAGGTGAAGACCCTTTACATTTTAGAGTTCTGAATTGCTGAGTAGCCTGAAATAATAGGTCTACATCTGCAATCATTGTTTCCTTGTTATATTTGCGACCAGCGTTTACTAGCCTGAAATAATAGGAGTATGCTGTCTGCAATATAACAACTTTTCGTAATAAAATCATATAAAATGATGATAAAAGAAATATTTCTATAGGTGTATCTGTTTGTATATTTATATGTTGTCATATATATGCTTATTTAGTGAAGTATATATTCATATATATGGGTGTATATGGTATACATTTGTTATAGTTCCGTAAAACTCGTTTTTATGTAAATGTTTTTTATCAGTTTTTGATTCCCATGTGTGATTTTTAAAATTGCTTGGTGATTGTTAACTTATGTTGGGTTGTGACCAAAATGGTATTTGGTTTCGATTGCAGGTTCATAATTCGGAGTGGCAGTTATCATGGGATTTTATTTGTATTTTTTTTATTTTTTTATCGTACTTTGGCTGTCTTAATTTATATTTTTTGTAATGACCAAAACGGTAGTGTGGTTTCGAATTCAGGTCATACATATTACCTTATCTAAAGTTATATGTCCTAGTTAAAATTTAAACAGTAGCATTTACTTATTCGTGCAGAGATTTTTTTTTTTTTTTTGTTTAGTAGAATCAATATGAAAACAAAATTTTTTTGAAAGAGAAGTGAAACTTAAAATAAATTTTAAATTACATTAAGCTTAATAAACAAACCTTTATCAATGTGGGCTTGGATCATTATCCATTAATATGTATATTTGATATGGCCATTATCTTGTTGACTGGCACCTTTGTCAAATAAATTTGTGGGCAAGTGCAATCTCTCATATCGGATTACAAATAAACAAACCATAGGAGGTAGATGATCAAAATAACAATGTATGCTTAATGAGATCTAGTTTCTTTATTCCTGTCTTTCACTGACGATAGCAAATAGCTTGAAATCATGATCTGAAAGTGGAATTGTAGTTAGAGATAGTGAATACTAACTACTCTGACGTTTATGTAAACGAAATATACGCTTGATAGGTGTTTTTGGTAGGACGCCATCTGTGGACATATATATATATATACTTGTATTAATGTAAATGCATTTTTTAGTTGTTTCAGGTGTCAGAGAAAGCCAGGTCAAGCTGTAAGTGTAATATTTTAATTGTATTGTGACAACTTAGTAATGACATTTAAATGAAATATAGAAATAAATAAAGTGAGGAGAATAGTATGTAGTATAAATATTAAAAACAGACACGGCGCGATTTTTTTTTTCAGGTACAAACTGATACATATAGGCATAGGTTTAAGATAGGACCTTGTGGAGTAGGCAAAGTTAATTTCTGAAAACATATAAATAAAACAGATAGTTGGAACTTAGAATACTGACTTATTTTAGAAAGAAGTAAATTTTTTTTGATATACAGAAGGATATAGCTCCTAGATACGTGTGATAAAATATACTTATCTAGATTGTTTATAAAAGACTAAAAGATGTTTTAGAAATAAGGAGGGATTGTTATATAACAAAATAGCCAACAATAGGCAAAAATGGACCAACAGAAGAAAGACGAACATTATGACAGTGATGAGGAGGTAGTGCTCAACCTTCCAAATACGCAACATGTATTCATAGTGACCAAAATTACAATTTGGAAGATCTCGTCAAAGAAATGAGAGACGAAAACAAAATGATGATGAACATGTTCCAAGAGTTCATGAATATGACATCACAAAGACTGAGCTGTTTGGAGGAAAACATCGGTCTCCAGCAACAACATGAACTAATATGAACTCTCAAAACCTATAAAGATAAGTAATAGTATTTCATTCACTTTTTATTTTATTTTATCATTTTATTTTGTATATAGTGACTATTTTAGTAGTACTTTTTAAAAAATTACAAACTGTATTGAAGTTCTTTATTATAATATTCAAATTATACAAATTATTGACCAATATTAACTACTTGATATTAGGGATTATATATTCATTGCAAACCCCTGTATGGAAATACATTTTGAAGGGCTACTAGGAAAAATGAAAGGTACTAATGTCTTTATCTTACAAAGTATTCAAGTGATGGATTACCTTAGGTAAGAGTTATTATATACTATTTTTTTATAAATTTTATTTTGAATTCAACTAACTATCAACAAAAATATAATTTTAAGTTACATGCATGATAATTTTGAATTTATGAAATAATATGAAAATAATTATTAGAAATATTAACTTTTATTCTTTTTTGACTTTGAATATCAATGACTGTATTTTTTTCAGCTTAATTACATTTTTTGGTGCTCTGTGTATAAAACAATATATATTATGTCATTTTTGAATAATACAAACTTAAGTTATGATAAAATTTGTGGATTAACATATTTTTTTTTAATATTCAATATGGTTTAAAGTTTATATATGGATCAGGGATAATATTTAGTTTAATAAATGATTAGGAATAATCATTAATGTGTATATATGAAAGGATTCATGTCAAACAAGTAAGTGTAGAATGTTTATCACTTATACATCAAAGTTTAATAAAAAATATTATGATCTTGATATTCTTCTCACTTATTACTTACATCAATTATTATAAATGATCTTAAGAAGTTATTCTATTTGGTAGAATTGTTAAATCCTAGAAAATGAGATAGCTATAACGTTTTAAAATAAATGAGAATAAGAGAGCGCCTAAGAATTAATAACTTAAATGACAATAATAAATCACTACCAAAAGGATAACCAAGATGAAAATAGATTAACAACATTAAAAAACATCTGTAAAAAAGGTGGCAAAATAAAAACAACTGTAATAAATAAATAAAATAGAAATAATTATATTTGAATCCAAAAGTTTTTTTTTAGTTTTCTTAGTGTTTAATATGTATATAAAACCTTAATATAAAAAGTTTCATTTATTTCTTCTCTAACTCTTAATATCAATTCTCATTAAAGTTTATTATTTAGCTCTGAAAAATAGAACAAGCAATGTCAAATTATAATCAATAGTTGTCAGCTTGATTATAATATTCTAGTATCTAGTTATCTGAATCTGCTTTCTAATAACGAATTCGACATATATATGTGTGTTCTATGTGCGTTTATGTTCATAAAATTTTTAATATATCTTTAATCTTTTTACTTGATATCTTGAGATGTTATCTTCTTACTTCTTATGAATTAAATTTTACTTTTTTGAAATATTTCAATTTTTTTAATTACAGATTTTCATTGTACTCTATTATTTTTTAATACAGTCTCTCAATAAAGCAATCAGTATTGCATCTTTTGGGTGACTTTGAAATAATCTTTATAACTTAATTGAGATGTACTTCTTTCTTATAAACTATGTTCTACATTACCATAAAATATTGTTTTCGAAAGTCTGTTGCTCTTCATTTGTTTAATCGAGTAACATGCATAAATAATATTAAATATCACTATTAGCAAACTAAAACACATATCCATTGGCCTTGGGTATATATATATAATAAAAATGTAACTCGTATTAATCTTATTTTATACATTATAAAAAATTTCTTATTTTTTTAACTTCTAACAGAACAAATGGTACATTACTGCAGTTAAAAGAATTACAATCAACACCATGTTGAGGTGTCATTATGATTAATGATGTATTGGAATTTAATTTTTTTTTCATTTAAAAGACTTTGTCAGATAAAAAAAACTTGGATTATTTAAATATATATATACTTCTTAATGGAATTTTAATGCAAATTGTTTATATATATATATATATTTCTCTTTAGAAAATTCAAGCAGATATTACCACATATAAAAATTCAAACATTTCCATCTGTCATAAAAGTATATTATATATATTATTAAAATCATTCACAGTCAACACTTAGACAATCCCAATATCAATAACAACCGACAATCTCAACCTGTTGTCAAGGCAACCTACTTTTAACAATAAAGGTGGATTCCCATCTTTATTTATGGTCCAATTTATTTATACACTAAAGATTGCAGCTTGATCACAGAAATTGGCATTGTTGTTACAAAGAAGTTATAATAAACTGCCTCAAATAGGTAAATATAACTTGTTCTAAATGCAGACTAATAAATAGTCAATGATAACATTACAAACTGCAATTATAATTTTCAAATTGCAACCAAAGTATTATTTAAATAATAAGTGTAATATATATATATATATATTGTAATCATCTGGGTTACATGGCACACAGTAAAATAGTTATATATATATATATATATATATATATATATATATATATATATATGATAGATAGATAGATAGATAGATAGATAGATAGATAGATAGATAGATAGATAGATAGATAGATAGATAGATAGATAGATAGATAGATAGATAGATAGATAGATAGATAGATAGATAGATAGATAGATAGATAGATAGATAGATAGATAGATAGATAGATAGATAGATAGATAGATAGATAGATAGATAGATAGATAGATAGATAGATAGATAGATAGATAGATAGATAGATAGATAGATAGATAGATAGATAGATAGATAGATAGATAGATAGATAGATAGATAGATAGATAGATAGATAGATAGATAGATAGATAGATAGATAGATAGATAGATAGATAGATAGATAGATAGATAGATAGATAGATAGATAGATAGATAGATAGATAGATAGATAGAGGATAGATAGATAGATAGATAGATAGATAGATAGATAGATAGATAGATAGATAGATAGATAGATAGATAGATAGATAGATAGATAGATAGATAGATAGATAGATGATAGATAGATAGATAGATAGATAGATAGATAGATAGATAGATAGATAGATAGATAGATAGATAGATAGATAGATAGATAGATAGATATAGATAGATATATAGTAAAGAAAAAGTAGAAGTCAACACTGACACTAATTTTTGTAGATATTTTCTACATTTCACTTGGAATAATAATGACTGTAAAGGATTAAATAACTTTGATTTAAAATAAAATTTTATTATAAATTAAACTTTTAAAAAGGTCTCAATAGATATAAATATTGTATTATTATTGATGATTTTGAAATTTAAAAACAAGTATGCTATTTTTGAATTTTTTTAATTAATTGAACAAAATTTCTATCTATTAGAAATCTCCTAAGTGAAAACATGTATATCACACTTTGATAAAAATTTCAAGCTTGTTTTCAAAAAGGATTAGAGATAAAAAAAACTCTGTCTTCAATCAAGATGTTGTCACCTCAGATAATTCTATAAAAGGGCTAATAAAAATATCACCTGCAGTTTGACTTGTAATTTTTGTAAGAGCTGGCCAGAAGGCTTGACTAATAATATTTTTGAAAAGTAGAATAGCTAGCTGCAGAATTAGCTAGCAGAGTTGGACAGTGCTCTTATGAAGATGTAGCTGAAGTCAAGGGAGGATGGAGGATATTCAGTAGTAGACTATAGTTCAATCATGGAGTTTGAATTCACATGGAGGAAAATGGCCCACTTCCTTATGTTGAAATTCCTAGCTACAGATTTATGCTGAGAATAGTTGCTTCCTGAAATTTATCAAACCAAGATAGCTTGTCAAACTCTAGACAAAAGGAAACTCATGGAATGCCAACATACCTGATTATACTTCCCTGATGATGACAATTACCTGAATTATACTTTCCCTGATGATGTCAATTGTCTGGACTATTTTTCTGGTGATGATGACAGACAATCACAAAAACCAAGCTTACCAAAAGAAATCTTAAAGAATTGGTATACATATGTTATTTAAGCTATATGCAGAGAGAAGCACAGATAAACATATTTCCAGTGGTGAGTAGTGTCTTATAGCCTGAAAAAGAAAAAAATAAAAAAAGTAGAAACCTGATGAAAAAACAAATCTTTTTGGAGTAATCTGTCAAAAAAAGTTTAAATAATAAAATATACCTGCTGTAGGATTTAACTTTTAATCAGTAGTCAAAAAAAATTGACTTTATTTTGTTTATGGAAAAGAAAACTTTTTATTAGTGTTTATAATTAATTGATATCATCTATAATTTTATTTATACATGTTACATGCATACATTTCTATGAAAAATATATTTTAATAATTTTTATTATTGTATCAAATTGAATATGTGGTATAAATGAAAGTGTGCACTTATTTCTATGTACACACATATATGTTAATAGATATCTGTATCATTAAAATGCAGTATTTTAATTATTTATTGTGTTTTATATAATGATTAGATGATGTTCAGAAATTATTATGCCACACTATATGTCAATGCTTGTCAAATTGGACATTTATATAATATTTAATCATTTTTTGTTATTATTGAATATCAATTGAAATATATTAATAGTATATTATAAATTGTTTATCTATGTGCATTTATATGTAAACTACCATGTAATAATTTGAATTTTGTACTAATCACATATATGTAAATCACTATGTGATAATTTATTATTATTGTATATTAAATCAAAATAAAAAGGCTTCTAATTGTAGAGCAATATCAAATAGACACATAATTTTTTTATTGTTAATAAACTAATTCAATTGTTAAAATTGTATTTCATCATCTCTTGATCACATAACAGCAACAGAGCTTGTGTTCTTCTGAGCTAGATTCATGTAGTGCTTTTGGGCACCAGAAATGATAAATCATCATCCTGGTTGATGCAAAAGAGAATACTCTTTAAAGCCTATGCACTATTTTTTTATTTTAGTTTAGTCTTAGAAATGAAGTTTATAGTTGGCAGTAAATTAATGGTATTAAGTGGTCAGAGCATTGATAATGATCAGCATGTTTAATCTACCACCATTATTTTTCGGACTTTTTATTATTATGTACTCAGATGGATAGCACTTAGTTTGTGCTTCCAAATTAATCATTAAATAATTGCCCCAAGCTGGCAAAGGCTCAGTAGTTAGCCTTGTCTACAGAAGACCCATTTCCAATCCAATCACTAGATTGACTTTTGATTTATTATATTTTTATTGTTGATCATTCATGATGATGAATGATATTTCGAATATTACTCATTACTAATAATTACTTTGACTTATTATAATGCTGGTTATGGTTAATTTTATCATTGCTCTGAGGAGTGACTGGATGATCTTTCACAGATTCTCTAATCTCATGTTCTTTTAAATATATAATATTACTTATATATTTTTGGGATATCTTCTATTTAATATCTCTCATTGCTTGTATTTTTTGTGATTATTAAACATTACTTTACTAATTAATTTGATATTAAAAATCTATATAAACTTTAATTTAAAAATTGTTGTATTTAACTTGGGGTTGATGATGATATTCCATAATCCCAGGTTTCTTTATTTCCTCCCCATCCTATTACAATTCCTCCCCATCCTGTTACAATATATATATATATATATATATATATATATATATATATATATATATATATATATATATATATATATATATATATATATATATCTTGATATGAAAATTTTCATGGGTTGCATATATAAAAGACATATTTTGCGGTGTTAAAAAATTTAAATATTGATATACCAATGTTTTGACTTGATCACACAAATCATCCACTGGGTGATAAAAGGTAAAAAGACAGTTATATCAATATTTAAAATTTTTTAACATGGTTGAACCTGCAAAATATGTCTTATATATATCTGTGTTAAAAAATTTAAATATTGATATACGTAATTTATCTTTTCTATTAGCTTGTAAAAATTACAACGTTATACCCACTTTCTGTAAAATTATGTTTCACAAGAACAATTATAAAATTAGTAAACTTCTAAGGAAAACAAGCAATATTATTTTAAACTCTTTTATTCAAGGAACTCGGAAAAATTTAGACAAAATTGACAAAATATTGCTGGATTTATGTTTATTCCTTAGTAATAAAATACATCCTTTACTGTGGACTAGTTTTGATCGTATTGCAGATTTTAGATCGATTAAAGATTCGGAATTTGTAACAGCAAAGCAAAAGAAAAAATTACAAATGCTAATTAGAACACAATCACCAAACATTACGTATCCAAATCAAAAAACCGTTTATAATTTATCTAAGAAAGCCCTCTCTATAGATGAATTTTTGGTTTTAGAAAAAGATTTTAATTTTGCTTTAACGCCTTCCTGGATACCTTTTGGGAAAATTGTTTGTAATGTTGAATCAGATCTCGATAAAATAGAATCTTCATCGGCTGATTTGGCTAGAGCCAAGATTTGCAATATTTTAAAAAAAGCTAAGCTTTCTAAAAATAATATTTCAAAGAAATACAAGCATTAAATAATATAAAATCAGACAAATCAATTGTTGTACTTCCAGCTGATAAAGGTAATGCCACTGTTGTTATGGATCGTGACATTTACCATAATAAAATTTTAGATTTGCTTAATGATAAAACTTATAAACTATCAAAAAGAGATCATACTATGTATTTGGAAAAAACAACAAAAGCCATTATTAATAAATTGCCTATTGAAACAGAGATAAAAAATAAAATAATCCTCATGACAAATCATATGTCTGTCCAAAATATTATGGACTTCCAAAAATTCACAAACCAGATACCCCCTTCATCCAATAGTAAGCACAATAGGATCTCCAACTCATATTTTAGCTAGATATTTATCGGATTACATTAAACCTACAATTTCATCTATTAAATCATACATTAAAAACTCTCATTTTATTTCTGTTTTAAAAAATTTTGAAGTTAATGCTAATAACATTCTGGTCAGTTTTGATGTCATGTCTTTATTTACAAACATTCCAATTGATGAAGCTTTAAATATAATTTCACAACATTGCAATTTACCAGACCATATTATTGCTTTGATTAAACATTGTCTCTAGAACACATATTTTGTATACAATGGACAGCATTACAGACAAAGTTTTTGGTACTTCTATGGACTCACCTATCTCAGGAGTAATAGCAGATTTATTCATGAAAAATATAGAAACTTACGCTTTAGAATCATCATCTTTAAAATTTTTTGTTTGGCTCAGATACATAGATGACACTTTTATCATATGGCAACATGGAAAAAATAAATTAGATGATTTTTTCTTACATGTAAATAATATGCATCCCCATATTAAATTTACAATGGGGACAAAGACTGATGGAAAACTCCCTTTTCTTGATGTGCTCATTACCAGAACACCAAATAGTTTATATTTTTCGATTTATAGAAAGAATACACACAGAGACATATATTTACATTTACATTCTCATCATCACCCAATTCAGATAGTTTCTGTAGCCAAAACTCTTTTAAATATAGCAATTAACCTTTCAGATAAGTCACTTCTGAAAAAAGAAATAAATCATATTAATAGTGTTTTATTAGCAAATAGTTATGATTATAAATTTATAAAAAAAAAAGCCTTATTTTAAGCCCAAAATGGAGAAAATAGGAAACAAAAAGATTACAAATCAGCTAATAGATTTGTGTTCTAAATGTAAAAGGAACTACAGACAGTATTGGGTGTATATTAAAATGCTATAATATAGATACAGCATTTTCTACTCATCAAAAGATCAGCAATATAATAACCAAGCCTAAGGATTCAATCCCTCTTGAATCTCATGGTGTTTATCAAATCTCATGTGAAAATTGTAAAGCTTCTTACATAGGTATGAGTAATCATCACATCAGTGTTAGGAGAGATGAGCATGCTAATGCAGTTAAACAACACTCATCATCATCAGCACTCTCACTTCATACTATATATTCAGATCATAAAATAGATTTTTCTAGTACCAGGATCATATCCAAATGTGATAATCTCTACCAGTGCAAAATTAGAGAAGCCACTGAGCTACTTAAAAGGCCAGATTGTATCAATAAGCGAGATGATACATGCAAACTTTCTCCTATTTGGAAAGATTTTTTAAAAAAACATTTTTAATTTAACATTTTTACTATTGGTGGAACTTTAATGGGTTTTTTTTTTCAAATCAGTGATTGTAGCACCTCTACAACCATTTTTCTACATTTTATCACCCAGTGGATGACTTGTGTGATCAAGTCAAAACATCCTGCAAAATATGTCTTTTATATATGCAACCTGTGAAAATCTTTGTATCAACATATATATATACATATACACTATTTGTCTTGTGTTGTTTCTAGCTTAATTGGGTTTTATATTCTTTTTTTATAATATGAATATTTTCTTTTTTGAAATATATGCTGCCTCAAAGACCTAATTTTATTATAATTTCCAACATTGCAATATTAATAACTTTAAATATAAATTATTATCATAACTTATATTTAAAATTTATAAACAATTGTCCAGTTTTTGGTTGATAATAAATAAATTATCATCAGAAGACTTTTTTGGATCCATACATAAATTTTGATCTTTATTCTGGGTATAGCTTGATATTTAAAAATTCATAATGATTGAAATACCATTCTAATAGTTATTTCTCTTTTTAAATGTGTTTAAATTCCTTAAATTATTTTATGGGATTTAAATAATATGTTACAGAGTTACAAAATATCTCTTTAAATTTTATGGTACTACAATCAGGATTAATTTTTTTCAATGGAAAGAATCTATTGAAAACATTTGATTACCAAAAAAAATTAATAAGAAAAACACTTTGAACAATTTTAAAAGTAAGATAGCATTGATTTGAATTCTAATTTAAATACCTAGACATCAGCAATTATCAATGATCCAAAAGAAAAAACATTAAATGCTACATTTAGTTTTTATTAAGAAGAAAGTATACTTTTATGCTTGGAGAGCATAAGCCTTTGTTGATATTGTAAAAATAAAAAAGATTTACACATATTTCATTTACCTGTTTATTTTTTATAAAATCATTAAATATTAGTTTGTTAGTAAATATGTGATGTTATATTTAGTTATTATTTACATATATTTCCTTTTAAGTAAATAATTAGTCAATTAAAAGTTTACTGACTTCAAACAACAAAATGACTATTGTCAGTAACTTTCTAGTTCATTTTCTTTTTTGCAATTAAAGGTTGATTTTTAAAATTTCAAAGAATATTTTCATTATTTGAATTTATATTTTACCAAAGTTGCCTTTGAATATAAAGATTCAGTGGAAAATGTTTTTAATTAAATCCATTATTAGCCTGAAATTTAAAATGAAGTATTTTGTTTTGATTATTTCTTTATGCTTACTTCTGTTTATTATTCCTTTTTATTTGCAAAGTTAATATTTCCTTCTTTAAATTACTTCTATTGTTTGAATTTATCCTTATAACAAAATTTGTGAAAATTGTAAAAGTCAAATAGTGAATATTTTTTATTAAAAAGAACTCTTGTTTGAGTTAAAGTCAAAAAATAGTTTGGTATCAATTCATTGAAAAAATATTTTTTTAAAAAATAAGATTTATAAATACTGTGTATCTAATTAAAAAATGCTTTTTATATTTTATGTTTTAACCCTAATTTTGAGATGTAAAATAAATTTGTTAATAGGGATCAATTAATTGCAAACCAGCACTGACAATTATTGAGTACTTTTACTTGTTTGTACTCTATTCCTTAATCATTTTTATTCAAAAAATTTAATTTATATGTATAATGAAGACTAATATTTTAAATAATTAATAGTAATAAGAAAATCTAATGACAACAATTCACTTAAAGTAAAACATAATATCCAAAAGAATAATAAAAATATTATTTAATTGTATCCTCAGATAATAAACAAAAGAATGTAAATTTACATATACATAAATTTATAACAATAAAAACAATTAAATTGTTAGTTTTTTTTTAAATTAATGTTCAATAAAATGTTGACTATAAAAAGTTTACAAAATATAAAATAACTTTAAAATAGCATAGCCAATATAAAATAAAAATATTTTTAAAAAATGTAAATCATTGTCTTTATAAGGTAAAAAAGTTAGTATAAATTCAAAAACGTTTACTTTTAGATCACTAGCATCTTATAAATAAGTGTCAAATAATTTTAAAATTTAATTATTGTATTAAGAAATAAAAAGTTATTAGAAAAAATATTTTAAAAAATATTTTTAAATCAATCAGCAATTAATAATTATATATCAAGTTTTTATTTATACAATTGTAACTACTTTTGTATATATTTTTATAATAATTTAGTTCCATAAATGGAAAAAATGCAGTTAATAAAGACATATCATAGTAATGTAGAAGTAAAAGATAAAATAATTTTAAAATATCCCATTGTAGAGTAAAAAAAATTTCAGAATTTGACTCATCCACTAGATAAATGGCAGGTAATAAATTTTGATGTTTTTTCCATTTTTGTTTTATTCTCTAGTTTAAAATAGCTAGTTATATATTTATGGAAATTATAAAAATTGGCTATGATCTGTCTAACTACAATGATATGAAAAAAATATCCTAATTTAAATCCTGGATTAAAGACAAGATAGGAAAATATCAAACTATTGTACTGTAAGACAAGGCATTAATGTAAATAAATAAAAAGATATCTGTTGAAAAAAATGTCACATTTTCTTTCTAAAGACAAAAAAATAATAAGAAATATAGAAAACAATGATGTTTGAAAAAAGATGTGATGGAAAATTTATAGATAAATTAACATTTATAGAGATAACAGTACTTGAAAATATATTTATATGTGTGTGGCAAATACACTTTTCAAGTTCTTCCAGTATTTTTAGAAACTTCAAATGCTGTTAAAATGCCCTTAGTATTTTCATAATTACAGATGAATACTTATCCGTCTATTCACACTACGTACATAGTGGTCCCTAATGTCAGGTAGCTGTAAAATCGTCAGATGACCAAGTAATTTAATTTATTTTTTATTTTCATTTGCACTTTGAACTTATTTTAATTATTGCAATTTGCAAGAAATACAAAACCTTTTCAAGCAAAAAATGTAAATAATTAGACATTTAAAAAACTCTTCAAAATTGCACTATTAGTTTGTAAATTATTTTTAAAAAAATTTATTTTATATACTTACAAATGATAACTAATATAATATATAAAAAGACATAAGTGCTGAAAATTTATAAATGATTTCATTTCGAACGTCGAATCTAATTCTCAAATTTATTTCATTAATTAGTCTTACTAGTCAATTTTTAAGTTTTCCATTAATGTTTTTAAATTTTTAAAATCTTCAGTAATTTATCTTTTCAGTTTTATTTTCTGTTTCTGACTTCTTTATTTTTAAACCAATATAAACGTATAATTGTCTGTGAATATGTTTTTAACCAAATAAAATATGCACACTATTTTTTTCTTTATTGAGAACATTTAATATTACAAAGCTATAATTGTATAAGGTCTCTTCTTTCAATTTATATTTTTCTTTTTTAAAATATCAAGTAAAATGTCAAATTGAGTCCAACAATGATTTTAAAGATCAATAATAAACACATTTTTTAAAATAAAAGTGTTAGTAAATCTACAATATTTTTAACTAAAATCCTATTCTAATCAGTTAAACGTATTTTTGATCAAATTGTTTCAACATCTTCGCCTTTTTCTGAATTGCCTTTTTGTTAAAATAACATTTTAATTCACTTAAATTACAGTATTCTTTTCTTCATTGCATTTATTAATTCAACAAAAAAATTATTATCTTTTTATTATTTTTTTTTATTTTTGAACTACATTCTGTACAATCATGTTCTTGTTATTGTACAATCTAATATTTCACTTTCTTTTCAATTTAAAGAAGGCTTAGTATCCTTCCTTTAATAAATAGATCCCTCAATAAATAAATTAATAAACAACTCTAAAGACAAACGATCCATCAAACAAACACTCCACACATTCTAGAAGATTGGTAGCACCCAAACTGAATGAAAGGTGTCAACTATGGAGAATCTCATGCCAGCCTTAATATAAGCCTATCATAACACCAATGTCTATACAAAAAATTAGAAGCAACCCAGAATATTGAGCTATTTTCCTCAAATACCAAAATTTACTTTGTTATGTATTTGAACCCATAGCAGCAAGCATTGCATGTATTGAAAGAAATGACACCAAGAGCAAGATTAAAGAGGTGTGGCACATTGACAATGGCCCTGACTTCATTAACTAAAAGGAATCCTGTTTCCTCTTTTCAAAACCCTGGGCTATTTAGTTCATTGAACTTCTTTGAATAAATTTAAATAAGCTTACATTACATGTACATACACCCACCTTTTCTAACATTCAGTGCTATGAATGTAATATCAAGAGGATATCAAAGGGGCTAAGCTCAATTTTAAATTATGTAAATATTAAACTTTTCTTGTCATAGCATCCTAGCATTAGAATGTCAATTAACATGGTCTAAGAAAATTTATAACTTAGAGAATTAAATAAATCATGTATATATCAAAACATGAAAATATTTCAAATTATTTCTACATGTACTGCAGATTGACTCTATAAGATTAAAGTGAGTACTTTGATTTACATAGATAATACTGAGCAAAAATGCTAGGTGTTTAGAGATAATATATTACTATAATAATAAAAATAAAATGACTAAAATTGCTAATTCACTGAGATGTAATAATAATAATAACAACAACAACAATAAGAAGCTTTAATACATTTAAAATAAATCAGCAGTTTATATTTATAATATTCAAACATGAACATATTCTAAAATAAATTTAAAAAATAAAAATGAAAGTCCTAACCAATATTTATCACATTACTACAAAAACAAAGTTAAGTAGCATGACAAAAAGATCATATACAATATGGAATAAAATATTTTTTTACTGATAGCTAAAGGTATATTTAAAAACAAAAACTTTTTGTATAAATAAAATAGAACTGAAATATTTATAATAATCATTAAGATAAAATATTAGTAAATGTGTTTCTTGGAGAAATCTCTTTTCAAATAATGTATGCAGATAGATATATTTATTTTAATATTACTATTATTAATTTCAACTATAACTTTATGTATCTAGGCATTAGTTTTGTTTTTCATATCCCATTAAGTATTTAAAAATCTTAGTATGTCTTATTCACCTTAGAATATTTAATAGCATTAATATTAACTTTAATAACTTCAATATTTTTATTCAGAAAACTATTATTTATAAGTTTTGAATATTTTTTAATTATATGTTGGACTTTTTCCATCACCTAGTTTGAATTTTTTTAAAAGTTTAGCAATTGAATTAGATGATGAAAATAGTTCAACATATAATTACAAATAAAATACTATCATCATAAGATTTTAGGAAATATCTCTATATTTTTGTTTACCAATATTCTTATATAGTGATTTTTTTAAGTTTATTTTTTCACTGAAATTATTGAAAAATCATGTTGTGTAATTTTTAATTAAAAAATATCACACTCATATCAAGAAAAATAAATTATCTAATATCATCAATAATATTTGGAAAAAAAACAACAGTATTTTATTTTAAGAGTCCTTTTTGGTCAACTAAAAATATTTTTTTAACTTCATCATCAGAAAATAATGGTTTTTAGAAAGGTTCAAGATTTTTATATTTCTGACTTATAATTCCCCCAGTTTTGTTCTTTATAAATAATTTTTACAATCACTTATTACATAAATGAATTTATCACATGAATGGCAAACCTACATTTCCTTATTCACAAAGTTCACAAATAAAAAATAGAACAGAATTAAGCATGATAGTGAGGGTACAAATAGTTTTCACTGGAGAAATAATCTCTGTTTACATTATAAAAATTATCTTATACAAACCAAAGTAATTGATCTCTGTTGTTATATAAACAGTTCATAAATAAGCTTGTTTATATTAGGTCATGTGACATCTGACTTGATTTTTTTTTTTTTGTAATTTGATCTCTATTGTAGCAAAAACATCACATAAAATGCTACATACTTTAAGTAAAAAATTTAAGACGAGAATATAATGTATAAAAGACTACAATAATAATACTGACTTGTAAAAAAAAAAAAGTGTTTATATCAGTCTTTTATACTTGTGTATTAAATATTTATTAAGATTATTACATATTCTCTAGAAAAAAACTTTATATTTTAACCAATCAAAATACAAATTGAATTTTAAACAGTTCTTAGTACAGTGTACCATTTATAATTATTAATTAAAGTTATAAAAAGGTTTAACAAGAATTAGTTGTATATCACATTGGAATTATGATTTATTAAAAGATTTTGAACTCCATAAAATCTTCTGCTGTGATTGAAGTTCTGGAAGATTATAAACTACATTTCAGATATCGAAATTCTAAAAAATGTTTAGAAAATGCAAAGACTTTATCTAGACATAATACATGCAATTGCTTAGTAAAGGAAATAAATGGCAGAATGAATTTGTTCCAATTTTTTTTTTTTACAAGAAGAAATATTTTGTGGATTAGAATAAAAATCAACTAAAAATTAAATCAGCAGCTACAATTTTAAGTGAAATAGTTATTATTTATATTGCATCGCAAAACTACAGAAAATGTTACAAAAACTATCAGATGAAATATTTAAATAAATAGAGACTAAAAACACTACAGAAATATTATTCATTATTAAAAACACTTATATGTTTGAAAAATAAAATTGGTAATGTAAAATTTGAAGAAAATAAAATATGTAAATGCTTTGATAAAATTATTAATATAGATGGAAACATAATGAATAAAATTAATTACAGAATTACTTTGGATGAATTGCTTTTGGTATAAACAATTTACTATATTAAATATGTATACAAATTAAAAAGAAAGTTTTTTGATAAATCTACTTTGGGACATAAAACTTGAACACTTGGTAGAAGAGCTATACAGAAATTATATAATTAATAGTAAATTATAAAGAAATGTGTGCTAATATTAACAAAAAGTGAGCAAAAATAAAAATATATAATTGAATAAACTAAAAATGAATATTACTCTCATGGCTGAAACAATGAAGAAACTAAAATGAAATTAGTCTAAATATGATTTTGAAAAAGATGGTTATATGGAATCAATATAATAGTAAATCATCCATGCACTTTACTACTGTTACACAATGCTTTACTTTCTACCCTTTTTTACAGTTTCAATTGCCCCCGCAATCTTCTTCAGAACTTTATATTATTACCAAGTAATAATTTACAGAATTTAGAAAAGTACCACTTGTAAAATGATTAATTGAAGTAAAGAAATTTTTGAATGATAAGGGAAAAAGACTATTGACAGAAAACATTAAAATAAATTTTTAATATCTTTAACTTGCATTTTTCAGTGGAACATTTACAAGAACATTTTTTTAATTTTTAGAATCCAACTCAAAATTTTTGTTATATATCTGAGCTTTTGCTATACAATGTGAACATTGCTAGCTAAATTTTTTTATTTGTACTTTATAAATTTTTGTCTACTTTTTATTATGAATTTTGCTTTCTGATGTGTCTTCCCTTGTTCAAGGATAAATATGTCAGGTTCTTTAAATAGTTTTGTATATTTATATAAAGGATGTATAAAAATGTTATTTATTTATCAGGTAATTCTAAAAAAGATTTCACTTGGTTTAGCATAGTTTGAAAATGTCAAGCAGTAAATATTATTTTAAAAATTAAGAATTAATTGGGTCAATAAGATTATCTAGATTTTGATTAAATGTTATCCTATGAAAATTTGCTATGCTATTTGAATATTTGAGTAGATGTTTTCAATACCATTTGGATAAAACCCAGTATTTCATAGTAATGTTCTAATGTGGCTATTCTATATTTCATTTTTAGCCAAAACAATTTAATTTATTGTAGAATTAGAGTGCTTAAAACATTGCTGTAAGTAAACACAGATTGTAACATTTAAACTTTGATAGAGGATATAATTTTAAGACAAATATACATGAAGACTGCTAATTAATTACAATGACACAAATCTATTTAGAAAACTGCTACTTCAACTTATTCTATAGCTCTAGTTATATATATATATTAAATATAGCTCTAGTTATATATATATATATATAAATAAAACTAGGGCTAAAAATATATATATATATTAAATAAAGGTTTTTTTAAGCAAAAATGTATTGTTTTCAGATTTATTAATATCTGTGGTTATTTGGTATAAACACAGTAGTAACATAGTTCGGTAATTGCTGCTAGAAATAATGATGCCATTATTTTTATGAGACAACTATAACTACAATAGTATTTATATAAGCATGTTATATATTAGTTAAACAAACCATAAATTATGCCTTTTATGCTCCATGTTAAACATTCAAAATTTTTGACTTTTAAAGTTTAAATATCATATCAATCAGGCTATGACAGTCAAAACTGATATGTAATTGGAAAAAAGAATTTAGGATAAACATTCGAATTCTACATGCAAATATTCTATTAACTTTAATAGGATTTATTATTAAGCACTCCTTTAGCAGTTTAATATTTTTTCACTATTTTTAATGGTGTATTATACCTTGTATATGCATATGAAAATTTTCTGATTTAGTGACATTTCTTCAATATCCTTGACTGCTATCCACTACCTAAATGAAGGCAAATATGTTCAAGATAAAACACATCAATAATATTAATAACTAGATATATATATATATATATATATATATATATATATATATATATATATATATATATATATATATATATATATATATATATATGAGACAAGATGCTTAGGACAAATTTAATCAACTTTTGTATACTGTATATAGTTTTTTTTTTAAATTAATGCTATATTTTTTTTAATAAAAACGTATTTTACTAAATATTTACAGTCAAAGAAATTTATGAATAATGTGTAGAAAGTTTTTACTAAATATATAAAAAAGAGAGAGATTGGAGAATAAAACAATTTACTAATGATCTAAAGAAATAAATTTATCCTGATGTTTTAAATAATAGACCAAAAATGTAAAGTCTTTTTAACAGAAAATCTGTACAGATAAAAAAAAAATACAATTTGCCACATAAAACTTATATACGTAAGATAAATATGCAAGCTTATTCCAAAATGAAAATAGAACAATTTTTACATTATTTAAAATATTACTGCAGTATTTATTTTATTTACTAATTCTGATGTTTTTTATGAATATTAAATTTGATATTTAAATTTATAATTAAAATCAAAATTTTCTAGCGATCTAATATTAATTTTAAATTGTTAATTAGATTACTAGCAGTATTTTTTAATGTAACATACTTCATATAAGGTTTCGCACATATTGTTTGTGTAGAAAATATTTATGTTGCTTTTATTTATGGGAAAATTAACTTTCGCAGCAGTTTTAATTTAACTCTAATTTTATCATTTTTGACATGTAGTATTAACCCAATTACTAACAGATGTTATATTTTTAAAAAACATAATGTAAATATAAAATATGTTGTGGTAGTATAATAAGTATATACTATGCTATAATGAAAAAAATGTCTGTTCAGGTTTGCACATTTCTGTTTGCAAATAAAGTTTTGCAGGAAATATTTTAAATCACTATCGAAATATTATAACATATCATATTTTAATATAGCTGTATGTTACTTTTATAAAATTAAAAACGTTTAAATTAAAAAAATAAAATATTTGTCTGAAAAGTCCTATGAGTTTTAATGCAATGATAGAATATTGGATTCGATAATTAAATATCGCTTAATGAAGCTCTATCTTAAATTTCTATTGCTAATCTCACGTTTTCTCTCAAGTGACTAATATTCAATAATATTTATTTTGTATATTATATAAAATAATCAATAAATACAACATTTCAAGGTAAATTTAAAAAATGAAACAATTTTCCAAAGGCTATTAATTTTAATGCGTGACCTTCTTGATCATAATGTCCAGCAAATACAAATTTCACTATTTGCATCTGCTTTTCTAATTCTTAAAGACATAGATAATCTGATAATGGATATTATTTAAATCGAACTTTAAATCAAACTCAAATGTAAAAATAGTATCCTGTTCAAAACAGATAAATGTTATGCTTCACAAAAACTAAGGTAGCTGCTGTAAATGGACATTTTATCTTTGCTGAACAATCTGACAAACAGGTTGGTGCAATGATGTTAACAATATTTGAAAAGGTTATTCTACTCTTTATATGAATATTGTAGCAGTCCAAAGTAACAAAGCATGATGTACATACAAATAATCAATAATCTCTATTTTTATAACCTAATATAATAATAGAGGAGTAAAAAATAAATAGATCATTATCAGAAGTAAATATAAATAATAAATATAATAATACAGCATCAAAAGCAAATATACAACAATAATTATTTATGTTTGAATTTAAGAAAGACATACTATAAACTTTGATGATAATCATTATCATTCCAATGTCAATCATGAGCAAGTAATTATTAATATGTCTTACTGTATATTTCCATCTAATTGCTAACAATACTAAAATATAATAAACTTATGTCAAATGCTATAGAAATATGTCATAAGCATTAACCATTATAATCATTTCATGTTATACCATCATCAGTGCTCAGAGATATTTGCTGACATGAATTTACTGCTCATATGTAAATTAGCAATTATCATTAGGAAATATACACTAAAATGTATGAACTTTTAAAATTATCTTTAGAACCATCTAAATAATGTTAAAGAGAATTGTATAGTTGTCTACATATCTATATCCCAAACTCTATTATATTCAAGCTACATTTGGGATAGTAATTAATTCTGTTGAACATATGTGAACAAGAATAAAGATAAAAAATATCTAATCCAGTGATAAATTTCCTGAAATAATTTAAATGATATTTATTACATATAAACAATATATAAAATTTATCAATGACTTCTTTACAAAATCAGTATGACTCTCTAAACTACTATTATAACTATTTTATTTCTGTATAACATGATTTACATTAATATGTTAGACTAATTATTTGTCTTAAACATATCATTCTTATATGTTTTGAGTAGTCAAGTTAGTAATTTTTTACAAGCCTTAAACGCTTTATTTCTAAAATGCATTTAACTTAGGCTACTAGTTTAGTTATATATTTGATCTATCTATTAATATTATATTTATATGAAGTATAAATATAATTATATACACAACTTTTCACTTCTTTTTCTTTTAAATTATAGCTCCATGATAATAAATATATAAATTCAACATTCCTTTTCTTTTTAAAATGTGTTTTATTCCAAACTATAATTTTCTTTCTCTTTCATACAAAGTTTCAACTACATTCTGTAGTCATTATCAAGTTTCCTTAAAAATAATAATAATAATAAAATAAATAAAAATAAAAATAAAAAACAAAAATAATAACAAATAAATAAAATACTAATACATTCCAAATATATAATATTCAAATAAAACCATAATATTATTATAATCTACAAATACAATTATTTACCTCCTTCCCTATCTTTAATTATTTCTTTTAAAATACCTTTATAATTTAATACTCTTCTTATATAAATTTATTATCTATTCTCTAAATCTTTACCCATTAACATTTTTTTATATCCCTCCCCCCTTTTTTATTTTTATATATTATTCCTATATTATCTTATGAAAAGATTTTATTATTGCACCAAATCTATTATTCTGTAAACCTTATTGGATTAATGATTAGAGATAAACATGAGCTGATATCTTTTAATAATATCTTATTATCTTTTCACAACATAATAAATCTCCACTTTCACAATTGGATAAATTCATCTAATTTATGACACAACTTTGTTATTGTGTAAATATCTTCTAAAATTGCAGGTGTACAGAAGTAAGCTAACAAAGCTCTGGGCATATATAATAACTTAAATAAGATTTAAATATCAGGCTATTATGATTTGCCTGTATAATAAATTATTTGTAATATTTATAGCAACTTAACAATAATATTCAGCAATCATGTACAGATAAGTTCTAGAGAAAACATGTTTAACATGACATATATTTCTTCTCTCTATTAGATCTAATACATTTTGTTCATATACATTTTCGCTTTATTTCTCTAATTGAATTTTATATTTTTTATCACCGTATTTAAGGTTGTAATTTCTTATTAACAATCTAACACTTATGTAGCTTTAACAAATGTAATTCCTTTTTTCTTCTAATTACTATGTGTATTCATGCATTACAATACCTTCAGACATATACTCGTGATATTAATTAATATTTAAGATAATTAAATCCTAATTCTATTTATAAGTCAATATTAAAGAAATTAAAAGTTTAATTTTATCTACAGATTTATAGCTATAAAAATTCAATACTTATTAATTAAAATGTGATGTGATGCACTGTGACTTCTCTTTATATGGAGTCGGAATCTCTCAGAAACTATGCCCAGGGAAACTTATTAGCCACATTACCTTCCCTTTTCATTATCCACCCTAAGTTTTCCCATAATCTGATCCATCCATTTCCACAACATAATCTGTCAACTCCATGACCTTCATATCTAAATCCCCCTTGTATTTTCCAAAACCTAGCATAAAAACCAATAACTCACTTTCTGTATAATCACTTTGTTCATATTTAGTCTTCCATAACTTCATTATTTGTACCCTTTATGCTTCCAAGCATTTACATTGAAGTAACAGATGCCTAATATTTCCTATGTCTTCCTTACACAACTTGCAGACTAAATCACCCATATTTTTCCATTTAAGTGTATATTTCCTTGTTGCTAAAGATCCCATTTGAGCCTTAAATAATAAACTACTTTCCTTACTATTATCATAAATTAACTCACACCCAATATTCTGTTTACTTCCATATATATTTAAACTTTTTTACTCTCCATACTAGTTCTCCATCTCTTCAACTTCCTATTCTTTATTACTGCATCTATTTTTCTATCCCACTCCTTACCACTATAACCTTCAACAATCCTCCTAATACATTAGTATACCGACATAAATTCTTTAACCAGATCTTCTGCATACCATATTACCTTTCTCACCCATCTTGTTGCCTGCCCTTTACTTGTAACCCAATTCAATACTATTTTCTCTACTCTTTTATTATCCATAAACTGCAATCTACTGAACATTTTTAATTTGCTTTTTGCATCCCTCATATAAAAACTTGACCATCCCATTTCTCCTTGAATTGCCTCTTTTTCTGTCCACATCTTCCTACTTCCCTTTGTACTTTTTCTAAGTAATCTAATACCCCTTTACTAACACATAATGCATCATTTCTGTATGTTAACCCTGCTACTGCCACTACCTTCCATACAATTCTTGCTACATCATATTTATTATATAAAAACACTGCTAATTTCTTTATCAATCCCTTTCTTTTCTTTGCTTCATTTATCAATTTTTTCTCCCATTCATCCAAGCAATTTTTCTGATTACTCAAGATGATTCCCAAATAACTATATCTATTCACCACACTTAACTTTATATCTCCCAATAAGAAATTTTTGTCTTCTCTTTCCCCAGTATTCACCATCATTGTATTTGATTTTTCTTCAATAAATTAAATCCCCATATCTTTACCCACCCTTGCACATTTCCTCAGCATAACTTCCATATCTACTCTTCTTTCTGCACACAAAAAGACATCATCCGCAAAAAAAAGACCCGACAATGTATATACTCCCTTGCCACCTGTTACAGTATCTCTATCCCTTTTCCTAGTCTTTCTATTGCTATCCATTTCACTCAAATACAACAAAAACGAAATAGATGACATAGGGCATCCTTGCCTTAGTCCCACCCTATTTTTAACTTTAACTGATTCTATAGCCCCTAATTGATATGTATAGTAATTATTTTCATATAATTTCTTAATAACATCCACTAAAGCTTCATCTATTTCCAGATCTGCTAAACTTATCCATAATCTATTTCTATTCACTCTATCATATGCCTTCTCTATATCTATAAAACTAATATATAACTGTCTACCTGAATTTCTACTCATATCCATAAGTTATGTAACTACAAATAAACTATCTCCTATATGCCTATCTGACCTAAAACCTCCTTGCATTTCCCCCACTACATTATTTTCTTCCATCCATTTTGCAACTCTTCCAGCCACCATATATGAAAAAACTTTATATGAAACTGATGTTACCGCTATTGGTCTATAATTACTTAATTTTCTATGATCCTTACCTTTTCTTTAAATAATAATCTTACTCTCATATTACTCCAACTACCTGGAACAATTCTCTTCTGTGCCATCTTATTAAAGCATGATAATAACTTTATTTTTGCCCTATGCCCTAAATTCATTACCATCTCTGCTGTCCATCCATCTAAAGCTTTTGCCTTACAACTTCTCAATTTCTTCCTTGCCTCATTCAGTTCATTTTCTGTAAACCTAATATTCCCATCTCTTGTTTGAACTATTGGTATGCTCTTTGTATTGCATTTTTGTAACTACAAGCTTATGACAGTACTGTCATGTTATATATGACTTGCTTTTTTAATTATTAGATTTATAGCTAAACATTTATATTTAAAACTCATTTTATTGATTAAAGTTAGATTTAAAAATTTGTTAAAAAAAATTTATTTGAAACATTTTATTATCCTGATATTATTAATTATTTAATTCAGATCTTGAAAATCAATTATGTAATCTTCTCTTTTTGTTTTGTATCCTCATTTAAATAATAATAATAATAATAATAATAATAATAATAATAATAATAATAATAATAATAATAATAATAATAATAATAATAATAATAATAATAATAATAGTAATTATTATTATTATTATTATTATTATTATTATTATTAAGCTTCAACAATAGTAAACTTTATTGATCCTTTTAGTTACATAGTATTACAATGCCATAGCAAGATACATATTGAATCTTATTATTGTCAGTTCAATTTCAAATGCTACCATATTCATTTTTTAAAAAGTACATATCTATATGGGTAATTTTACACGAGTGTATCTACTTTAGGAATGTTAATTAATCACATTATTGTCCAATAGGTGTAATTTCTGTATAAGTTCTTCATAAGATGAGTTGCAGTCTCCAGCCAGAACAGTGGGGCTTGCATTCATGGCAAGAATTGAATTTATATTATAAATTATAGATTCTATCTTTTGCTTTTCTACTGGCATATATACAAGCACTATACTCATTGTAATTAATTTTGAGTCAGTGTTATTATTAGAAGGTTTGAATCAATGTAAAGTATTTTGAAATTTTCAAAAGGACAATCTTGAGCAATTACTATTCCAGTTTCTGCAGATGGGGAAGATGAATCTCTGGAACATGCAGAGAAGCTCTGGCCCCTCAGGTAGGTAGCTGGATTTATTGCTGAACCTGCATATATCTTTGTTTCTAATAATCCTGTTATGTAGGCTTGATTTGATTTTTCCAATTTGTGACTTTAAAATTTTTATTGATTGCATTAAGTCCTCTGACATTTAAAACAGCAATTTTAAGTTTCATTAATATTTTTTTTTTCCTTTGAGTTTAGGAATTCATGTCTTCCTACTTTTCTTCCTCGATTTCCACTGCATCTTGAAACATCAGGCCACTCTCTTCATCCACTGCTATAGCCCAATTATATATTTCATGCTCACTGTGAGGATTTTCTTGTTCAATTCTTATCTTTTTATATCTTCTATCTTGTTTTGGTGAATGCCTTGGTTTGTGCCTATCTTCAGTGTGGATTTCTATTTCGGTAGGCAGATCTGGAGTAATAGCCTCCATCATTTCAGCAGATGTTTTCTTAATAATTGTTGGCAATGGTATGACTTTGGTTGAAATTTTGCATCTTCTATCTACATGAGTTACATCTTCAGTTTCAGTCTCAAATGCCATAATTTGCATGTAGTCCTTATTCACCCTCTTTAACTGATTTTGTTGGTCACATTTCATATGGCTTACCTTTGCTGTGATTCTCTTATCCTCTTTATCATTGTTTAATCTCTCTTGCTCATAGGGCTGAGCTGGCCTTTCCTGGTGTGCCATATTAAGCTTACTTTGATTATTATTATCTTGTATGTTGTCCAGTGGCTTATTTTCCACTTTTAAACCAACTAGTTCACGGTCGGCCTCAATGTGTTTGATGTGTTTTATGTTCTTGTCTTCCATCGCTTCCATTGTATCTTCTTTATCTGTTTTTTGCTTACTTTGTTTATTATGTTGTATGCCATCCAGTTCCTTATTTTTCCTTTTACGTCATCTAGTTCTGGGTTGCCCTCAATGCGTTTGGTGTGTTTTAGTTTTTTGTCTGTGCTTGTTTTATTTTCTGTGGCTTCAATTATATCTTCTTCATTTGGTTGGTTTATTTCTCCACATTTTTTATTATTTTTTTGAATACTGTCTCTATCTATTTTTGATCTTTCATGTTCATCAGGTGTATCTTCTATTCCAGTCTCAGATTCTGGTCTTTGATTGTTACTTGATTTCCTTTTTTTGATTGTTTTTTTTTTTGATGAGGCTTTATCTGTTTTGGAGTGACTTCAATTCTTTTGCCTTCTTTTTCTGTGGTTAGTTTGTCTGCCTCAAACAACTGTGATAGTACTGACTGATCAGCAACTTTCAGCAAACTTTGCTTCTTATTTCTTTGTATGTCATCTATTTGTTTATAATTTTTTTGCATGTCACCCATCTCTTGGTCACACTCTTCATGTTTGGTGTATTTTCTCTTCTTATCTGGCCTTGTCTGATTTTCTGTTCCTTCCTTTGTATATTCTTTACCTGTCATTTCTTCCCATTTTTTTTGTTTTTGCATGTCATCTATTTCTCGGCCAGTCTCTGGGTGTTTGGGATTTTCTATCTTCTTGTCTGGGTTTGCTTGATCTTCCAGTTGCTCTGTTGTGTATTCTTTAATTAATATTTGCTCTATTTTAGCTGTTGACTGGTCATTGCTGTTGTGCTTTCTTCCACAGTCTATTGCCAGGTGATCTCTACTTCCACACACAAAACATGGTGGCCTAAGCCCTTTAATTTGTATAGTCAGTATTGCTTCCTGATCCCTTATTATGCTTGGGATGTCTTCAGGTCTTATGCCTTCATTCATTTTGATCTTGAAATAAAAGCTGTTTGAATAAACTAGTGTAGGTGTGTCTGAGTGATATATTGGCTTCATGTATATCGGTTGCCCAAAGGGTTTCATTAATTTTGTGAAATCGTGTATATTATACCCAAAATAGGTATTTTTAATAATGCCAGTGTGATAGTTTTGCATCTCTCTATCTACAATCACAAGAACATAATTTTCCAACGTTTTAAATTTTTCTTGAAAATCTGTACATTGCGTTTTATTAATGAATTCTACTGCCAGATATCTTGAGTTGGTAGGCTCTCCTATGTTTGAAACTGAGCTCCACATTTTGTTGTTAGATAACTCTTTATATAGTATTTCCTTTGGAAACTTGTAGAGAGAGAGATTTTTATCTGTTGCTGCTAAGACGATTGATTTATTTGAAAAAAATCTCTTAAATGACATGAATAATTTTTTCGGTATGGTTTCATTAAATCTGCTATTTATCTCTTGCACTTCTTCTTTTAACCAAACGTTTTGTAAAGGCACATCGGCATCATATTGATTCATATTTATATCATTTACTTCATTCAGGTCATCCTGATTGGCCCTTCTAAATCTTGGGATTTGTTTTGCATTTTGCAAATTAAATTCAGCTATGTTCGCATATGTTGTCTGTGCTCTAATGTTGCTATATATTCGTGAAGTCTGATTCGCGCCAAACTTTATCTTGGATTCTGATGTGGACGCCATACTGACAATATCTAGCGTCTGAATAGCGCTTAGAAAAATTAAAAGTTATAAGCAATAAATCACTTACTTTGTGAGTAAAAAGTCCGTTTTCCCTGATAGGTGTGAATATTAATTATCTTCAAGTGATGTTTTAAACAACTGTTTTTTGGAAATTCATTATTTTTTTATACTTTTGTTGGAAACGTTTATCTACTTCATCTAACTAAAGGCACAGCAGGACCGCGGTTTTTATTATTATTATTATTATTATTATTAGTAGTAGTAGTAGTAGTAGTAGTAGTAGTAGTAGTAGTAGTAGTAGTAGTAGTAGTAGTAGTAGTAGTAGTAGTAGTAGTAGTAGTAGTAGTAGTAAGAATAATAATAATAATAATTTAATATTTACAAGTTACTTAAGCATATGATTAATCAAGCATACTATACATAAGATTATAAAATTCACTTTTTCACAACACCAATTTTATGCAACATCTTGCCAAATGATGATATTTTTAAAAGATAATTTGTTGTTTCACCTAATCATTAATCTCCAATCATTATTCATTTTGAAAAAGAACTTATTCTTACTTACATGTCATAGCCTAACAACTGAATTACCATTACCTAATATAGTTTTTTGTAATTTATCTTATTATTTTCATGTTTATTACTGTCAAGAACATTAAAATAAGATTATATTTTATAACTGTAATTATTTTTATGGATAAACTGCAAAATTTATAAGATTAATCAGGTTTGAAAATATCAATATAACCAAAATAGTTACTTTATTAGCAAAACATGTATTTCAGACAAAGGTAATCTTAATACTACATGGAGTTGTTTAGTTGCACCCATATGAAAAGTTATATGTGTTTCTAACAATAGGTATAAAAAGTTTGTGAAAAATAATAGATGCAAAAAATAACATCTCTACTAAATTGCCATATTGTCTATTAATAGCAAAAAAATCACTTCATAAAATATTTGGCAACATTAGCAATAACAATAAATTGTTCTCTCACAATTTAGATGGTAAACTAATGTTTAATGTAGTCATCAAAGCTCAAAAGATAGCAAAGCTTCATAATTATAATTGTTATATTTAGTGCCAAATAGTAACTTTATCTAGGTACTAATGACAAGTAAAAATATTTCTACAGAAATAATGTAATTTATTATAATGTTAGAAGGACAACATTACTGAGAGCTAAATTATCTTAAATTTAATTTCATTCTAGCAAAATTTTAAAAGTTTCATTGTTAAGTGAATGAGAGATTTTCTCATCCTACCACATATGATCTTATAAGTAACTATTCATATGATTATCATTAAACAGTTATTCACAAAAAAAAATACTTCTATTTTACCAGATATTTATGTATAAATTTTTCACTTAAAATAGGTTTCCATGTTTGATATTAATTGTCTAAATATTGACTATTCAGTGGGTATGTTTGAAATTGAAAGCCTGCAAAATACCATGTATTCACATAATACTAATGTCTTCCAACATTCCTTTGCCTTTACTTCATATGCTTTCATAGATAGCTCAATATCAAAACATTTTGCTATCAGGAGTGTGTGTAACCTTATTGATATAATGGATGCAAAGTTACTAGAATATGAGTGATCATCCATGTCTTTCAATCTCATTTTTTTTTCTTAAGTCTGTATTGCTTGCTATATTACTATAAGCTTAGTAATCAATCTCATTGGTTGAGTTAAATAATCTTGAATACCTTACAATAACCCAGAATTATAAACCAGGTAAATATTGAGTAATTATACACCTAATTCTTTTTATATGATTTGTTTTGCATGATTTTGAAATAACACAAATTTTTTAAAAAAATTATCTTTCTACATATGTTATTTTAAAATAACACAATTGGTAAAAAAAAAAAAAAACTAAAAAAAAAATTGTTATTATCATCTATTTTTTTAAAAGTGTTTCACCTCTTTATTTCCCAGTATTTTAAAAACAAAAATTCCCCTTTTTGGCAAAATTCTTGTGAATGGGGAAATTTGCTTTTCTGCATTGTAACCTTTTTGATATTTTATTTTGAAAGAGGAAGCTACCTTTTTGGTATAGATGCCTTGTTTGCCTTTTGACATTATGTTTTAAAAAAGTGTTCCCTGTTGGTGTTGATGTTAAAAAAAATTAATTTTGTTTAAATTTAAGTGATTAATTTATTTAAATTTAATTTATTAATTTTGCCAAAAATCAATAGATGGAAGTTATACATGGGATACATATTTTTGAATTTATGTTTTGTTAATTAAATTTGAAATATTTTTCTGTAACCTCATATAATGTCAAATAATCCCCTTACAAAAAGATGAAGAAAGTGATCTATTTGGACACTAAAATTCAAATTTTAGATTGTTTTGATACCAGAGAAGGAACAACATCCATAGGAAAGCATTTTGGTTTACATGAAGCTGCTATGAGAACTATTAGACTTAATGAACCTGTTATTAGATTGTTGTTATTTTCTGGAACAAAACTGAGGGCTAACTTAACATTTTACATGAGATATTGTTATGGATACAATGGAAAAAGCCTTGGTAATGTGGATAGAAGAAATATAAAAAAGAGTACCAATATATGGAAATGCCATCAAAAAAACAGCACTAAAAATTTACAAAAAACAAAGATATTGAGCCAGGTACTTCAGCTGAGTTAAACGAGGAATGTATATTTTCTGCAAGTACCGAATGGAAGCCAAAGTTTCTTGAAAGACCTACACATCACAATATTAAAATAAAAGGTGAAACTGCATTTGTAGATGAAACAATTGCCAAAAAAATTTTTAAAAATAGCTTAAATCATTGAAAATAGAGTATATACTCACTCTTGATCAATTTTGGAATGTTGATGAAAGTGTTGGAAGAGAATGACAAGTACAACCTACATAGAAGTTACAGAAAACTGCTGATGGTTTCAAAGTGGCAAAAGATTATGTCACTTTGGTATTCTGCTTTAATGCTTCATAATATTGCATATTGAAGCCTCTGCTTGGTAATCAAGCCCAAAGACCACATTCAATGAAAAATGTAGATTTGAATAAATTGCCAGGTCACTGGATGTCAAATATAATGGCTTTGGTCATCACTAAAATTTTTACAGAATAGTTCAACAAATATTTTACTCCAGGAGTTAGGCATTACATGAATGCCACAGATCTAGAATTTAAAGTTCTATTGATTTGCAATAATGATTACAGCCATCTTGTCTTGGAACACACAAAAGTACAATTTTGTTTTCTGCCACCTAATACCACATCCTTGATTTAATCATTAACCAAGGAATTATTGCAATATTTAAAACTTATTGTGTAAAATAAGCATTTCAATATGTTTGGGACAAACTAAATGATAAAACATTAAGTGTCATAAATGTGTAAAAAAGTTTTTGATTTTGGATTGTATGAATCAAGTTGAATTAACATTACCTGAATTAAAAACTTTAACTTTGAATAGATGTAAAAAAACTATTTGTCCAAAGTGTATGAAAAGCAAAGATCCTGTCGTTTTTGATTTGACTGAATTTCCCACCACCATAATAACAGCTCCCTTAATTGGTGGAGAAGAATTTAAATTTAATAACATGTCATCTAAAGATATCGATGAATTGTTAGTTGATAAAGCTTTAAGTGAAAAAGAAATCATAGATATTGTTCTTAAGACTCCCAATCCTAAAGAAGACAGTGATAATGAAGATGATGATCTAGTGTTAAATGCTAATTTAATTAAAGAAGGTCTTGATTTTGCTAACCAATTAGGTAATTATTTTATCAAGTATGATCCTAATGAGAAATGAACTTCAAAGTTTCAATGAGATCAGAAATCATTAATGTCATCTTATAGAGAACTATATAAAGACCTAGACACTATATGAACCCAGCCATTAATTAGTGGAGTCATTCATAAAAATGTAATATCAGCATCATAGGACATTACTTCTAGTGTTGCTCAGGAGTTTATAAAGAGAACTTCATCAATGGAAGAAGAACACAATGATCAAAGCATTGTTAGTGACAGAAGTGATGTTACAAGTTTTAGTGATAGCAACTGGTATTTCAATTATGAGCAAACATATGCATTTATTGTCAGAAAACGACAATAAATAAAATCTTGTTATGTATAACTCAAATTACAAATTCTGTCTAATTTTCATGTTTATTGATTCTTTGCATTTTTTTTTTATTTTTCAAATAACATTTATGTTTCTATATTCATTTTTATTTATGTTCAATGTTTATGGAGTTAAAATTTGATAGCATACAAAAAATATAACATTCTAATAAAAAAAATTTAATATGGTTTATTTATTTTCGTTGATTTCTTATATTTGGAATTAATCACCTTATGTTCCATATATACAATATATTTTTCCACATGAATTTTTTTTTTACACGTAATTTTCGGGAACCACTATTATATAAAAAGAGAATTAGGTGTATATAGTTTTGGCCATCATTATTGTATGCCAGATTCAAATATCTTTATGTAAAACTTTATTGGAAGATCTTGTTAAAACAATATCTCAAACATTTTGTAATACAACAGAACTAAAATCAAAACAAATATAAACAGATGGCATATATCTGTTATTATCCTTCTATGCTAAATTTTTCACTGTACTAAATTTGATTCTGTTGTGACAATACAATTCCACTTTTATTAGTGTCATTTAAATATAGCTTTGTAAATGTATTATCGTATTGCGCATTTATCAAGTTTCGTATCTTTTGTATCATTTTTTTTAAGAAAGCAATTTCCATGTGTAACATGGTATAGAGGTAAAGTGTTAGACCCGGGAGCTCAATGTTTAATAGACCAATTCCCACATTTCTGCTGCTTGAACTTTTTATAAACTTGCGAGTAATAAACAATTCCATTATTTGTATAAGGGAACAAGCGGTTGAGCAGAATCTATAATTACAGCAGTATTAAGGATTTTTGTTTCTTGTTTAAATATATATATACAAATGGAAATAACAAACAACTTTTAAAACGTCATGATTTCATTAAATAAGAAGAACCCGTTATATTAAAATTGTTTTTAATAATTTTCAGCTTTACGATCAAGGATTATTTCTATGTAGATTTATTTAATAATTTTATAGCGTTCAATTAGCAAACATTTTTTAAATGGAGTTATAATATTTACCTTTTATAAAAGAATTGCTTTTAACTAATGTATAATAATCCCTTAAATATTAAAAATATTAATAATAATAATAATAATAATAATAAATATTTTATATTAGATTAAATTGTAGCCAAAAAAAGTTTAGAATTAAGTCGAAATCATTTATTATTGTTTTTTTTTTTCAGTTATAATACAAAGTGTTTATATATAATAATCACTTGAGAATATAAATCAATTTAAATATAGTGATAAGTTTTTTGATAGAAAAGCAGACTTTGATGTTGAAATACAACACAAATTCTAACGCGTTGAAGCTGCTTTATAAATTGATTTATCTTAATGAAGTAACTACTTCAATTCTACTGAATTTATTGTATAAAAATAAGGCTTGGATTTTATATAAAAGCACTGGTAAAATTTTATTTAAATTTAATATACAGTATATTGAAAATACAATTGCATGATTCAGTAGACATATTTTTCAATTTTCTGTTTGTGATGATATTAAAACTTTCATTTTTATAACACTGAACATGGAACATGAGTATATTTTTTTTTGTAAGAGATATTATATTTCTAGTATGACTGAGAATAAAATATAATGGAAACCTATAATTAGACAAGTTATTAAAGATTTTCAGAAAAATAAAAATTTGCTAAGAAACGGGTAAAAATATCATGCGGGATGTCACTGGATAGGGATTATAAGTGTTTACCATCTACTGATTGCTAAAACTAATACTAAGTAACACTATTGTAGAGAGAAAAATTGCAACTCTTTTAATAGCTTGTGTGAGCATAGAAAAGAAATGTCCATGTGATATTCTGCTGATTTGATGAAATTTTATTACAGAATTTTGGGCCAACTAATGATACATATATGGACTATTTAAAATATGAAAAACTTTGTGACGTAGTGATAAACACATTTGCCTGTTATCCTATAATCTATATTTGAATTTAAGTTGGATAAACTTGAAAAATATATAACTCTGACAGTTATAGTCAGGTTTAAACTTTTTTCAGGTAATTGCACCATAGACAACTTAGATTATCATTTAATATTTATAAGTAAATTGATATCTAGGATTTTTAAAACGAGAATGAAAAAATATTCAAACTCTCGCAATTTAACCAGTGAATTCTTTTTCATTGCTTCTCCATCGGACTAGTGAAGAGGCTTTGTCCTGAATGGATTATTTAAAAATCTGTTTTATTTATCTTTTATTTAATTATAATTGAATGTATTAGTTTATACAATATTATAAAATTTATGTTTAACTTTTTGTTGATTGTGTGCACGCATGCGCTATTTTTTTTTTTTCTGTTGGACTTAGAAACGCTGCACTCATTTCGAAGTTATTGCTGACTATATATTAAAAAGTATAATTAAAAAACATCTGACAATGTATATTTATTTCAATTTTTGATTGCCGTTTTGAATTTCTTACGTATTTTTTTAAAAAGTTTTATTTTCTATTTTCTTTTCTTTTTGAAAAAATAAACAAAACTTAAAGTCTAAAAATACTTTATTTGATTCCCAATGGTTTGAAGTTAACATCTCTTTTTATCAACTAAAAATCAATAAAAATAGAATTTGGGGTCAGAGAAATAAGTTTTCGGACGTATGACTGCCCAGATGAAGCCTGTTATAATCCGATATTTTGTGACATGTAACCAAATCTTTCGAGTTAGATTGAAACAGAATTTATTTATAGAAATAATACAATAATATATTTTTAGTATCTGGGGACAGTTTTAAATACCGATTCAAAAATAGAATAGTCATTCAAGAAATGTATTTTATATATATATGTATTGTCTGTATTAAAATCAAACTTTAAAATTATTTCTTCTTTTTTTTAATATTATTATTAAAATTAATTACTTACGTAAAATCGAATAAAGGTTTTTGAGTCATCAAAACTTTTTTTCTAGTCGTTGGTATAATGTTAAAGATAAATTAAACTATGGTTACAGGTTCTGTACAAAAGTTATGACCCTTTGTCAACTTGCAGGGAATGTCATATATTATTTCGACCAATTTTTTTTTCTTTTGCCAATCCATTAGCACTCATCTGACTAACTTTTGAGATCTTTATCTTCTATTTAAAAATAAATAATATCCGTTTATTGAATAATATTGGATAGTTAGTAGATCGGTTATTAAAAGAATATATATTAATCAGCGTCTTACCTAAAAAAGTTTTTTAAGATTCACCCAGAATCCTATATTATAACCAAAATATATAAATATGCTAGTCACTATTCCATTAAGATCAGACAATTGATTCATTTATGTATAATAGTGACATCTATTTCCATCATAGACTGTAGATAAATAAGCAATATCAGAAGATTAACTTGACTTTATTTAACAGTAACTTTCATATGCTTATGCAATTCAAATTAATAAGCTATAAATTTTAAACACCCTAAAGTTTTGATTCCAAATGATTATTTGTCACACTTTCAGAAATTTAAAAGTAGTTTATATCAATATATTTGATTATTATAGTTCAAATATTTTGAATTTTAAACAAGAATAATATACTAAAATAAATGTTTGCTTTATAACTTCTACTTATTTGCATTCACAACAGCCTAATTTAACATATCAACAAATGTCAATATTTCACATAGTGTGAACCTAGAATATGTTACTCTTAGAGATGTGTATCTTAGTATTGAAGTCTTTTAGAATAAAAAATTTTCTATAGCAGAATTTTAGATTTGCTAAATATCAAATAAACAATAAATGAACTAAGTGTTTATATTTGTGTTCCATAGATTGGTTTGAATGCAAAGCTTAATTTTTAGAGTTAGAATGCCATATTCATTTGCATGAATACAGAATTTTATTAGCCACAGTGTGTCAGTACAAGACAGATAATTGTAGAGAATTTTAGTTTGTATTAATATGGATAGTTTTTCTATGCATATTAATATGTAATATCAATATTAATATGTGAATATTAATATGTAATATTAATGTTATTTCACATATCCATATATATATATGAATGACAAATAAAGGTTTTATATCATGATGATATATGGCGGAGGTTGCTGTGTGGAGATTGGTAGTGCCTTTTACTTTTTTTGGTATTTTTTAAAATTTTTATTTTATTGGTGTGTGTGGATATGTAGATCATATATATATATACATCATTAAAAAACAGTCATTACTTGGACAATTCCAATATCAATAACAATCAACAATTTCAAAACATACTTATATGTATACATGGCCATTTCCCTATGTGCATATAAAAAATTAACTAATTTTCTTTCTTTCTTTGTCTATTATTTGCATATAGATATCATAAGATTTTTCCAGGTTTTTTTTTTTTTATTGCCAATTTATAATTTCTTTTCACATAATGACAGTATGCATCTCTCATATGCTTATATCATTTTCTGTTCCTTAAAATTTTGTTAAGATGTCTTTTAGAATTTTACTTATTCATCTACTGTTGTGTTATCTAGCTGCATATCTAGTCAGATCTATTTTAGTGTCAATTCTTTTTAAAATGATTTATTAATTCTGTATATGCTTTTTCATAGTTCATTACAATTTTTTTTAACTTTTCTTTCCAGATACAATAATTTTTTTTATTAATAAATTAAATCTATCAGAATTTCTTTACCCAAATTTAATTCTATAATTAATTTCATTGTTCTGTTTTAATCACTTTTATTTCATTGTTAAATCTTTTTACTATTTATCTTTTTTTTCTTTTCTCTAATAATTTTTGTCAATCTCTCACCTTTTATCAAAACAATTCCAATATCTTCAAAATTTATGTGCAGGATTTTATGATTTATTTTATTAATTTTTTGGATTTATTTCTATTCTTTTTGCTTTTCAATTTAATTCACAAAATAATTTTTATATACCCACTATAAAATGTTTTTTACCAACACTCTTTCAATATGTAAATTAACTAACATCACAATATAATTGATTATTTCTGATTACTATAATATAAGCAAGAATACTATAGCAATATAGTATCATTTATTATAATCTGATATTGTTGGAATAATTGAAAAAAGAGCTTTCTCTTATTTAGAATAACTACTATTGTGTATTTTTGATCAATATTTTTTCAGAATTTGGCAATATTTAGATATATGATATGGTGAACTAAAATTTAAGTGCTTATTTTATCAACGACATTAGCAAACTCCATATCCAGTGGAAATTGGAAATTTATACTCAAACGTAAAGATTTCGATTCCTTTAAGTCAGACCTTGTTTCTAAATGAGTAGATTTTAAAGTTTTCTCTAAATAATTACAAATAATCTTAATAAATATTTTATACAAAACTAGTAAAGAACTGTTATGTTTCTTCTTTTTTATATAACAGTATCATCATCATTTAACATAATCCTAACAAATATTCAGATATTTTGTACATAATTTTACCGATGCTTGTTTGTTTGTTCTAAATTTTGAAAAATATTTATAAGATTAATGACATATATTGTAACATTTTTCTTCAACATAGTTTTAATTATTTATTTTATTTCTTTATTTAGAAGTACTTTAATTGACTTTGTATTTACAATTTTAATGCACAAATCAGCTCATAACAGCAGAGCTTCTTCAAATTAAATCACAATTTATTATAAACTTAATATAAATTATAATACATAATAAATAATGCCCGAGCGCTTTCAAGAGAACTTAGCTCTCATAATCATGGGTAACAAAGAGTAAGCGTGACAAGGTTGCTATGTGTAAATATATGCAGATATATGTAAATTAATTGAACTATATGCGTAAATCTAATTAACCCATTTCTTAGAAATTTTATAACACGCATCTTTCCTATTCATAGCCTTATCATCCATGGCAATAAAACATGCCTCCTTCACCTTTCTCTTAACATCATTTCTTTCCCTACAAACTATTCTTGGATTTTCAGGTTCACATGAATGACCAGTTAATTTCTGATGCATTGCGAATATTGAGTTGTAAGCTGGGTCTGCTTGGGCCTTGATGTAAGAATATCTGTGCTGGGACAATCTTGCTTTTGTTTCTCCATAGTATGATGCCATGCAGTTATTTTCTGGGCATGAGATATTATAGACAGCCTGAGAAATGTTGTTGGGTGTTACAATATCTTTTGCATTGTTGATAATTCTATTGGTATTAGGGGGTGTGTGAAAACATAGTTGAAATTCTCTATTAAACACTGAGTAAAGTTTTCTATGGGCATTTGCAAAGTATGGCAACAATATTCTATTTTTCTGCTGCTTAATTGCATTGTTATTTAATTTACTGTAAAATTGTCTAATTTTCCTATCAATGCTATTTTGTTTGAAACCGATATTTAATAAATCGTTTCTATATAAAATCAAATTTGCCCTTTTGTCTGCTTCAAATCTGCAAAGGTGCTCATTCCTATGTAAGAAAGACATCAATCCTGTGAATTTATGAATAGGTGGTGTGTTCGAAAGGGGTTGTATATGGCCTCTTTTTTCTATTGGTTTTATAATCATCTTATAATTGAGTTAGTTTTCTTGTCACAATCTTCCATTTCTGTATTTAGCTTCAGATGAGTACACTCTTGTATGTCCAGCTTGATTTTATCTATAATCTCTTCCATAGCAGCAATAAAAAGGTCATCAACATACCTTGTATATACAATTAATAGAAGTGTTTGTTCATATTTAGGAATGATACTTTTTTCAAAATAATTAAGCACAATACTTGATATGATGCCACTCATGGGTAAGCCCATTGGCCATCCATCATTCATTTGGTACCATTGGTTGTTAAATGTTACCACAATGTTGTTATTTAACCACTTTAAAAAATCAATAATGAAGTCGATCCTTTTTGTTCCATATTGTTGTTCTTAAGCTCTTCTTTTATTATGTCAATGGACCTATTTCTATTAATGGAGCCATATAATTCAGTGACATCGAGCACTGCAATTTTAGTTTCTGGTTTCAGTATTTTGTCTTTTATTCTGGCCACAAAATCAAAAGAAGATCTGATGGTATATCTTCCAAAGCCAGTAGTGTCAATCAGCCAACCATTTATTAACTTTGCTGTGTTAAAGTAATGCACACCCCCAAAATCAAGCATTAAACGTAAAGGCACATTTGGATTGTGCATTTTTGCATTTGCGAAAATCCGCGGTTGTATAGTGGCAGAAGGATATAGTTTATAGTACTCAGCTTTTGATATGGCTTTGTTACAATGTGTCTTGAGAATTGAGGCAATAAATTTGTCTTTGTTCAAATTATTATTGAAACTAGCTATTCTTTTGAATTGCAGTTTTTCAATTTGCTGTTTAACTTTTAAATTAAAATTTTCTCTATTCATAAGCACGAATCTCTGGCCTTAGCTAGTTTCAATAATAATTTGAACAAAGACAAATTTATTGCCTCAATTCTCAAGAAACATTGTAACAAAGCCATATCAAAAGCTGAGTATTATAAACTATATCCTTCTGCCACTATACAACCGCGGATTTTCGTAAATGCAAAAATGCACAATCCAAATGTGCCTTTACGTTTAATGCTTGATTTTGGGGGTGTGCATTACTTTAACACAGCAAAGTTAATAAATAGTTGGCTGATTGACACTATTGGCTTTGGAAGATATACCATCAGATCTTCTTTTGATTTTGTGGCCAGAATAAAAGACAAAATACTGAAACCAGAAACTAAAATTGCAGTGCTCGATGTCACTGAATTATATGGCTCCATTAATAGAAATAGGTCCATTGACATAATAAAAGAAGAGCTTAAGAACAACAATATGGAACAAAAAAAGGATCGACTTCATTATTGATTTTTTAAAGTGGTTAAATAACAACATTGTGGCAACATTTAACAACCAATGGTACCAAATGAATGATGGATGGCCAATGGGCTTACCCATGAGTGGCATCATATCAAGTATTGTGCTTAATTATTTTGAAAAAAGTATCATTCCTAAATATGAACAAACACTTCAGTTAATTGTATATACAAGGTATGTTGATGACATTTTTATTGCTGCTATGGAAGAGATTATAGATAAAATCAAGCTGGATATACAAGAGTGTACTCATCTGAAGCTAAATACAGAAATGGAAGATTGTGACAAGAAAACTAGATATTTGGATATTCAAGTGCAAAGGGAAGGTCAACAACTCAATTATAAGATGATTATAAAACCAATAGAAAAAAAGAGGCCATATACAACCCCTTTCGAACACACCACCTATTCATAAATTCACAGGATTGATGTCTTTCTTACATAGGAATGAGCACCTTTGCAGATTTGAAGCAGACAAAAGGGCAAATTTGATTTTATATAGAAACGATTTATTAAATATCGGTTTCAAACAAAATAGCATTGATAGGAAAATTAGACAATTTTACAGTAAATTAAATAACAATGCAATTAAGCAGCAGAAAAATAGAATATTGTTGCCATACTTTGCAAATGCCCATAGAAAACTTTACTCAGTGTTTAATAGAGAATTTCAACTATGTTTTCACACACCCCCTAATACCAATAGAATTATCAACAATGCAAAAGATATTGTAACACCCAACAACATTTCTCAGGCTGTCTATAATATCTCATGCCCAGAAAATAACTGCATGGCATCATACTATGGAGAAACGAAAGCAACTCTCTCAACAAGATTGTCCCAGCACAGATAATCTTACAACAAGGCCCAAGCAGACCCAGCTTACAACTCAATATTCGCAATGCATCAGAAATTAACTGGTCATTCATGTGAACCTGAAAATCCAAGAATAGTTTGTAGGGAAAGAAATGATGTTAAGAGAAAGGTGAAGGAGGCATGTTTTATTGCCATGGATGATAAGGCTATGAATAGGAAAGATGCGCGTTATAAAATTTCTAAGAAATGGGTTAATTAGATTTACGCATATAGTTCAATTAATTTACATATATCTGCATATATTTACACATAGCAACCTTGTCACGCTTACTCTTTGTTACCCATGATTATGAGAGCTAAGTTCTTTTGAAAGCGCTCGGGCATTATTTATTATGTATTATAATTTATATTAAGTTTATAATAAATTGTGATTTAATTTGAAGAAGCTCTGCTGTTATGTGCTGATTTGTGCATTAAAATTGTACATATATAGTAGGCAGCTGAGTGTGAAATAATTTCTTTTTGACTTTGTATTGTATTCTATGCACTTATTGCAAAAGTTTTAATAAAGAGGTAGTATTTTATTACTGAAATAATATTGTTTTCCAATATCAACATATCGCTTTATATCTTTAAAAATTGTATCCTTCTGGATAGCTTTTACTTAACATTTCACAATTATATTACCTTGTGTCATCATTAAAAATTTTGTGTACCATTTTATAGAATTCCAATTATTCAGTTCTTCTAAATATATAATTCTTGAGGGTATTCATTTCACTGTTTAAATATTAAAAAGTACTATTTAAATGCTACTTTTTTTTCTTAATTCTTTTAATAAAGTGTCTGATATTTTCTTATTAATCTTGTTTAAATTTTTTAGATTTTTAAAATGATTTCTAATTTAAAATTATGATAGTATTTCTGAAGGTTATAAACATCAGCTATTGATAATATCTTTTTTTCCAATGTTTTTTGCCTATTCAGTTTTGTCTTAATACATATCTCACCTCTCAATAATCATTATCTTTTTATATGTTGAAAAAATTTAAGCAAATCTGAAATTTATGTTTATTGATTGTCAAAATATATATCTAATGGGGTATATCTTTAAATTTTTGAAAGGAAGAGGTAGTATTTTCTCAAAAATTTTACAACATTGGAGGGTTTTTTTTCACAAAATTCTGCAGATCTATGTCCTCTCATTTTAGTAATCAAATACAAACATTTCCATTGTAAGATAATATTTTTAAGATTTAATAAACATTCACTCTTTTCCATTGTAACTACACATGGTAAAATATTGTTTTTCTATTATTTTTTTTATAATAGATTTTTATTATTATTGAGTAATCTTCTTGTATTATATTAGTTATTTCACATATCCCATATATATATTATAACACCAATGAATATATGGGTTTAAAACACACATATATTCTGTGATACATATGAAATCATATATTAATAAATGATCAAATTAATTTTAAAAGGGAAAAAAATAATAATAATGAAATACAAATTATAATATGTTTTAAAGAGTTGTTTTTTTTTAAATACAAACTTGCAAAAATAAAGTATTGTGTCATTTTGTCATTTAAAACAAAAATAAAAGAGAGTTTTAATATTAAAGAGCAAGTAAGAAAAGGCAGAATTTATTTTAAGTAAAAAGTTGAATTAGCTCTTCCCTTTTACAAATCTAAAAAAGAAGAGAGAGAGATAAATGTAAAAATGAAATTGAACTAAAAATGCAATTTGTAAATAGAAAACTTTTAAATTTGCAATTCATTAAAGATTACTTGGCTGATAAAGAAAAGAAAAAGAATAAATAATAACTCCCACTTATACTAATTAAAGAAATAAAGGAAAAGACTATGGACATTATCTTATCAAAATATTAGATTAATTTAAGCAAGAAATTAGATTAAAATTGATTACAAAATTAATTAAGGAAATATAAAATTAATTAAACCAGATCATAAATAGAAACAATGGAAAAGAAGCATATAAAAATAATGAGTGATTCATTTATTCATTCATTATCATTATTATTGCCAGTCAGATTATTACAGATCATCAAAGTTATTCAACATTGCTGTCATATAGACTTTTAAAGAAGAGAAGACAGCAAAAAGCCATCATGCAGGTGCATATCTTGATATTAAATGAAGGCCAACCTAGCAGCATGCAATGCTAAATAACAACTAAAGTGTGCAGATAGCCTTTGATCCCAGTCCTTAGTACCATCAGAAGCTTTCCACCTGGAATTCATGCCCACCTCATGATCTGAAAACTACTGAAAATCTCTCTTTCCTTCACTGTAAACTGGAAAATCAATAAGAAACAAAACCATCAATGGAAAGAAAAGGTCAACTGGTTGGTAATCAACAAAATCAGGGAAAAAGCAAAGAATGGTATCCATGAAAGTGTGTTGTGCTATCAAAAATCCTAGGTAAATGTAATCTTTATTATCCCATTCTAAAGATTTGAACATTTTTGTGATTGAAAAACTTTAGTGAACTATAATAGCTATAGTTAACATAATATTTAATGTTGCCTCCATAAATTCTTATTATATGGTGTTTTAAATGAATGTGTGTGTATATATACATTTTTATTATAATATGTGAAAATGATGAATGTGTGTAAATAAAAATATTTGCTTGCTTAATTATTGTCTGACTGATTCTCTCTCTTATAACTGTGTCACTAATAGGTTAAGTTATAGTTAATTATAAGATGTAGGTAATAGGCAAGTGTATCAAAGATTTCCCCTCACAATTGAGAAAAGAAGCTAGCTTGACATATACCAAGCATGGGATTGTATACCTGTCATTTGGGCGTGCTGACTGTATAACTTGTGGTTATCTGTTGCCTGAGATTAAGCCTCCAAACAAATAAAGTGCTTTGGATGGCAGAGGTTTGAATCTAGAAGCTGAGGTGCTAAAGCCTGGAAATGTGATCATAGGTTATACTTTGTATATCCTCAGTCTGCTTATAGATATTGTTGATGTTTCATCTACCTGTAGTATTGTACTTCTCTGCTTAAAGGGTTCATCTTCTGTAATAGTGAGAGAGCATCCAGAGTAAAAATTGTGATCTAAAGAGGAGTGATCAGAGCATTTTTCTCCCATCCACTTCAATTGTCTTTCCAACATGGGTGCCAAAGTGCTACAAAGTACCAGAGTAGTTATAAACATAATTGAAATTAAAAATAAAAAGGTCAAAACTAAAGTTTTCAATAAATGCCAAATTGTTATAAAAGTGAAATCGGTGAGCAGTATAAGAAGAGAATAGACCAAGGCAAACAAAGTATAATGATAAGTAGTAAAATGTAAATAAAAAGGAGAGAGTCTAGAAAGATAAATATTGGTACTGTTCTATTAGCCAATATCAGCCACTTGATGGCATTGATGCTATGCAAAAACACAGAAATATAACATTAGCATGCCAACAGCAGAAAAAATAATTTTGCTGATTTTCCTTTTATAAAAATTAAAACAAGTCATATTATAAAATAAATACTAAATAGGTAAATAAATAATTTAATCAATTGCATAAAAAATTATATTAAGAAATAAATACTAAAGAAATAACTAACTTCTATATGTTTATTGATTGGAAACAATTTCAAAAGATAGGGGACCTGGTTTGACAGTTTACAATCCCCTTCTTGAAGCTTTACATCTTTTGCACTTCTGGAGCCACAACAAGCTGACCCTAGACCACACCTTGCTGATCTGGATATGTACATAAGAATGTGAAGCCTGGTTCAAGCATCTACTTGGATTGCTGAAAGGGATACAAAACTTCTGAACTGATGGCTGAAGGTTTCCAGAACCTAACTGTCAATCACCACTGCAACTTTGTAGACCCTACTACAGATGCCCATACACAGCATATTGAGTGTCTCTGGGGATCTCTCAAGTGGTGCAACAAAAATACAGACAGACAATTCCTGGACAACTACCTCTGTGAGTTCATGTGATGATGCCTTCACAAGGGTGGGCCATATTATCAGAGATGAGTGTGAACCAAAAGTAGGATATTTTTGGGGGGGTTGTATTGCCTGCATTAATTGGGCTGTTATTGTTGTTGCTGTTTACAATTTTAATTGACTTCTGTTCTTACAGATGAAATTTCAGGTGTTCTTGCACATCTCAAGTCACATTGATTCACATGGAGCAGTATGTTGTTCTGCTGGAAAAATGTCACCACACTGGCTTTTGGGTATGGCAGTTGCCACAATTTCAAACTGTCCATTTTCAAGTCAGCCATTTTATTTGTCATGGATATGTTTTCACATAAACATGACTTTTTGTGTCAGCTGGTTGAAATCTTGCTTGGATGTACTCTTTCCAAATTTTTGAAAGTTCCACATTGAGTAGGAAATTGTGGTGACATGTTTACAATTGTTAGGAGGTAATAGTAGGTCAGCTGAATTGTAAGCTAAATTACTTTGACATGCATATTTAAAAAGTTGTGGCAAGCTGAAGTCTAGACACCTTCACATGATACTGTAGTGAACTTTGAACTGTGAGAATTTGGATAAAGTGTGTAACATGAAGCAGCAGGCCAGTTGCCAGAACAGCATCAAAATGGCCTCTTTCTAGGCTTTTGCATAGAAATAAGACCAGTGGTGGTGGAAGCCACATAAACAACATATTTATGTGTTTTTGCTTATAAATAATGCCATCAAGTGGCTTACACTGGCTAATAGAACTGTACCTAAATATTTTATACAGATTAGGGGTATTGATGGTAAGGTGGAAATGAGAAAGGACTAGGAGGTTGGAGGTGGTTGTATACTTCATTCGAGCAAAATATTTAAAATAGAAATAAGTAAAAAATAAGTAAAATTAAACTTTGTGTATAAAGAAACTAAAAATTATTAATGCACACCAGGGAAAAAGCAAAAATGGTAGTGCAAAATAATACAGAACAACAATGGGCATTGAAAATGAGGATAGCATGATGTATACTGGTCAAAAATGTATGTCCATCCAACAAGATTTAGAATCTAAGCAAAAGTAGCCCAAATCCAATCATGCCTGATATACACAGGTCAGGAGCAATTATGAATTCTAACCTATTTGCCCATTTTCTACATCTATAACATCACAGACAACACCAACGGTGATACCACATGAATTCATTCCTTCCCAGCCCAGTGCTACAATGTTTTGCATGAGAACTCAACTGGTGATGATGATGATGAGATATTGAGTGAACCTGAGATATAAGTTAAAAATATACATAACTATATTAATAAGATTTGAACACATTGAATTAAGTTTAAAAATGAGTATTTATTTTAATAATTTTCCAAGATGATTTTATATATATGACCAACTTCACGCAGTTTAAACTTTATATTTGACAATCTTGAGTCAATTATTTTTATTTTACCAGATAACAATTTAGTGTGGCATTACAATACATAATATATATTTGGAAATTGGATTTTATTTAATATTACAAAAAACATATTTATCTAGGTGGTTGGTGGATGTTTTATACCTTTAGAAAAGACAAATAAAGACACGATAATAGAGTTTTTCTATTTGTATGACTTTAATGGGATGCCCTTGCCAATTGATACATAGCTTTATTTTAATTCATAGCATTCATTTATAACAATTAAATAAGGATACATTCTGATCCATAAGTATACTAAAAACATTTATTTATTTTACATTTTTGACATTTAACGATCAAATATTGCGAAACTCTATAAATATAAGAACAGCTTATTTCAATAAAGGGGAGGGCAGCTTCATGAGAGGGTGGATCTAACAAAAAATATTTAAAGAGAAAAATGTTTCATTATCACATATCATTACAATTTATTTTATTAAACAGGCTAGAAAATGAAATATAAGAAATTGCAGTGCTAGCATTATGTCAGTGAGAGAGAGAAAGGCAACTTCAGCCAAGAAAACATCATTTTTATATTTTAAGGTGGTATACTGGTTTCAGGATGAGGAGTACTGAAAGGAAAGGTAGGTAGGAAGTTGGTATGGGTTATGGAAAAGCCATGCAGAGCTTCAACTACACTTACCTGCTTGTTCCTGGGAGTAGACTTATACCCCTGTTATGAATGAAAACACTAAAAAAGATGAAAGACTTCTAATCTTCTGCAGTGAGGTACAGACAGATATGAGCAGTATATAAATATATACTTTGAAAAGAATGACAAATGAAGATGATCAGGACTCCCCGGAGTGAGGTATGGGCAAATCAGATCAAAGCTCTATGTGGCTTATTAATAATTCAACACATGCTAGCAACACTATTATAAGAATATGAAATCATTGAATTTAAATACTAATATAAAACTTAAGTGATTTAACAAATAAGTTAAAACTGTAATTAATAAAGCATGAATTTCTTCCCCTTGAATCAATACTATTTTGTTTAGCATATAAAAAAACTAAAATTCGCACACTTAAAAGTGCAAATAACAAAACAGAATTAGGTCACCAGATTTTGGTGATGATGATCAATAAAGAAATCAATAAACTTAATGAACACCAATATCCACCCCAGATTAAAAAGTATTTATACATTTTGTAATTTATGATAAAATATTTTTTAAAGCATATCTTAATTTTAAAAGAGAAACTCAATCTTACAAGCTATTTAGAAATAAAGACATGAAATAACTAATTACCCCTCCCCCTCTTTTATATTCCACAGCAAGATATAGAAGAAGTTCATAAGATTGGGTTTGATTGGCATTTACAAATAAAAATTAAGTGAAAAATATAAAAATATCATTAAAATAAATTATAACTGCATTAAATTATAAAGAATAAGAAGCATGGGTTGGATGAAAGATTTTACAGTGAGATTAACTTAGGTAGTGGATTCCAATCATAAAACATAGTTTAAAGATTATATTTATTATTGCTGGTGTCATTAAATATGACCAAGCTTTATCGATTATTGGTGAATTTTCTGTGTGTATAAATAAATCTCTGATAATAAAATTCGATTCTGTTGACTGAAGAGGTTTATATATGTTTCCCAAGATTGATTTTTTTTTTATAGAAATTAGCCTAGTAACCATCATTTTGGGTATATTCTAATCATAAAACATTGTGTAATAATTATAATTTAATGGATAACTAGAGAAAAGAAGCTACCTAATATCATTTAAAAGAAGCCATGCATATTAACCTATTATCATCAGAATATCCATTGAACTATTGAAGGTTGTTATATTATATATTGGTGTATACCATAGCATTATTCATCAATTCTAAATTAATAATAGACATGATTTATGTTAGTTGTGATGTTATAAAACCACAGATGGAAGAGTCATCACCACCATCATTATATTAATTATTAAACTAGGGATAGATGGAGTAAATGGCTGTACAAATGATGTTTGTCCTTTTGCTTTGTTTATTGTTTGTGGGTTTATCTAGGGTATGCCTCTCAGCAGTGAATCTATAAATACTTATGATGTTAATTGATTAAATAGAATCTATGAAAAACTTATGAGGTTAAGTGATTAAATATGATCTTTTGTATATATATATTGAAGCAGTCAAATCTGTTGCACATATTTTGCTTCACTGTCTGGTGATATTAGGAACCTTCAAACAGAGATTCAAACTCGGTTTTGTATTCATAAATCACTAGGGAGTGCAGGTACACATATGCATGCAAATATATCCCCCTCTTGTTAGTTAAGCATTATTTTGATTAAATAATATTGATTTAATTCTGAAATTAAAATTTAAAGTTCCATCACTGTAAATAGTCATGCATATGTGTGTATGTGTTACAGATAAATGGTATAATTAATTTTAGTAAATATGTTTCATTTTTTATTTTTTATTCGTGTATTATTTTATTTGGGCTGGCGTAATACCAGAGAAAGTTCTAGAGAGTAATTAAAACCTAACTGACAGTTACAAACAAAAGAACATGCCTTGTTTAAATTTAAAATGTCTTTTGTAAAGATTTATTTTAAAAATATCTTCCACTAATGGAAAATATATCTCTTGAATTTATTTCCAACTCGAAATAGATTGAAACAATACTCTCTTGAACTTATCTCATCGTCTCATCTTTTAAAAATTTATAACAGTTGACCGTTAATGCACATCTGGGTCTTGCCAGCAGCAGGCAAATAGGAAAGTTCTAGAAGGTTTCAGTGGCATATAAATACAGCCCAAATTTCTATGTTAAACACTCTGCATTTTATTTTCAGAAGGTATTGTAGGATGAACCTGCATCACTCAAATTTTAAAATATGGCTCGTGAGTAGAGGGAGAAATTTGCTTTCCTGATCTTTTCAAGATCAGCTCCATACCACTATACTCCCATGCCATTGCCACTTTAAGACTGTTTAAATGAACTCTTAAGCTAACTCTGGAAGGATGCCAGCCATTATTTTTCCAAAAACCTGCCTTGCTGATTTTATTTTTCAAATTATCTTCCTATACGTATATACAGCCATCAAATCTTCAAACAACAGAAGAATCCTCTACTGCAAATATGAACTTTAAAACCTCCATCTATGTGCTTTTTAGTGCCTTTAAAATGTGACTTTAAAATCTCCATCTATGTATTTTTTATTTTATTTAAATTGTAACTTTAAATACCTCCATCTATGTATTTTTTTATATTACTTAAAATGTAAATCTACATATTTCATAATTGGTGATGTAGTGCCGATTATTATTAATTTCCTAAAATAATGACTTTCTCTAATGCACGAATCTATAATTTTATTTTCTAAATGTACTTGCTGGGTTTCACTCTTGCTATCTTATTCTTTTAAATGCGGTAAACTTTTAACTTTATTTTATGTTTGAATATATATTATTTAATATGCTAATAATTCAATCTAGTGAACCGATCTCATCTTAATTTTCTATTTTGCCATTATGGAATCTTAAATAATTAAATGTAAGCTTTCTTACTAAACCCAAAGTTCACTCAATTGAATAATGTTACTGAATTGATTTATGTGTTTCTTGGCACACTATCCATTGCCATATTTAAAGATATCAATTTACTATTATCTTAATGCTATCGATTTAGTGAATTTTAATATTGAGTAAAGTAAAGCTTTGTGATCTTACCTATGCCAGTAATCTATCATTTTGCTTATCATGCCATCTAATGTGATGATTTAAATTAATTTTTCTACTTATCAAGTGTATTGATATTTGTTTAATGATGGGAACTACGTATTCCTCCTTTTTGTGTTTGATTTTCTAACCAATATTTAAGGTCAATTACATACCATTAAGGATTGTTTAAACTATATCATATCATTACACCAGATTTTATTATTTACTAAGGCCTTAATACCTCAGCATCATTACAGACCTGAAACCTTTAGCATTGCTTACCCTTGATAACGTTATTAAATTTATATCTTGCTTTGTCAAACCACTCCCTGGAGATCCCGGATTTATTTAATAAGGCACATTTCTTGTAGGGGTTTGGAAGCACTGACTCTATGGTAATCCTGAAACCATAAAATTCATGCCAACCATTTCTTTAAATTCCATCTGTCATAAGTGCAGGTGAGCTTTACATTCATTTAAGTTGATGAAGCTTCTCATCCTTTCTGTCATTATCATATCGATCAGCATCATAGTTATTAATATTTTACATTCCCCACTATAAGTCATAATGCTATGATATTATAAACTATCCCAATCTTTCATATCTTTAGATTTTATCGTTAGAAATGTCATGTTTTAAAGCTTATTTAAGCTATCCACCCTCTCATTAAACAATCTTTAGATGCGCTGAGAAATAATTTTCAGTAAACCCTACCAAAATCTAATAATGTAACCAAATGTGCAAATAAATGTTAACAAAAATTGTTAAAGACTGTATACATTTTGTAATTTGTCATATACTTTAATTTGCCATTATGATAAACTATAATAAAACCAAGTTACATTTGTTTGAAATTCGTCAGATCATTTATGTTTTTATTAAATAGATCATGGCGTTCAGAATAAAAGCCTTGTAAATTTGATATCTTTCATTAGCATATTAAGCCACATCGTTTTGATTATTGATTTTATCCATATTTGTGCCTGGTATTTGCGTATTTGTTAATTATTAATCTATGCTCCAATATGTCATTTATGGAATGCGAAAATCACCACCAATAATTAAGTGAAACCCAGATAGTATTAATTATGTATAAATTGACTCATAATATATTTCTTGTATGTTCTCCATAATTGTTTACCCAAAATTCTAACCAATTATTATTATTATAAATAAATTAACAATTTAATAAGTTATTCTTTGTTTCTATTTTGTTCTTTCCATGCATGCACATCTGCGATTATATTGCATCATATATGATAGAGTCCTCTTGCCTTTAAGCTAGTCTATGACATTTGTGAATGATTAGTAGTGAATCATAAGATAGTTAAAAAGGTAGCTCCTCTTATAAAAAGGAGGGGGGGTTACAGGTCAGGTTAACCAATTTTCTTGTAGATCTCTTGTTTCTCTGCTGTTGCTCCAGGACAGGAATTAATAGAATTTCATCTGTTATCATTAGAAATGTTGTCCGTGATGTTATAGATTTGGAAATTAGGCAATAGGGCAGAGTTCATGATTAATCCTGACTTATGTATCTTGCATATGATTGGACTCAAGTACTTTTGCCTAGATGCTAGCTCTTGTTAGACAAACATACAATTCTGACTGGTACAATATATATATATATATATATATCCATTTTTTCTGGGCCACTCCAGATCAGGAATTTGTTTATTCTCTCATCAACTCACTGGATCATATTTACCAGTGGGGAACTAGTCTACACATTAACTCTGTATAAAAATATAGCTAGTCAACTGTGGACCAATGATTATCATGTCCTGGTGACTATCACAATAAAATTTCCACTCAACCACATTTGAGAAAATAAAAAGTGTGCATTTTGTGCAATTTTAAATTTATACTATTCTGGTATGAGAATTGGTACAAGAGTTCATGTGAGAATTTTGTCTGTTCAATGTGGTGATGATGAAGATGATTTACCATCAATGTAGGTGCAAACTTATAAACTGTTATAAATGTCAAAACTACATAATGTTATAAATGTAAATCTATAACATAATACCATTATAAATATAGCACCAATTAGGGCTAGATATGTATCATTATAAATACCGTCCCAACTCAAACCATTAGAAATGGCTACCCAACATGAGTTTTTCTAGGTTTAAATGGCCTAGTGCTACCCTGGTAAGACAGATAGGGGTAAAAAGAAGGTATCTACAATATTATATATATATATATATATAAAATGTCCGTTAATTAAAACAAAATTATAATTATAATTGAAATAATAAATTTAACGGTTTACAAACTATTATATCCAATCCTTAAATCCACAAAAGTACTTTCAGTTAATTTCTTGAACCTGCCTCAACTTTAATGGCAGTTGAGGCAGGTTCAAGAAATTAACCAAAAGTACTTCTGTAGATTTAAGGATTGGGTATAATAGTTTGTAAACCGTTAAATTTATTATTTCAATTATTATATATATATATATATATATTACAAAGACTACAAGAATAGTTGAAAGCACTCCTAAGTTATGTTTGTATTTTTTGTTCTTTTTAACAAATTTTAATTACTGTATTTTCTAATATTTATTTACAAGTTTATATATATATATATATATATATATATATATATATATATATATATATATATATATATATATATATATATATATATATATATATATATATATATATATATATATATATATATATATATATATACACAGTATAGCATTATCATCATCAACCATTTTCAATCCACAGCAGGTGGAACATTTCTCCAAGTTTAATCCATCTTCTCTGATATCTAGCCTCTCTTTTCCACATCACCCTGCACACTTTCTTATTTTATCTATCCATCTCATATGTGGTATCTTTCTGGTTTTTTTACAATTTTTTGAAATTCGGTTTAAGATTTCAATTGTCCATTGATTATCATCTCTTTATCAATATCTCCATCCCAACTTCACTTCAGCCTTTTAATTCTTTCAATGATGTCAGTAAAACTTGTTTGTTTTCTTATCCATATATTGTATTTACAATCATTTCTTGTTACTCCTAAAATGGATATCTTCATACTTCTTTGAGTTTATTTGAAGTTTCTGCATTGCTCTTCTATTAAGTGTACAAATATCAGATCCATAAGTGAGAATTGGTAAAACACATTTCTTAAAAACCTTCCTTTTCAAACACATAGGCATATTCTATGATTAATTTTATTCCATTATGTTTCCATCTGTAGTAATAATCTGATCAAGGTATTTGTAGTTATTAACTTCTTCTAGCTCATCATTATCAATCTTTATTTTTATCTTTTGAGAAAATCCATTGAACATTATTTTAGTCTTTTTAATATTTACCTTTAGTCCTACTTTCTTACTTTCAACTAATAATTCTTCCAACATTTTCTGAAGTTCTGAAGCATTGTCTGCAAAAGAAACTACATCATCTGCAAAATCTAAATGATTTAAATAATCTCCATTTATTTTTTATTCCTTCAGCTTTACATTTCAATCTGAAAATACTTCTTACAGCACTGCTTTAAAAAGTTTTGGAGATATGGAGTTACTCTACCTTACATCCTTTCAATTTCAAGTATTATTATGTAATCTAATTGTTGCTGTTATATTTTTATAAATATTCTTCATAATATAATAATATCCTGGGTCTATATCTTGATGATCCAATTTTTTAATCATCAAAGAAATGCATATAGAATCAAATGTCTTTTTATAATCTACACATCCAAATCATAATGGCAACACATATTCATTGGTCCTTTCTATAACTTCTCTTATCACCTGGATATTAACCCCTGTACTAAACCACTTTTAAATCATTTAACACTTAGACAATCCCAATATCAATAACAATCAGCAATCTCAATCTATGTTTAAGCCAATCTTCTTTTTAACAATCAAGATGTAATCCCACTTTTCTTTATGGTCCAATATATATAGACACTAAATATTGCAACTTCACCACAGTGATTGAAATTATTGATATGAAAAAGTTTAAATAAATATTCTTAACAAGTAAATATAATCTGAATGCAGACTAATAAATGATTAATTATAATATTATAAACTGCAATTATATTTTTCAAATTGCATACAAAGTATTACTTAAATAATAAGTGTAATAATGGTCAAGACTAAATGAATTTGTAATACATGTATTTCAAAATACCATTAGAAAATTTAAGCAAGGGTTTTTTAACAGTTTTAGGCTAACAAAGACAATTTTACGTCTTGCATTGGTGGTCGAGAGGTCAGCGCGACTGCTTTGCACTTGCAGGCAGTTGCCCGGGTTGCGGGTTCGCGTCCCGGCCGATGCTATGACACTTAAAAAAAAAAAAGACAATTTTACAAAACTCATCTGAATAAATATATTTTTTATAAAAAGTAAATAAACATAAATCAGATAATACAAATGTATCCTCATCTAGATTTTAAAATAGCTGCAATTGCATTTGTAAATAAAGTAATAATAATATTAAACTTTACTAAATTAAGACTAATCGTAAACATATTGAATAAATTTCAAAATGGACTGATTTATCTATTAGAAACATTGGAAGTGATGGGGTAAGTCAGCCCATCAGTAACAGTTCAAAAATTATCATAAACTTGGTAGTAAATATTATAATAAAAATATTTTTATTTTAAAATATTTAAAAAAATGATGAAATTTATTTAATTCAAAACTTTTAACAGAAAAAAAAGTTATAAAAGAGAGATAACTTTCACCTAAAATTTGCGATAGCTAGATAGCTATAGTCGTAATTATAAATAAGGTAGTAGTATTTTTCCAAGACATTATTAAATTAAAACATATTATTTCTGCTAAACCATGTACAATTTGTTTGTTTGTTTGTTTTCATAGAAAAGATAAAACAAATAATTTTGCAAAAATTGCCGTTATAAAGTATAGTTAATATTTGATAACAATATTGATCTCTTTACTTTATGGATTTTCATTATAAAAAAAAAAGCAATTATGAAAAGATATTACTTTTTTTTAGCGTCCATGCAAATGAACACCCTACAGTGTAAGATGTTCATTTAAATGTTTGGTAAGGTGGACGATATCTTGATATTATATTCTACAAGTACAAATTGAATTTTAAAAAAGTAAAGAATGGTATAGTTTTATAAGGTACTTTTCAGAATTGTCGTTAAAATTTAAAGAAATAGATAAAACTATATAAAAATATTATTTTGATAAAATGTTCAATGAGTATATTTTATTCAACAATTTTTTTATTAAAATAATCCTAAATCAAAACAAGTATATAAATTCTTCTCACGGTAATTTTTGCAATCTCCAAAATGATCTCTTTCAAATTAGGATCTCCATTTATTCTTGGATAAAGAAATATTATAATTTTGACTTATCATTTTATCTATCTATTTCAAATAAAAATAAGTATTTTTCTAAATGTAAAGTTATCTTTTTTAAATTTTATTTATAATTTAATGCAGTGATAAAGTAACAGTTTCCTAGAAACTCATCCTGTCACTTTTGCTGTTTGAATTGTCAATTAATTAGTCATATATTTCTCTATTAAATTATATCTTTTATATTATATCAGATAACCAAATTTAAATTTTTTTATGTCATTAACATGAGACAATTAAGTTACTTCTCATTAGCAGTAACTAAAAAAAGCAATAATTTTGCAAAAGTATATATGTGAATTCAGTTTTCCCAATTATATATATATCGTCTATGAAGATTTACGTATAAAAAAATAAAAAATATTTATAGTAACATGAGATCAATGATTTTTATACTGATCCTCTTCCCTCTCTTCTCTCCTGTCTGAGTATAAACAATATTTTTTTTCGCAGAAGTAAACTGTCAAAATTTTTATTGCTCACTTTCAAGATGATATAATTTGATAAATATTTGTTGATATTAGTTAATAATTTTGTCTGCGTCTACGGTCTATATTATACATTCTAAAAGCCAGTTAACATTCAGTTTTAAACCTATTATATAATGTTGTGCTGGTAATGATTAGCCTAAAACTGAATCCATAAGTTTGATGTAATTAAAAAGTGAAAAAAATATTCTAATAAACAAAAGTAAATTCAATAAGAAGATTAAATAATTATTTATCAAACAGTTTATTCATCTAATATTAATTTAAAATATTTAATAATATTTTCCAAGCATTTAAAACATAGTATAGTTCTAATTTATTTCTGTTCCACATTTGATTATTTTTTGTGCTTTAGTATAATGATAGAATGGCAGACTTACATTAGCCCAAATTTCCACGTCATCAACTGAATAATATAATTAAAAAATGCTCAAATTAATTGAAAGAAACTGTTAAATACTCCGCTTACTACAAAAATGATTCAAAGTCTAGCGATCTCTCAAACAATGTGCCATTCATTTATAACTAACATGTGGTTTATGAAATGTAGATTATGTGTGATTGTTTAGTTTTGCATTACTGTAGAAAAAAATTAAATAGCCAATGCATAGTTAACAAATAGATAATTTATAAATATGAGATATATTTATAAAGAATGTATTATATGTCCTTGATGATAGGAAATGAAAAGGAAAAAAAAATGCTGATTAAAAAATGAAGTTATCTCAAATAAATTTAAACATATTTCATAATTACTTAAAATAAAATATATAGACTATACAAAAGATTTTATATGGAAATAGAGGGATCTGAACTCATAATTTTTTAGTCTACTCATTCTCCATTCTATCTCAAGTAACTGATGCACATGCCACACATATGCGAAAAATGTAGTTAATAACACTAATAAGATCATTCTATAATTTAAAGCAAAATCAAAAATTTAAATATCAATGAAAAGAAAAAAAATAGGATAAGAATTTGTACTACAGATGTTATTTGTATGGAGTTGGTAAAGGAAATATAAAATTTATTTTGAAATGTAGGATGGAAAAAAAAACAAGATAATTTGTTTATGGAGTAGAAGAAACTTAAAAGCAGAGACGTAAAAAAGATGAAGATTTTTGTATCTTTTTGAGAAAGATGAATATAATAAAATGACATTGAAATTAGGGATCAGCTTTTTTTTAAATGCGGAAGGAGAAAAAAGAGAAATATGATAATGCTGATAAAATGATGCGATGATAATTTGCTTTGGAAGATAATAATAGATTGAAAAAAATAGATTTAAATTAGCAGATAAAGATTTTAGGGCAACGAAATAATTAATTTGACTAGTAGGGCTTCTAATTAAATGAACTTTAAAAAAAAAATACATTTTACATGATATCACATTTAATATTTATCGAAAGCAGCAATAAACGCAAATCAATGCTACGTGCTTAAGCTACAAATGATAGTTAACTATGAACAACTAAAACCACGACTAATAAATACAACGTACAATTCTGCATGAAAAAATTAGCAAAATAAAAAATATAATTCATAATTAAATACGAATCGAAAAGAAATTTAGAGGATATAAAAATTAGGTAAACATTTAATTTAAACTATTTTTGCAAGTCTTATTTATTTGTCATGTAAATATTAATTTAATAAAAAAATGTATTTATAAATAATAATCATCACTTTATTTATTATTATATACAAAATTAAGGAGAAGAAATAATAAATATTATTGAAAAAATATTTGTTACATTTTTAATATTGCAATCCTTCGTTTTATATTTAATAAAATTAAGATGTAAGCAGATTACGTCTTCTCAAACAAAATTATTGTAAAATCGGACGTGGAGAGAAATTTAATAATCTGCAGCTAGGACATGAGATCTTTTTTAAAAGATCAGATAAAGCAAAAACTTTTAAAAATTTGATTTACTTAGCCTTGAAAAATTTAATAAATCTACTTTTTTCTTGTATTTTTATTCATAAACACATACTTATATATACGTATGTGGGTAAAACAGAGCATGAATTAATTTTACAGTTATAAATATATCAATATGTAAATAAATAAAAGCTATGGCTAGCTTAGAGTGAGTACCATCTTCAGAAGCATTTATAGTTAGAATTTAAAAAGCCACATCTCATTAATATTAGGCAATCTTCATGGCCTAATATAAATAGCAAACCTTTCATAATTTGTATATATTTAAACAATTTAAAATAATCAGACTTAAATAAAATTGAAATAGATAACCAAATATAAATTTAAGAATTGTTTAATATATTTAACTAGTCTTTCGTTTCTTATTGGAATCTTATTACCATGTATCCACTCTTATAATCTCATTACTAACTATTTTACAACAACAACATCCAGTGGATATTATTTACATTATATTACAATATATATAATACATATTTTGCGGGTTCATCCGTGTTAAAAACTTTTAATATTAATATACTGACGTTTCGACTTGGTCACACAAGCCATCCACAGAGTTATAAAAGGTAGAAAGACGGTTGTAGAGGCGCTACAATCACTGATTTGAATAAAATGTTAAAATTCCACCAATAGCAAAAAATGTTAAATTTAGGAATGTTTTTTAAAAAAATCTTTCCAAATAGGAGGAAGTTTGCATGTATCATCTCGCTTATTGATACAATCTGGTCTTTTAAGTATCTCAATGGCTTCTCTAATTTTGCATTGGTAGAGATTATCACATCTGGGTATGATCCTGGTACTGGGATCATATCCAGATGTGATAATCTCTACCAATGCAAAATTAGAGAAGCCATTGAGATACTTAAAAGGCCAGATGTGATAATTTCTATCAATGCAAAATTAGAGAAGCCATTGAGATACTTAAAAGGCCAGATTGTACCAATAAGTGAGATGATACATGCAAACTTCCTCCTATTTGGAAAGATTTTTTTTAAAAAAAAAAACATTCCTAAATTTAACATTTTTTGCTATTGGTGGAATTTTAACATTTTATTCAAATCAGTGATTGTAGCGCCTTTACAACCGTCTTTCTACCTTTTATAACTCTATGGATGGCTTGTGTGACCAAGTCGAAACGTCAGTATATTAATATTAAAAGTTTTTAACACGGATGAACCCCAAAATATGTATTTTATATATTTAACCCGTGCAAATCTTCATTTTAACATATATATATATTACAATCCTTGTGTATATATATTTGCAAAGCAATCTACAAAAATAATATTTTAATCCGTACAAATCCTATTACTATCCTATGTGTCTGAAGGATAAAAACTCTACATAACATTTGTTCAATAAAATCCTTTGAAACAAAATTATTTACACAATTGTACAGTTTATTGATGCTTCAATATACTTTTTATTTCCACTTATTAAAACAGGTCTATTGTTTTTCAAAACATTCTATTTTTTTCTATAACAAGTGATTTAAATTAAGTTTAAATCCTATAGCTATTCTTCCCCTTATATTATTTCTCTAATTATTTCTTTCTAAAAACCTAATTAGTCTTCTATTTAGTTTTATTTAATGATTTCATTTATTAAATATGATTTCCTATAGTAATAGACTAACTAGAACTTATTATCGATTGTGTACATTTGTCTAAGTCTGGATAAAACATTTTAGAAATAAATTGTTTTTATGTATACATTCTTTATATGCTCAATTAAACTGGTAATTCATAGTTTTAAATCTTTTTGCAATAATCAAGTATATTGTCTGCACTGTATGACTAAATTTAAATTATGCTAAAGCTGGATTAGAACACAGACATAATTTTACTAAGAAGCAAATATTATCATATCATTTAGCAATATCCATTAAATGAAACCAAATACATAAAAAAATCTTCTCAATAACCACCATTTGATACTCAAGCTGTGATAGCATATCAAAAGTGATTTTAATAGACACATACTACAGTAACCATTAACTCTATAAAGTAAAATACAAATAAATTCTCGGTAAATTATACTCTAAACTTTCATTAATGGACATGATTATCAATAAATATCCACTAACATTAAATGTTGGATGATTAAATTATAATAAGAATTTTTTTCCTATACCATTGTCATTTTTAACAATTATTGACCTATTTCAGGATTAAGATATTAAATTTAATTCAGTTTCTGTGATCAATAACCTCTCTTTTTCATATTAACTTTTTATTTTTTTCCATTCATATCACATGTGGTCTTTTTCTAAGTCTTTTACAATGTCTTGGGATTCAAGTTAAAACTTTAATTGTCCATCTATTATGATATCTTCCATTAATATGTTAAGGACAACTTATGATGTTATTTATATCTGCTTGATTTCTCAACCATGTATTTTATTTTTGATCTCTATTTATTATTTACATCTCTATATGTTGGTCAATGATCTGAAATCTTTGTTTGCTTTTTTGTTAAATATCTTAGTTTCATATCAGTTAATAAACAATTAGTAAAACCGATGTATTTAAGCTTTTCTTTTCAAACACATAGCCTTTTTCCCCCTATGAAATTATTTCTACAAAAAACATTTCATTCAATTATAATTTTATGATTATTTTCATTCATTATATTTTCATTTGAATTAATAATCTAATCAAAATGATTATAGTTATTGAATTTTTCTAATTCATGATTATCAAGCTTTATTTTCTTCTGAGAAAAATTTATTAAACATAACATTAGGTATAAAAAAGCCTGTACTGTAAAAAAAATTTATATTTCAAAATAAAGTGAAGTTAGGTCTGCCCATCCCTCATATATGTATGTAAATGGATTATGTCCTGTACAAGAGGGGTCAGAGTGACTTGTGGTCAACATGGATAGATGAGAAGATTGGCACTAAGGTAAGTTTTGAGCATTCCATCATCAGATTTTCAATGAAATGAATGGCTGAAGAGTGGTGGGGTGGAGTGTTTTGAATTCTGTCCATTAAAGTATGAAGATTGGCTATCTTAATATAAGCTGAGTTTTGATTGTATATATGTGTGGAGATGATAATCTGGACCAACTGATGAGTGCTGGTTTAGCACAAAATGCATATATTGGTGATTATTTATCTTTTCAACATGTGTGTAATCAAGTGTATCAGTGGTATGAGATAGCATGGATGGTTGATGGTCATGGGAAAGTCTGAGTTCAAATCCCCTATATATTACATATGAGTGTTGGTTTAGCATGAAATGCATATATTGGTGATTATTTGTTTTTTTGACATGTGTGTGATGAAGTGTATCAGCAGTATGAGATAGCATGGATGGTTGGGGATCATGTGAAAGTCTGAGTTCAAATCCCCTATATATTACATATATAAGTGCAGATATAAAAAAGCCTGTACTGTAGAAAAAAAATTCACATTAGTCTTATTAGTTTATCTTTAGATCTACTTTATTTTTACCTACAACTTTTCTGAATTTCTAAAGCATTATTTGCAAAAATGACCACATTATGTGCGAAATATTAAAAACTTAAATAGTCTCCATTTACTTTTATACTCATATATTTTCATTTTAATCCACAAAATACTTTTGTAAAACTGGTGTAAAAAGTTTTAAAAATGTGGAATCGTTCTGACAGACAATCTTGTCAAGGTTAATCTTTTTACTGTTATCATGTAATAATCACTATTCTTGTATTCTGATAAACATTTTTTAGAATATGACAATATCCTGGTCTATATTATTGATGGAAAGATTTAATCACCATAGAAATTTTTAAAGAATTGAATGCATTTTCATAATCTACAAATCCAAAGCATAATCACAATCCATATTCATTAGTTCTTTCTAAAAAAATTCTTAATACTTGCATGTGAGTCATCATGTTAAAACTATTTTTAAATCCAGCTTATATTTTTGTTGATTAGAATCCAAAGTTTTCTTTATATAATATGCAATTATTTTTATAAAGATTTTGTATACAGGTGACAAAAAAATGATAAGTCTGTAATTTTTAGTAACTTCTTTACCACTTTTTTTTAAATATCATTATTACAACTGCAGTCTTCAAATATGTAAAACATGTTTACCATTTAGAATATGGCTTTTTCAACAATTTTTCTATTTCTTTATTTATTTCTTTTAAATATCAATGATAATTCTATCATTTCCTGGAGTTGTTCTCTTCATCTAAAGTATTCAGCAATCCAGAAGATGTAGTAATTTTAAGGGATACCTTTTTTGTTCTTTACCTTTTAATAACCTCTTTTGTTATTTATTATATAATTCTTTATTAAAATCTCTCACACATTGCATGGTGTCATCTCTCTCTTAATTGATATTAATAGTTTATTTTTATTGCTAAAATAACTTTTCTTCCAATACCAAGAAATTGTTTTACACTTTGTGACTTTTTTCCTATATATTTCCTAATTCTCAATATTTTCTTATTTCATTAACTCATTTTGAAGTGATCATTTTTTAAAAGTTTCATATTTATTCTTTTCTTCATATTGTCTTGTTTCAGTAGAAAGTATGCTGGTAAATTGCTTTTAATTTGTACCAACTATCATTGTTATAATTCTTAATATAATATCAATTAAGTTTTCAAAGTCTAATAATATTTTCAAACAAGTTGGAAGGTCTAATTTAAATTAATTGCAGTGTTCCTGAAAATTGTTTTTATCCCTCTAATTTTATATTAACAGATATATTGCATCACACTAATCAATGATCAATTTCTGTATTGAATCTATTAAGAGCATTCAATTTTTGTATATTTATTTTCTATTAATCAAAATATAATCTAATTCTATCCCCAACATTCATTTGAATACTTTTACAAAGATTTTTGTTTAGCATTTGTCTCAAAAATAGAATTCATAGTATACAGTTTCCACAATCTGTACAGCTGTTATTTCTTTCATCATAACCAAATTTACCCACAATACTTTTATTTTTCAATAGTTTACAAATCTAGCATTAAAGTTTCCAATGATAATTTTAAAATGTCTGGTTTATTCAAAAACATTTTGTACATTCATATTAAAATCCTACTTTTTCATCACAATGATTACTTGTTGGGTCATACACCTGAATTATCTGCTTTGGTATCTTCCATTAAAAAACGTTCCACTCTATCTAATATATCATAAACCCTCATGATGTTGTTCTTGCATTTTTCATTTATAATGAATCTCACTTCATTTACACTTTCAATATGAATATATATATATATATACATTGAAATTGTATACATATATGCCATTACATCACTGTCAAATAATAAAAGAAATATCGATAAATAAAATCATTCAAATAGAAATTTAAAAAATTAATAAATTTATTTAAATTAATATATAATAATTGCACAAATGGCAAACTATTAAATAATTACTTAAAAGAAAGGTAAAGTTAAAACAATCTAAAGATAAAATTATTTTAAAGAAATGTAAAAGAAAAAAAACTAATTATTTTCTGTTAAAAGTTATTTTTAAATCTTGGTAGAATGGAAATGATTTTTTATTTTGAAATGATATAATAGCAAACAGTCTATTAAGGGCATTTAACCAATCAGATAAGAGATCCATTAAAAAAATTCCTAGTAATAAAATTGATGTTCCCACTCAAAAGTAACCTGCCTAATAAATGATGTGAATAAATGTATGGTCCATAGAGAAAATCATCATCACCAATAAGATCAGTGTGAAGCCAGGTAAGAATGATTCTGGAATTTGATAAGGAATTCAAAAGAATATAAAAGAAAGAAAAGAAAACTTTTGCTAAGTGGATTTTTGTTCTTTTATATTGCTCTTGCTGATTACATAATTATTTAAACATAGGGGTTCCACAATAAATTTTCATTTTCCCCATATTTGTACCAGCTGAGGTGGCCTCCAGAGTAATGATTTCCAGAAAGTGGAAATGATGTACTTGTCTTTCCAAAAACATTAATATTAAATGGAATTTGAATGGAGTTGTGTGACACATCAAGGACTGCAAAGACAGAATCCAGTAATCTGAAGCCATTGAAAGTATAAACTTTTGTCTTAAATAAGATATGAATTTTAATAATCTAAAATAAGAACTTTTCAAATACTTAAACCTAAATGGTACCTAACCTATGAAATCTCTTATCTGATTAAGCAGAAATTTAAATTATTTGTTATATATTTCTTTTAATATGTTTGCTATTATTATAATTTCCATTCTTGTAATTTCTTTTAAATATAAGAAATTACAAATAAGTGTAAATTTAAAAATAAGTTTAATGACTGCATAGATTAATAAGATTGTTAGTTTAAGTGGATTAATTTGGGTCTATTTGTTTCATAATAGAATTGATGCTTGTGGAGGGATGTAGAGGTATTTTATGTCAATGTAATCTGGGAAGGTGCATTGGATTCTCATTCCCTTGTGACATGTTGGCATACAGAGCATAGTACCCAACTGAATGCATGGCCCAAAAGTGTAACCATCCTGTTACCAATGGTCATAGACATATTTCCTATACCATTGATCTCCTTACACTCTGGTTGGAACAGTAATCCAGAAAAGTCCACTATTCACCACTTATAGAACATTTCTTTTATATATATTTCCAAATGATTACCTCACCAAACAGATGTACATTCCTGTACTGGATGAGAGTCATTATTTCTTTAATAATATCATGCTGCAGATGCACATTCCTGTCAGCATGGTTTTTTTATGCTAATATCTTCATTTTATATTGATCACATCAGTATATCAATAAGCTGGCAGTGATTTGGACATAAACTTGTAGCCTGAAACCAAGTTATTTATATGCATATTCTATGTAGTATATTTACATTTAGAAAAATATTGAAATTGTATTAAATCTCTTGAATGCATCCATCTATGCACTACTAGATGACAAACATTGTTAATTATTTTAATTATCAATTTAGGACAGCTCTGAGATACATTTACCATACGGAAGCAAATGTTTGTTTAGTCATCTACTCCATTGTCATTCTGCTTCAAGATGCTAATATGGATAACTTTAAATTATCCTTTTTACACTTTAGCCAAGAAAAAAACTTCACAAATAAGTGTATGTATAGATTTGGGTCATGTGATTAATTAGATCATTATCTTCACTAAAAATGTTTTACTATTTTGGATTTTTATGGGAAAATTTTATCATTGTTGCTAAAATATATGTAGCCGGTTATTTCTTAAAACTTTAAGAAATTATAGTGCCAATCTTCAATGAAATTATTTTTAAAATTACAAACAATATTTTTAAATATTTTAAATGCAATATTACATTAATTATTGAAATAAAAATACACATTATTACATTACACACAAAATATTTATATTGTAAATATTTAATTAAATAATAATTTTATTTTATTTATTTTTATTCACATTATACTTAATGTTATAATCAACAATAATAATAAACTTAACTAAATATTCTGTGACTATATTCTTTCAAATTTAAATACATCTAAGAACTATAAACATTCGAGCCTGCATGCATGTATGTAAATATATTGTAATTATGTTTATACAATAACAAAATTAGTATTATACTAATACTATTTTGAATAATTTATTATATTGTTAGTATTATGTATTTTTATTTCACGTATTATTCTGTTAAAATTAACTTCATATGCATAAGTGATTTTATAACTAAATATAAATTGCAATTTTAAAAAAATTGTTACTTATAAAGTAATTTTTTAATGCTATATATAAAATATGTATAGGGGGACATCTTGGTTTCATTACAAAAAAATTACTTTATAAGTTAATATTATCAAAATATTAATATAATTTTAATATTGTAATTTACAGCAATGATAATAATGATATTAAAAACAATAATTGCAATATTGATAAGCCGAAAGAAAATTTTAAAATTAGGATTATTGTTGCTAATTTATATATTAAATTTTATTACAATATATATATATATATGTGTGTGTGTGTGAGTGTAAACAACAAAAATAATAAATATAATGGTAATTAACTATTATATACAGACTTTCAATCTACAGAAGTAAAATCAGTTAATTCCTTCACCCTCCACAACTGTTATTAAATTTTAAAAAGAAAACAAAAGCAAAACTCAAATCTCATGAATCCTGAATTTTAACATTAGCAGCTTGCCTATTAATTATATTCATTTTATTTATATGTACTATAATTACCTTCTTAATTTTTCTTTTATTGTGGTTTCTCTCTTCGTGAAAAATCTTAACACTTTGAATATCAAATTTAAATTTATATTTACAAGTCTTTTCATGATCCAAGAAAACTAAAGCTGCCATTAAATGATTATTATTTTTACTTTTCACATGCTTGTATAAAAATTCATACTCCTTTAATCTTTTTTCAATACTGCACTTTAATTCATCTATATATGATAACATATATTCACAAAAAATTTAAAATACAACATTACTTTTCTGTTCGACAGGTATGACATTTTCAGATTTATTCATTAACTTAATAACATTATTTATAACACAAAATGAAGCATTAAACACATTCTTAATATCCTTAAAAAAATTTCACTTCAGTATTTAAAATATATGGAATAGATATCCATTTTTTATTATCAATCTTCAACTTTTAAGTCATTATAACTCTATTTAAATTGACATGAAGTATTGTTAATCTGTTTAATCTTATAACCAACTTAAGCAATTCCTTGGCAAATTTATCAATATTTTTAATTTATCACACCAGTAAGGACATAATTTTTCATTAGATCTAAGCCATTTTATGTATACTTGGTACTTTTAATTTACAATTTATATATTCACATTTCAAACAATTGCAAAAAAGGGGATATATAGATTACAAATTAAAAGTACAAATTGTGCATAAGATGGCAAGTTTTAAACCTTTTTCTTTTGCACAAAAAAGTTGTCATTACCAGTCTGATAAATTTAAAAATATTGAGATATTTTTTAAGGAATAATATTAAACTGATTAACAATACATATTATGTCAATTTAAAAAGAATTATAATGATTTAAAGGAGTTGAAGATTATTAATAAAAAATGGTTATCTATTTCATGTGTTACAAATGCTCAAGTTAATTTTTTAAGGATATATATAAGAATGTGTTTAATGTTTGATTTTGTGTTACAAATAAAATTAATAACTTAGTGAATAATTCCAAAAATGTTATACCTGTCAAGCAGAAAAGTAATGTTCTTTATTAAATTTTTGTGGATGTCATCATCATCATCAAACATTATTAATCCACTGCAGGATGAAGGTCTCTCCAAGTTCAAACCATCTTCTCTGATCTTTAACTTCTCTACTCCACATCACCCCTGCACACTTTCTTATTTCATCCATCTATCTCACATGTGGTCTCTTTCTGGGTCTTTTACAATCTTTTGGATTCCAGTTTAAGATTTTAATTGTTCATCTATTATTATTTCTTCTAGCAATATGTCCAGCCCAACTCCACTTCAGTCTTTTAAGTTTTTTAATGAGATCAATAACACTTGTTTGTTCTCTTATTCATATATTGCCTTTTCAATCTCTTCTAGTTACTCCTAACATGCATCTTTCCATACTTCTTTGAGTGGTCTGAAATCACTTTATTGCTCTTCTATTAAGTATCCAAGTCTCAGATCCATAAGTAAGGACTAGTAAAACACATTTATTAAAAACATTCTTTTCAAACACAAAGACATATTTTTTTTTAGTATCATGTACCAAGTTTAATTCTATGATTAATTTCATCCATTATGTTTCCATTGGTATTAATAATCTGACCAAGATATTTGTAGTTGGTAACTTTTTTTAACTTATCATAATCAATCTTTATTTTCATATTTTTAGAAGATCCATTGAACATTATTTTAGTCTTTTTAACATTTATCTTTAATCCTACTTTCCTACTTGCATCTGATAACTCCTGCAACATTTCTAGCAGTTCTAAAGCATTATTTGAAAAAACAACTACATCATCTGCAAAATCTAAATGACTTAAATAATCTCCATTTATTTTCACTCATTTAGATTCCAATTTTAATCCACAAAATACTTCTTGTAGAGTCACCCACTCTTACATCCTTCTCAATGTTGACTTTTCTAGTATCATTATGTAATCTAATTGTTGCTGTTGCATTTTTATAAATATTCTTTAAAATATGATAATATCTTGGATCTATACCTTGATAATCCAATGCTTTAATCACTGAAGAAATGTTTATAGAATCAAATGCCTTTCATAATCTACAAATCCAAAGCATAATAGCAACTCATATTCAATTGTTTTTTCTATAACTTCTCTCAATATCTGGATATTATCTACTTCACTAAAAGCACTTTTAAATCCAGCTTGTTCTCTTGGTTTGTGGAAATCCAATGTTCTCTATAAACAATTTGTAATTATCTTGGTAAAAATTTTGTATAAAACTGATAAAAAGCTGATAGGTCTGTAATTTCTAATATCTTCTTTATCACCTTTTTTAAATATTAATATTAGTACTGAATTTTTCCAATCATCTGATACATCTTTGATATATAACTTTATATTTCTTCATCTGCTTCTTTTAATATATCAATTATAATTCCATCATTACCTGGAGCCTTTTTTTATATATACATTTAATTGCATGTCTCACTTTTTCATTTAAAATTCTGGGCAATTTGGAAGATATAATAGATATAGGAGGTACTTGTTCTTTATTACTATATAATTCTTGATAGATGTCTTTTACCCATTTTATGATGTCATCTCTCTTTTTAGTAACAGTTCAATCTTTTTTTCTTATTGCAGATATAAATTTTCTACCAATACCAAAATGTTGTTTTACACTCTTGAGACTTTTATTCTTTTCTACAGCTTTTCTTGCTATTTCACACTTATACTTTCTTATATCATTTTCAACTCTTTTCCACGCCATTTTAAAGAATTCAACATATTCAATCCTTTTAATGAATCATTTTTGTATATCTTTATATTCCTTCTTTTCTTCAAAAATTCAATTGCTGTTTTTTTTCTACCACCTATCTTTGCTGCAATTTTTAAAAATGTATCAGTTATTTTTTTATTAATTTCATTCAAATCTGAATCGTGTTCAAAATCTACTAATACTTGAAACCGATTTTTAAGTTTTAATTTAAATTCATTAGAATGTTTCTGAAGATTAGAAATATCAACTGTAAATATTGTTTTTCTTAATAACTTTTGTTTTACTAGTTTTTCATTAACACATATCTTACATCTTACTAATCAATGATCACTTCCTGTGTTAAATTTCTGAAGAACATTACAATCTTGAAATATGTATTTTATGTTAATCAAAATATAAACCAATTCTGCTGTATCTTCATTTGGATGCTTCCATGACCATTTCCTTTTAACATTTTTTTTAAAAAAAAGAATTCATAATATAAAGTTTTTATTTTTCTGTAAACTCTACAAGTCTATGACCTCTATTATTTATATTACCATAACCAAATTTACCTACAGTATTTTCACCTACCATTTGTTTACCAATTCTAGCATTAAACTTTCCCATAACAATTTTAAAATGTTGTGTTCTCTGATCAAAAGCCTTTTGTACATCCATATAAAAATCTTCTGTTACTTCATCATTATGAGAACTTGTTGGGGCATGAACCTGAATCATCTGCATTTGGTATCTGCTATTAAGTTGTATAACTAATCTTAACACTCTGTCCAATACACCATCAATCTCCACAATGTTGTTCTTCCACTTTTTATTTATAATGAATCCTACTCCACTTGTATTTCCAATATTTGTGTCTTTATAGTAGAGTATATGTTCACTTTTTAAGTCAATTGTCTCTTCACCTTTTCTTTTAACTTCACAAAGTCCAATAATATCTCATTTAATATAAAACAGTTATTCTAATTCTTTCAATCTTCCTTCATTTGAAAGTGATCTGCAGTTGTAAATACCTAAATAAAAAAATCATCATCAAATGGCTGCCTGGGTTCACAATTAGGAGATTCTTATCACTCTCTGCCTTTGGCCACCAACTGCTGCCTTGGTTGGTGATTTTACAGCCTCCTGGGAATAAGGGCCATGATTTATTTTTGTCTGTCATGATTGGAAATATCTTTTGGAAAAATATTTATCATTTACACACACATTCATTCTGCCTCATCAGGCAACTGAGAAGGAAGACCGTAACAAGCAAGTGACAAATAATAATGATTTAATGACAGTTTGGCATTTTCTTGGATCATGAAAGAATGTGTAAATATAAATTTAATTTTGATATTCAAAGTGTTAAGATTTTTCATGAAGGGAGAAACCATAATAAAAAAAAAAAAATAAGGGAGTAATTATAGTAAGTATAAATAAAATGAATATAATTAATAGACAAGCTGCTAATGTTAAAATTCAGGATTCGTGGAATTTCAGTTGATGACATTTGCTGTAATTTTGTTTTTTGAATTTTACAACAGTTCAGGAGGGTTAAGGAATTACTTCTGCAGATTGAAAGATTGTATATAACAGTTAATTGCCATTATATTTATTATTTTTATTGTTATTACAATAGTTTTTAATTAATGGACATTTTATTTATATATTTATATACACATAGATTAAATATGTAAATTATGCATAATCCAGTTACAAGTAATTTTGCAATGTAAAATGTGTTTTTTTACAGAATCACAATAATTGATCACACTAGTTTTCATTATTAAAATATTTACAGTAAATAACATATTGTTAAAATTTTATAGACTATGTTGAACTCATTTTATATGATCATTTGTTATCCATCTATTGGCAAGGTAATATACATTAACATCTATCAATAATACCAGCACAAAATAAAAATATTTTATTAATTATCTTAATATCTAAATTTAATGTTTTAAGAATAAATATTATAAAAAAATATTTGAAATATCTCTTCTAATATCTTAAAAGTTTTCCAAATTTATAAATATCAAGAACCATTCAACAATTATTTCCATCTTCTATTCAATTTTTAAAATGTTATAAAATGTTAAATGGGTTCACAATTGTCTAATATTATTGTATTGATGTACTTGTTCTACTTAATAAGTTTTTATATTTTGGATATTATATTACATACTTGATTGTGTTTTACATTATGCATAACAAAAGGTATCATTGAACTGTCTTTTCATATGGCCAACAAAGTAATTATTTTATAAAAGAAATAATCTTTTTCTAATTTTATTTTTTATATCTGGTGAATATAATTACATTGTAAATATGCCAAAAGCCTTCTATAGGTATTGCAATCCATAATTTGTTGTTCAACAACTAGAATATATTTAGATCCTAAGAAAAAATGTTTTAATAAAATTTTAATATTTTAGCAATATCTCAAAACACTATTTCTGTTTAATTTCACAGAGATGTGTTACCTTTGATAGCATTTGAAGAGCATAGGTTGGTACTTCTATTACAATAACTGTTGTAAATACTTCCAAATGATCAGCAACTATTATTTATTTTAATTTCCATTTTTATTAATAATTAGCAAGAGTTATAAGCAAAATAGTTCAGAAGTTAATCTGGTAGCTGTTTATATTTTTTGACAGTCCTTAGTTGCTAGTTGGATTAAATTTTCAAGTTTTTATTTTATCAAATTTATCTTTATTTTTTCTTATATTTTTAAAATTTCTAATCATTTTTTTTAGTTTAAGTTACAAATAAAAATTATTTTGTAAAGAATATTTTGCTTTACAATATATAATTTATTGAATAACTGGCAAATTTCCAAAATAAATATTAACTAGATTTGTTTTTAACTCATTTTCTGAAACCTCAATAAATTATCCATATTATATAAAGCTAATGAAATTATATTTAATAATTATTTAAAATGTTTATAAAAACTACTATGATCAATATAAATTCATTTCTTTTTTAATTATATGTTCTGGTAATGTGTTATTAATTTCTTATGATTTGCCTTCTTTTAAAAGTAATGATGGTTTAAATAAAATCTAAATCTAACCGCATTATTTTTTTAAAAATATAAATATTACACTATGTTTTTCCAAAAATAGTTATAAGTACATAGACAAACTATGGAGTATATTTATTTTTATTTTAAAGTCTAAACAAATGCATAAGCAGTTTCAAAGTCTCTTTCAAGCACTCTCATACAGAAACAATAAGAAGTTATTAATTGTACCTCTTATTAGCTTTTTTGTAATAAGCTTATCTGACATTTTGAAAATTTTTAAATTAAAATTTTAATTCCAATTTTTGCCAGCAAATGAATGCAAAACCAGTAAACAGACAATAAATGTTGATGCAAAAATGTGAGATAAAATAGTGTCGTCATGTATTCCTCAAAAACATTTAAAAAAGTAATGGTTACTGTTAAAATAAAGTTAACTTTGCAATATTTAATTTATATATATATGGTTTTCTGTTTCAATGATATTTTTGCCCAAATACTGTTATTATGAACAAATTTATTACTAAAATTAATTTTTAACATAATTAAAACAATGAAAAAAAATCGTAAAAAATATAAATTTATTTAAACAAAAGATTTACTTTTCATATTAATAAAAATGATGCCTTTTTTTATTCTCTGATGTAAGTGTAAACTTTTCTGAAATCATTGAATGATAAAAATAAATATATTTTATATTTATTAAATAAAAACATCTTTCAAATAATCAAAACACAACATAAAAATAAAAAACTATTCTTACAATTATTTCTGCTTGATAGATAAAATGTAAACAAGTGCTGCCACTTTGAGAAAATCGAATTCTCTCACTTGAGCATTTTATGTCTTAAAATTTTTAAAACATGATTATTGTACTAAATTACACAATGAATAATCATTTTTAAAAATAATTTTTAAAATATAGCAAATATTTTATTTGTGAACTATTTTATAAGCAATAAACTATATATAATTTATGTCCAAACCTTAATTAACATCAAACATTGATATAATTTTTAATATGATTTATTTCAATGGTAATGGGATGGATTTGAGAGCTAAAATTTCTGAATCAAAGCTCAACCTCACATATTTGGTGCTTAAACACCATGTGGTCTCCAAGTGATTATCATTTAATAACTTTTTAAATTTTAGTAATTAGAATTTAGATTAAAATATATAAAATTTAAAATCTTTTAATAAATTAAATAAAAATTTACTTAGTGGTTGCCTAAATATTTATGATGATGGTATTCTAATTATATTTATATGTAGGACTATTTTCATTTTCTAATATTAAATATTGAATGTTTTTAAAAAATTTTAACTTCATTTAAATTATCCAATTACATTCAAATGTTAATAATAACACAGGTATATACACAACATTTCAAATTGTGTTATTCTCTCAACTTCAGGTGTTGCTACCTAGTCTATGACAGTACTAGCATGAGATTGAACCTGGACTTTTAGATTTTTGACTATTCAGTTTTAAGTTAATATTCTAACCAATTATGCCATTCTGCCAAAGGCAAAAGTCAGTAGAAATTTTATGTATATATCTAGGAGTTTTCTCCTAATTTTGTCACTTTTTTTTTCTAAGAGAAAATTTAATTAGTGGTTTCTAAGCAATATATATATATAGTCAAACTAGATTGATTTATGCCATTGTCATGTGAACAGCTTCTTTGAATTTTTTTTTTTATATCTTTTCCTCTCTATTCAATATTTTGTACTTTTTTAATTTAGAATATGTTCATTTGTACATACATGGTCTGCTACTATAGACACATCTGTTTTCTGCTTTCTAATTATCTGTTTGTGCTCTTGAAGTCATTTTTCAATGGAATAATTGGTCTCACCAATGTAAATTCTTCCCACATTCACATGGCATTTCATAGATGCAGTTTTTGGTTTTTACCATTTCAGATTTAGATGTTAGAATTTCTGATAGTGTCATATGGCTCTGAAAAGCTGTTGTCATATTATAATGATTGCAGATTATCTTTAATTTATCTGCTATTCCTGGTATGTTATGAATAAACTATAGTATCAATAATTGTTTTATGGTTCTTTTTGTTGTTTATTTAAGGTTTTTTTAATTACAGGTGATAGATAACCATTCATCATTAAAATTTGTTGCATATATATTTTTTTTCTTTTTTCAGACATCTAGTTTCTGAACATACTAAATCTCATTGGTTCAATTTGCATTACCAGTTTTAATTCATCATTTCCTGGTTAAATTTAGCAGAAACTTTATATAAACCAGGGGCCCCCAACCTTTTTGTACTTAAGAGCACATTCTATAATACCGGCCAGGTGGCAGGCACCATTTATTTTTTCAATGTAAATTTATAGTTGGATATTGTTAAAAATACACATAATGTTCAAAAAAATATCTATTTCAAAAATAAAATATAGTATGCCCTACAATTTGATTACAATATAATACAATAATTTATAAGAAATTTTAAAAATTAAATTTATTTGTATCAGATAAATAATTTTTTATCGTATTCGGATAGCAGCGGGCACATGTAAAATGATCTGCAGGAGCCATGGTGCCTGCAGGCATAGTTGGGGACCCCTGATGTAAACTATTACATAAAAAAGTTTCTCACTATATTTTATTTTTACACTGTAAATACCATTTAGTTTTAATATTTTCTATTGCTGCAGTATATATACCAAGTAAATATCATTTAAAAACAGCAACAAAACTCTCCTACAGTAGAACCTCTCAGTGCAAGCCAAAGTAATCAATGGTTGTAAGATTTGTCCATAAAATCCCTATCTAATACCTACTCATCCAATATCCCCAGACTAGTTTATAGCGTGTGACTTTCAATAATGAGGAACCTTGGAGCTGAGAGCATTGCACCTTAATCTTAGGATCTAATGCAACCCTCTAGCAGACACTTTTTATCTTTTTAGTTAACTATAAACCTATGAATCTTGAATTGAAATGCAATAATTTAATCCAATCTCAATTACTTATATAGTCCTATAGCTCTGAACTCAGTTCAATATCATCTATACATTTTGGTATATGAAGAGTTTTGTCTCTGCTTTTAACAGTTTGAATAAGCATAAAAAATGGTGTTCATGTGATATTTAGATGTCATTTACTTAATTAAATAATATTTTTTAAAAAAATCAATTAAAAGTTTAATTATTTCAACAGTTGTATCTTTAGTTTAAATCAATACTTACATTATTAGCAAACCTTTTAATTTATAAAAATGCAAACATTCCCCATGGGCGTAGTAAAGAATATATGTTTTTGAAAAAATAAATCTCCAGGTTGGGGAGAACCTACAGTGTATATTTTTTGACGAATTAAAGACTCATTAAATTCGTCTTTATTTTATATTAAGATATTAATAAAAATCATAAATACGTGTATTTATATGAGTATTAAATCAAATCTACTGACCATTAAAAAGTTTTCTATTTTAATATAAATTGAGGGTTATTAACAATCTGCTAAGTAACGTCACTAGCATCAGGGAAGTGATGGAGTGGACAACAGATGAAAGTGAATTTGACTTTTTAACTTGGTTCAACATTTTCTTTGATGTTTGTCATGACAGAATTCGTAAAAATTTAAACGTCCAATTAATCTTTGATGTATTGAAAATAAGTGCAATAATAAATGTTTTAGTTTATTAAAAAGTATAATAATTCTTACTAAATAAGATGTGTTTTGAAATAAACCGGATTAATATTATTTTTTAACGATCTCTAACAGAAACTACCCTACCATCACTACTGGGTTTAAACCCTGTAACTCAACTAGAAGATAATGCAGAGCCAAATAACTGACTTCACTAATTATATTGTTAAAAGGGGGATTAAACTGATAGACATCAGTTATATTTCTTAATTACTCTAATTGGATAACCGTCTCTACCAGGGTCAGTCAAGCTTAGCCAAAGTAAAGCATTTTATAAAAACCCAGGAGCTTTAAGTGCCACTTTCTTAGAAAGATTCTCTACAAGACTCTTATTGAAAGATTCACTTAACACTCCCTTACAGATTAGCCCATATGCTATCTCTATTACCATAATTCTCAAGGTGAATAGGCTATCTTACAATAAATACCAAGATATATCAACATCATTTTTTTCAGTCATTATCATTAATAGAAATAAAACAAACTAACTCCTTCTTTTTAAAAACTTGTTTTTTATATGACTCTTACATGGAAAAAAAAAATCCAATGTTTCAACTATTTTATATAGTCTTTTTCAAGGCACACTAAAATAAAATAATATATATATAACAAATAACACATATTCCATAAAAATAAATAAATAAATAAATAAAAAATTACAAAATATATTCATAACCAAAAATATACCTTATCTCACTCCTCTTTCCTATTACCAACAAATACAACTCAAAGAGAAACAATTTCCTTTTATTAAAAAAAAAAAATACCTATATATATCTTTTAAACATTTAATTAAAAACCTATTATTTTCTTTTCTGTTTATCTATTAACATCCTATTTAATTCTAGTATTTATATCATTAATATATACACTTTCTTTTATCATCCTTTCATTATATGACTTAATACATTCCAAAGGCTTTATATCAAAAAACCCATGCTTAAATTCATAAAGCCTTTGGAATGTATTAAGTCATATAATGAAAGGATGATAAAAGAAAGTGTATATATTAATGAAATAAATACCAGAATTAAATAGGATGTTAATAGATAAACAGAAAAGAAAATAATAGGTTTTTAATTAAATGGTTTAATATATATATATAGATTTTTTTTTTAATAAAAGGAAATTGTTTCTCTTTGAGTTGTGTTTGTTGGTAATAGGAAAGGGAAGTGAGATAAGGTATATTTTTGGTTATGAATATATTTTGTAATTTTTTGTTTATTTATTTATTTATTTATTTTTATGGAATATGTGTTATTTGTTATATATATTATTTTATTTTAGTGTGCCTTGAAAAAGACTATATAAAATAGTCGAAACATTGGATTTTTTTTTTCATGTAATAGTCATATAAAAAACAAGTTTTTTAAAAAAAGGAGTTAGTTTGTTTTATTTCTATTTTGGATTTTATGAACTATTTTGAAAAGAAGAACCATGTGCTTGATATATTAAATTATTTCATTATCATTACAATGAAAATCCTTCCAAATTCAATCTAGTTTCCTATCCATAGCATATCACAGCAACAAAATATTCTTATGTCTTTCATCCATCTCATATAGATCACTTACAAACTATTGGATTCCAGTTTAAGACATCATATACCCATCAATTACTATGACTTCTAGCTATTTGTCCATACCAGTTTCATTTTCATTACTAATTTCTTTCACTAATATCAATGGTAACTGCTTCCATTTTCACCTAAGTATTTTACTTTTGGTATCTTCTTATTACTCCCAAAATACTTTCCTTTATATTTTATTGAGTAGTGTGAAGTCTTTGTATTATTCTTTTATTAAGTGGCAAATCTAAAGCCTTTCTATTGATTTTCTGTTATATGTCAAAATCTTAGATTTATGTGTAGTAATTGGTAAAACATATCTAATAAAATCTTTGTTTTCAAACATATAGCCATATTTCCTTTTACTATTTTTACCAAAAGCACTCCATCTAAATTTCATTTTATAAATAAATTTAATCTATTATGTTATTTGAAGTTAACTTTTTTTAATTCTTGCTTATCAATCTTTATTTTCTTTTTCTAACTAAAGTCATTGAACATATGTAATGAATAAAACTGAGCTCTAAAACCAAAAAGATAACATCATTTATTATGTATGTATAAATATCAGAATTTTAAGATGGTGTAAAGATCCAAGAATTTTATGCTTCTAACTCGCATAATTAAAAAAATTGTTTTGTTCATAAGATACATATGTGAGAGAAAATAGAATTTTCTATAAGTCCATGGATTTTGACATAAATAAAGCATTTACACAATTTGAAATTTTCTTAATTAAATATATTCTTTTGAATTCTGGTTAACTCTTACATATTGACTGCAATGGAATACTATTTCATGAAATGCTTTAATGAGATTATAATTATCCCTGTATAATGAATAAACAGCATAATAAGAGATGAGCTTTATTTTTTTTTTTGCAGTGCAACTGTTAATTATTACAAATTATAATCTTTGCAGTTAACAATTATATATGAATTTCATTTGACATGATATGCGTTGTTTTTTATAAGTTATAAAGAATATAGGTAAGATCTCAAATTGAGTGAGTGCTGCTTTAGGTCATACTAAAAGTTTATCAGAATCTAGAAAATTAAAGAATAAAAAGTAGTGATGCATGCTACTATCATTCATCATCATCATCATCATAAATAATCAGTTGTGTGTGCATATGTGTGTGACAGAGAGAGAGAGAAAGAGACTTGTATGGGTGTGGGAATAAAAAATTAATCATAATGGAGACTGATATTTGATTGTACATAAGTGTTAAATCTCTAGATCATCTAATGAATGAAGAGTTTTTTTTAGAAATACATATATAGTAAGAAAAATGATCTGGCACTTCTATATCTTGATTGATAGTTAGTATATAGTGGATTTCAAGATAAAGGAAGTGTTTATCAACATTTTAAATTTTCTCTAATACATATATTTCACAATGAGCCAGTAATTATTACATATATTTATTACTGCTTCAGAAGATATTATAAGTAAGAAAATCATTTCCAATAAAACAGTGTAATCTGAAATGTGCAAACAACTTTAACTGCTGCTTGATTATTTTATCCACATTGGAACCTATATATATATATATTTTTTCAGAAGAAAAAAACACTTTCAAAAAGGAAATACCACTGCCAACAAAAAAAAAACTAAATCAGTATGTCAATAAATTTTAAATAATCACATACATGTAGATTACAAAAATAATAATAATAATTTCAAAATAAGTTTCTCTTTTTTTAAATAGAACAGTGCGATATATATATATATATAGTAATAATAACAAGTCAGATGTCACATGACTTATATATAGCTTGCACTTACAAATATGTAAAATTAAGAGCGTGCTAATAGCTCTAAACAAGCTTTTTTTTTTATTTATGATAAATGCTACTACAAGAGAAGGCATTCAAATCATTTTTATCTTGGATTGTCCCCATCCCCAGACCGGTTTCGACCTATGCCTCAGCATACACATAAGCATTCCAAAAAATACAAATAATAAAAAATACAATAAAATTTATAGCAACAAGACATAATGATGATAAATAAAATAAAAAAATCATACGATCTGGCTTCCTTCTGGTTCTTTCCATTAACCATCTCTGGACTTAGTAACTTTTAGGTGCACTATAAACCACGACAACAAGGTGGTGAGGGCTTCTCTTTTTTACAGCAAAACATAGGCATTAAGGTATTTATCACCATCAGCTAGCTTCTGGGGCTACATGACAACAGTGTAGGAGTCTGGCTGGTGCACTAACATTGGGAATTTATTTCATTAACATTTTAATCAAAATTTAGGCATTTTTATATTTCTCAGCTTTCTCTATAAATCTTTATAATAATGACCGAAGCCAATCAAAAGTTGATCATGCAATTCTGGACAGACTATAATTTGAAGTTAGCCTCAGCTCTGCCTTTTTTCATAAAGTTCTCCACTGCTTTACAACTAGAATATTTCTCTTAGCTCAGCAAATCCTTAACCACTGAGCAAACAAAACATAGCAAGGAAAACAATAAACTCAGAAGAAATCCCCCCCATCACCTGATAAAAACCTTGTATAGCACACCTATAGCAATATAAATTGAGTAATCCTCTTTCACTATTACAACCGTTATCTCCAATTTCTTGGATAATTGATCATTTACATTTGATATAGCTTTTTACACCTTTTTATTTTTCATTTCTTTCATTTTCCACTCAGCCTCTTTTAATTCCTCAAGGAGTTCCATTTTACATATAGTTTCTAATTTTAATACGCTGGAAATAGCTTTTTCCATCTTTACAAAAGACTCAAAACAAAAAAAAACAAATCTTAGATGTGACAAATTTTTAGATTCTCTCGCCTGATATTGGCTTTAAATTACTTTATTTTTTAACAAAAAATATAATGCACAGGATGACCACTTCTATCTATTAATAAAATTTAAAATTAGCCATACAGTAATAACCTGTATTCCTTTTAACTTGTTAATAGACAAAAAAAACATAAAAATGTGCAAAACATTTACAATTACTCTGACTATTCCTTTTATATATATATTCTTGCACATAAACAATTTATAAAATAACCATAAAATTGGCAAAATAATGAAAAAATTAGTGGTTTGAGAGTGAGTTAAAGCCATTGATCAGTGCATGTAAAAAAAAGGCTAGACTACCTGAATACCCCCAAATGCTTCTGAATCCATTATCGCCTCCCTAGAAGTCTTCACTGCCCACTGGGGGGTGGTACCCCCCACTTGGGGAAATAGTGATCTACACTAATATGAATCTATAAGTCATATTTATTAATGCATAAACTATATCTTTTAATTGAATAACCAAATCCATTTATTTTTAACTGACAAAGGTATATCGAGAGCAGAATATTATAGAATTTATCCATCTGCCACCAGGCCACCAAGAATGTTTGCCAATTCTAAGTTACATAAACCTGGAGAGCCTTTAAGACTAATGCTGGACTTTGGAGGAGTGCACTACTTTGAAACGGCTAAGCTGGTAAATCATTGGTTAGTTGATAGTGTAGGTTTTGGAGACTTCACAATTAAGTCTTCCTTAGAGTTCGTTAGAAAAATCAAGAATACATTAATAGATCAAGATTTTGAAATTGAAGCCATGGACATGGCAGAATTATATGGATCGATTAACAGGAAGTGGTCGATTGACATCATCCATAAAGAATTAATAAATAAGCATTGTCCAAATGGGTTCATGAACTTTATATTAGCTTTCTTTAATTGGTTAGACAATAACATTTTTACAACTTTTGAGGGTGGATGGTATGATATGAAAGATGGTTGGCCGATGGGTCTTCCCTTAATTGGAGTAATTTCCAGCATATTTTTAAACTTTTTTGGAAAACAAATCATTTCTTAATATATCTCTAACACTACTGGATTAATTTACGTGCATTATGTAGATGATGTGTTTATGGCAGCTCCAAAAGATGTAATCACCAATATTAAAAATGGATTACAACTGCAAACTAAATTGATTATAAACACCACTTGGAAAAACGAATGGCAGAAGCTAAAATATTTGGATTTGCTGGTCCATAGAGAAGGCAGAGTTCTGCATTATTGCATGATTGTTAAGCCTCTTAAGGTCAGAAGTTTTACCCACCTGAAATCCATTTCACCTACAGCACATAAATTCACAGGTTTAAACGCATTTTTATTTAGGAATCAAAATTTGTGTAAATTTGAGGCTGATAGGAAGACTAATATTGCATGCTATATAAAAGATTTGTTAAGTGTCGGATTCAGCTACAGATTAATTACAAAGAAAATAGATCAATTTTACAGAAAATCAATAACTAACCACATAAGTAAAGATAAACCACAAATTACCCTCCCTTATATTCCCAAATTATCACAACAGATGATAAAGACTTTGGCTGATGAATTTAAGGTTGGCTTCCGCACTCCCCCTAATATTAACAGACTTATTAATAATTCGAAGGATAGAACAGATCCATCTCAGACACCCCTAGTCGTATACAGTATTTCATGCTCTCAGGCTGGATGCAGTGCCACATACTATGGGGAAACCAAGGCCACTGTTCATAATAGAGCTGCTCAACACATTTATACTTACAGAAGAGCAAAAAAGAACAACAATAACTTCTCAAGATTCTTGGAACATGAAAAGCAGGCTGGCCATGTGTTTGAACCAGGCAACCCCAAGATAGTATGCTCTAAAGACAACGACTGCAAAAGAAAAGTCAAGGAGGCATATTTTATTATCAGTGACAACAATTCCATCAATAGACGCGACACGTGCTTTTCTATCTCAAAAAAATGGACAAACTAATTTGCATTCACATTTGCATATTTTATTAGTTAACAATACTACATAAATGATTTATAACTTATGTTGGTTATGAATATGAGGGAAAACCTTGAAAGCACTCGGCCCATTTAATTGTTTTTGGTTTTTGCAGCTTCTTCATCAGCGGGTAAATCACTTTTATATGCTATTACTAACACTTTCTAAATGTTATTAAATTTACTTATTCATTTTCATCATATATTTTTTTAATAAATTTATATTCTTTATTTGTAGCTTTAATTTAAATTTTATTTATTTTTTATTTTTTAAAAAAAAAATAATTACAGCTCATGCAAAGCTTTAAAAAGTATCTGTTTTACTGAAGATTTTCTAACATTATTAGTAAGAATTTCAGATATAAACCTTTCAGCTCTAATTTCCTTGAAATTAATCTACATCATCTTTTTTAAATTGTACAGTTTAGAGTTAAGTTGAATTTACTTATTCTTATTTTCATCTTTTAAGATATTCTTTTTATTTTATGAAGTATTATATTCTTTCTCTAATCTTGTATCTTCTTTATGCATTGATAAAACATTTTTCTTTTATCAATATAAAAATGCTTATTTTACTTTTTGCTCAATCAATATATCAGTTTTAATTGATCATCAGCTATCTTCAGAGCTTCATCCAAAAGAAGCTCTGGATGAAGACTTAGTCAATTGAAACTGATAGATTGATAAGTAAAAGATAAAATAAGTTTTGTTATAGTGATAAAAGAAAGATGGATTTATTCCTATCATTTTATTTTTTAACATATCTTATTTAACACTTTGAAAAGGCAATTTTTGATTAACTAACTAATTTTTCGTGTGAACAATCAGCATGGATTAGACTTAATCTATATTTTCAAACAATTAGTCCATAGATCTGCTTATATACAATAAAGAAGGTCTGTTATTTTCATAACAATTTTTTTACATATAATTATATTTTTATTGCAGCTCTGAGAGTTAAGAAAATACTTACAATATTCAAATAAATGATTTTGCTATATATATTTAATTTTTTACTTTGTGTTAAAATATGTATTATTCGAATACCTTTTACATATAAAATGTAAGAACTGATCAATTATTTAAACTGATTCAAACTATATAAATATTTTTTATGCTTAATAAAACAAATATTTTGATAAAATAGCGTTTACTCAAGGGGCTATTATATTAAAAATTTAAGAAAATAACTTTTTTGTTTTTTAAACTTATGAAAAATTTAAAAAAGCGGTCGAAAAACATTACATTGTTATTATTTTATAATATACTTTTATGTGTCGTTTAAATGCAGCAAACGTAAAATATTTCATTTTCTGTCTTATGGAAAATTACACTTGATTTTCAATTTTATTAGTAATGCAATAAAAAAAATTTCAATTTTTTTCTAAATTTAATTTTAAAATTATATCATGTTATATATTTTTTGAAAATAAATTTTATAATAAATCTTTCTGAATATCTAAAATTTGTTAGAAAGGAATTTTAAAAAATTAGGTTGTATACTTTTCAAAAAAAGAAAAAGGATAATTCTGATTTAACCTTTTTTCATTTTTTAAAATAAAAACACAATATATTTATAGATTTTTTTGTCTAATAATTATTTTAAATTAAAATGATCCAACATATTAATTCCTGAAAATAAAATAAACATGCGTAAAATAAATGTAACTTTTGTAATTAGCACACCGTCCATTTTTTATGTTCTGATTCAGTTAAATAACCATTATTCTATCCATATATATATATATAGTTATTAAAACCAATTTTGGAAATTATTCTGATCATATTATAAAATCAGTCGATTAACAAAACCACAAATAAACAGTCTGGCATCAAAGATAAAAATATAAACTATCTCTTCAAAAACTTTTTCAGATAATTCTGGGGCTACAACATCAGACCCAATCAAAACACAGATATAGTGACATACATTTAAATTAGAAATGCGTGACTAACTTTAATTATAAAAGACAAAAATCCAAAACCCTTGAAAATGCAAATCTAGGTATTATAAACTTGTGAATAGTAAGCCAAAGATTAAATTCCATGAAATCAAATATAATTATTATATACATATTTAGTTATAAGAAATGCATCCAAGATTTAAATAAATCCCTTTAACGGTGTTCAAAACTATATCACTATTGTTTCACTGCTTCTATTAAATCTTTATAAAATTAAAGACATTCATTTTTCATATGCATTTTTACAATGCTTTATTTAATATGTGACAATTTTAATAGGCTAGCAATTTTCTTCAGATCTAAAAGTTATATTATAGTTTTTTGTATATAAACATGTATATGCTAAATAAGGTTATTGCATGGTTATGTAATAGATAATTATAAAGCAATTTTTAAATATGAAGAAGACTGCTATTAGCCATTTTAAATAAATCATTGTGAAAAGTGCATACAAGAAGTTTTTTTAAAAATTCTTTTAAATATAAATAGAATTAAACTCTTATTTTTTATTTACTCATTGAAAAAAATTTAATTTTTCAATGAATTAGAAAATGTCTGTATACAGACAGATCTTAACATAAAAAAAATTTTTAACCATATAACTGTAAATAAGTGTTTTTAATTATATTCATTTGATATTTTGTTAATCAGTTTATTCTTAAATATACATTTCTAAATTCTATTATTTACAATATATATTCTGATTTTTCATTGTTTTATACAGATACAAATGTATTGGATGATGAAAAAATTGTATATATTACCTTTGTGCAGAGGCCATCATATTTTTTTTTTAAATTATATTACTTTCATAGAAGTGGCAGCACTAAATTTAATTCATATATCTATTTTGACAGATAATTGGAAATTTTTTCTAATAAAATTATAGATATTTTTATTTACTTTTGAAGGTCTTATGACATAGAATTAAAATTTGAAAAGTTTTTCAATCTGCTAAAAATTCTATTTGCAACTTAGAATTTTTTCCATATTAAGCTTATACCATTCTATTACTTTTTTTTTTTTTATAAAATATAGAATTTTTATTCAGAAATTTAGTTACAACACATGATAACAGTTAAACAAAGAATATATTACATGATAATCTGGGGGATGAATGTTCAATATTGATATCTTGCTTGGCACCAGCTAAAAGGACTAATATGAAGCATATCAACAAGGAACAAGTCGGGAATAGTATCTTGTTGATAGGTGACTATGCTTGCATCTCTCATACAGTTCAATGATAGATCTAATCCTTTGTCCATACTTTATATGATCAAATCAACCCTTCATATTGGAGGTTACTTCCATAAAACTCAGGGTCTGGGCAATAATTATGTAGAGCAAGGTGAGTCATCACAAAGGGATGCAGGCCATTTAGCTTCAAATCACTCTCCAGGGTGTGAGATTTCTATTCAGGAGTGAAAGGGATCAGCTTTTGGGGAACAAATCAATAATCTCCATGTAGAATTGTAGATGTAAGAGGGGGGCAAATTCTGGTCCCTTTTCCGAATTTTTTTCCATTTTGTTAATATAGAGCTCAAGTGGACAATCCAGTGCATGATTAAAGGTGAGCTAGCACCATGTCTACCATAGTGAGAACTACAAATGTTGTTAGTCATATCTCTGTGATGGATAGTAAATATCTAATTATTATTAGATGGAAACAAACTGATATAAATCCTAAGTTGCAATCACAGTACTCAAAATATTTTTGTTCAGTGGCTATATAATGTTTATATACTGCTGTACTACATAATAAACTAACCTGTCATTCTTAAGACTTTCATATTTAGACTTTTTTAGAAAAAACTAAAGTCTTAACATAATTGATGCACTGATCATTAACTAAAAATATTTAAAATATAAATCATTTATAAAAAAGATTTTTGCTTTTTTATTTATTTATATTTTTTTTAGTAAGTTCAATTAAAATCCTTTCAAAAAACAAAATTTTTAAAAAAAAATTGTTACAATTTTTTTTATCTCATGTATGTTACAAGACTTAATCAGGGTAATACTAATTAAACTTGTCTTTATACAATATTATTTAAGGATTTTTTTCTGCCCTTAAGGCCGAATTATCTGGATTTCAAAATTTTGCATGCTTTAAACTTTCCTGCGGATTTTCAAGTTTTATAACATTATTTTTGTGAAAATTTTCTCTACTATGAAAATCACATGTCTTCAGGAATTTGTAATGCTATTTTATATAGTACAGATATATAAGTTCAGAAGAAAAAAACTATTAAAAAAAGCTATTTTAAAAAACATTGCCAATCTAAGCTGCATGGGTTTTTTCTTGACTCCAAAAACTTTATATGTTTTTAATTTATTTTATTCTACCTATCATTTAAGTTTCATTAAATTTTGTTGTTTGATTTTGTATTATTAAAATCTTTTTGCGGCTCAGTTTTGTTTTTTTGATATTCCATTGCATTTTAAACATTATGGTGAAATTTTGCTTCTTATTAAAATTCCTATTTAAAATAATTATAATTTAAAGTTTGCTCTATATATAAAACAATTTAAGATTATAGAAATTAAAGCTTGATTTTAATGCTATCCCAAAATAGTATTGATGATAATTGTTTTGCTTAAATACATTAATCTTGATTATATAACTTTTTGGAATCATAAAACTTATTTTTTAATGTACTCCCAAACTTTTCAAATTATGAAAAATAAATCCCATTCAAAAATCTTCTAATAATTAAATAGTTTTGAAGTGGATAATCTTCATATTGTGTTGAATAAAAAATAATATTGTAAAAGATATTCTATAATAAGTAACTATTATTAAAATAAGAAAATAGAAAGAATAGAATAAAATCCTAACTGTTTAAATGGAAATTATTTGACAGAAAATATATTTACTGATTGTAAAATTATTTTGATTCTGTATTTAAGTAATAAAACTAATCCCTCAACAATCAGTTTAATTTATGTTCTTTCTATTTATCCTTTAATAAAATTACTTCATAGTATAAAGTTCAAAATGTATTGCAATCTAATATCAGAAAATGATTCGTTTAAAATGCTGTTATAAATTTGTAATATTAGATCAAATATTATTTTTGCAATTATTAAACTTTTTATAATTTTAATGTCTTTTATTTTTACATTATTTCTTATGTGGGATTTGAACTCAGACTTTTACATGACCCACAACTCTCAGTGCCATCTTATATTGCTGACCCACCTGATCACACACATGTTGAAAAGATAAATAATCGCCAATACTCGTATTTTGTGCTAAACCAGCACTCATCAGTTGGTCCAGATTAACATCTCCACACATATATACAATCAGTACTCAGTTTTATATTAAGATAGCCAATCTTCATACTGAAGAGTTCTGGGTTGGAGTAGTTTGAATCCTGTCCATTGAAGTATAAATATTGGCTATCTTAATATAAAGCTGAGTACTGATTGTATATATATGTAGAGATGGTAATCTGAACCAACTGATGAGTGCTGGTTTAGCACAAAATACGAGTATTGGCGATTATTTATCTTTTCAACATGTGTGTGATCAAGTGGATCAGCAATATAAAATAGCAGTGAGAGTGGTGAGTCATGTAAAAGTCTGAGTTTGAATCCTGCATATATTACCTATATAAATGCAAGTGTAAGCTTTCCAATGAATTAATTATTACTTATGCAAAATATAAATCTTTGTGTAATAACTGCAAAATATTAATGCAAACATAAATTTTAGAATATTCTGAACATTGCTCTTTGCTACCACAAAATGAACATATTGATCTCTCACTATATATATATATATATATATATATATATATATATATATATATATATATATATATATATATATATATATATATATATATATATATATATATATATATATATATATATATCAGTTACAACTTAGCTTCTTCAGTTATTCTAGAAATATATACATCTATTTATCATATTAGCATAGCAGTCAGAAGTTTATATAAAACTAACATAATGAAATTTATTTTATTTTTGAAGTATGAAAATATTTACACATAATAAACATTTTTAAATTGTGTTTCAATGGGGTATATTATATTGAATAATTATTGTGTAAGATAGTAGTAATTATAGTCTCATTCAAAATCTTATATAATATGCCCTCAGTTTAAAATTATTTATTTAATGAAAAAAGACTTACTATATAGATTTAATTAAGTAGTGATAAATTATCACTGAATCAAGTATTATCATTAAATCATAATATCTTACTGTCTGTAACTTTAATTGTTCTTAGTATACAACAGATTAAGTCAATGGATCAAGAAGAAAATTCCAGCTTGTTTCTGTACCCAGTTTCTCAATCAGTAACTAGAAAAAGTGTCTGTGCTATACTTTCACTGAGGTTGTTATATACAATCGCAAAATTCTTTATTTTTTACTGCTTGACATCTATTTCATTCTACAATTAATAAATTATTCTCCCATCAATATTCCTTTTGTTACTTATGTTAAGGAAAATTGTAATATTAATTTCAATATTCTATCTTCATTATTTTTTTATCATAAATGCATAAATGAAAATAATATATATTGACCATTTTCACACTTTTCATCTCTTTATATAGTTTATTCTGAATCTTTTTAACATTCTAAACTGCAAAAATAAGTGCTCAGTGTTCATCTCACCTTTTTATAAATCTTATTTACAGTTGAAATTCTTTTCCTATTTGTTTTACCTTTTTTTTAAATCTAAAGTAAATATTTCTGCATCAAATAATGATAACCTCTTTGGTGTTTTTTATATGTTTGTATAATTTTTTATATAATTCTAAATCATTTTTAGTCATATTTATTTTTATAATTCTATTCTTTTTTTTAACCATTTTGTGTACCAATATTCATAATTATATAATATGTAGCATATTTTCTAGTATTTGTTATCAAGTTTATATATTAAATTCAATGATTATAATTTACAATTTGTAGAAAGTAGAAGTCACAAAAATATATACTAGAAACATAGTAATTATTATTATAAAAATAAGGAAGGTAACAATTGTTATCTTTTTTATTAATAACAGAGGTTAATATTATTCTATAAACGACTTTATCATTTTTATTGAATGAAACAAAGATTAATTATTGTAATTTTCAAAGATAGTAAATTAATATAGTTTGTTATGGTTTTTATTGCTTTAGACAAAAACTCATTGAATTCAATAAAAGTATTTTTTACTAGATCACTTTAGCATATATTCCTAATAATGATTATTTCAAATCAAATTGATTCCGTGTCTAAGATTGTAAAGTAATTGTAAAATAACATTCCAAGAAATAGCAGTTTATTACTATAAAACAAAAATGTAGGTATTTTTATGTATAATAAATAAAAACAATCTAAAAAAAAAAAAAAAATGCAATATTTTGCTGAAGTTATAAATAAAATCGATAAATAAAATAAAAGATTTTATTAAATAAAATTGACTATTCTATCAAAAAATAATAAATCTTTGTTTTTTAAAAAATTAGTAAAACAAAATAAAAATATTAGGACATACATTTGACGTTTTTAAAAAAATGAGTTTAATATAAATATACGAATGTCCATTTCCTTACCCATGCTCACTTATATTTGATTTATTAATAAAAAGTTTATAATAAAAACCTAACTGTACTACTAATATTACAAAAGATCTTAAGGGTATTAACTTATTGTGCTGATTTTTAAATATTCTTTCATGTTTAGTTCTAAGTATTTTTTTTTCTTTTTTTAACCTTATGACATTTTTTTTTTTGTAATTGTTGTGTTTGGTCTGGATTGCAGACGCCAACCAACAGTAATAAAAAATACGAATACTTGAAGTTCACTTAATCTGATTTATTAGTATTAAATATATTTACATAACATACAATCAATAAATATATTTCCACGTATGTCAGGCAGGTAGTGCCCGAATAACTGGACTCACTTCCAACTGTATATAAAAGCTTGCTTCGTGAGTTTGTCCAATAACTCTTCCAGCAGTACTAGACAGCTTGCCTTGAGTCAGCTCTGATATTTCAGCTTCCAGTCCTAACATAGTCTTGCCTCACTGGGTAGGCTTATAGCATAATGACTGTAATAGAAATGTTCAGTGACAGCAGTGGCTCCAATAGTAGTGCATTCTGTCATTTAGGCTAGACAAACATTCTCTAATTTGCCTCCAAAAAAGCTGTCTATTTATTGTCAGATCCCCAACCTTATTAGCAGCAATGGATTTAGAGAGCATCATTGCCTATTGGGCCCATACTAACCAATGAATGATATTTTTCCACATGTTTACATATTGGACATATGTTTACACTTTGGCCATTTGTTTACACATTGGTTATCCCCATGTTTACATATTGATTAGTGGCAATGAGTTCTCAATATTATCAGATAAGGATGGGATCTTGACTAGTCCACTTCTAAGGCAAGATTAGATATGACATCTTCCCAGCTAGAATTAGCCCTGGAGACTGTAATCATATGGATATGCTAGATGACACTTGTCTGCTTTATTGGTTCTGTTAGTCTGCTGCTGTTCTTGTTTTATTCATTATTCTTATTTTATGGTCTTGTTCCTGGATATTCACCTGGGTTGTTGCTGTCTTTAGTTCCATGATTATCATTTTCACTTGATATACTTGTCTCTGTGTGATTCAGTCTCAGTTGTTTTAGGTGATGATGATTTTGATACACATCTTCTGTTTGAACTACTGCAGTGTAAAGTCTTTTCAGCTGTGTAACCACTACTGCTATACATTTTGTAAGTTCATTGTATATTCTGCATAACACTTGAGTACCTATTTGCATTTCTATATTGTCTTTTCCTTTTTACCACAGTTTGGATCAGGTTTCAGGGCTGATAAGTTAGATTTAGGCCTGTGAACTGTTTTGTCTTTTCCTGGCATGTTTTGGTTCACTTTTCTTAATGTTGTGATCTGATTCACTTTTATCATTACAAATCCTAAGTGACAGAACCAGTCATGACCTAATAAATTACTATGATTACCTGATACCATTATCAGTGGTAGGTATAACATCTTATTAGGCATTGTAATTTTAGCTATTGTTTGGCCTGACAGTTTTATTTTATTGCCTTGATAGTTTATGGTAGATTGCTACTAAGGTGTAGCTTATATTCTTTATTTTTATTAATGATAGCCCAAGTCTTTCTTGAAACAAAGGACACTGCAGACCCTGTGTCCAGTTGCATTGTAAATGGTGTATGACTGATCATCTTAAATATGATTTATACAGGCAACTTGTTTGTTTTTCTTATAATTGCCTTTGCTGTATTTTGGAATGGTTTTTTTCCATTCTCATATTGACTGTCTATCTTTTTAATTTCAGATATGCAACCTTTATATGTCTGACTTGCTAGCAAAATGTTCATGGTGCAGGCATTCTGTATGTGTTTGTATTTAGTCATTGCTTCTAATGCAATGTTTTATACTAATTGATGTTAAGTTATGTGCTAATTGATGTTAAGTTATCTGCTAATTGATGTTGAGTTATCTGAGTTGACTGTCTGTCTGACCGACCCAGTATTTAGCTCAATTTTTTGCTCAGCATTTTGCTCATCATAATTAATAATTTGTTTTAATGGCTTTGTTTGACTAGCTACTGATTCTGTTAGTATTGCTTGGGCCAAATCTGAATTAAAATCTAAATCCAGCCTTATTAGCAATTTAAGTTGTAAGTTGTGATCATTTATGCTGCAAATAAAATGATCACGAAGTGCTTCATTCTGAAAATCTTTGAATTTGCACTCTAATGCCAATATTTGGATTTTTGTTACAAACTCTCTGGCTCCCCCCCCCTCTTTTTGAGTACAGAGATTGAAATAATATCTCTACATTACTGTCAAAGGTTTTGAGGAAAAACTAATCAGTGAGAGTTGCTAACATTTTATCAAAATTTAGGTCATCTGGTGTTTCTGCTGTAGGTTGGTACTTTAGTTTGAGGACCTATTATGGTCATTAATGTGGCTAATTTTATCTCAGGCTTATGATCTAATCAGCCTGTAGGTAAAATACTAATTGCTCTTTATAGCTTGACCAGCCCTCAGGGTGGACTGGATTAAAGGCTTCCATGGAGCCAATACAATTAGCATTTTTTAATTTTCCCTCATTTCTTCATATGAAAAACAAAATACTGATTTTTATTTTTTATTTTTATGAGTTGCCACTTGTAATTTTAAATTTCACCAGCTACTGTTTGTAACTGTCCCAATAAAGCTAACAATCCACTGGGTAGAACATCTGTCACTTTATTATGAGTTATACACGTGATTTGTTTATGATTTTAATTGACACACCTATTGTGTTTGCAGTCAATTATTCCTATGAATCTGCTGAATCTGTTTTTTATTCAGGCAGATCTAGGTGATAGAATTTTATCATGATTTTGTAAATACGACAAATCTATTTTCTTTGCACTCACATATGTTTTTCAAACTGCCAAATCTGATTTTTTATTCAGGCAGAATGGTGATTTTAATATGACAAATGTTTAACTGTGTACTCATATAATTACTGTATTTTTCCATTTGTGGGTTAAAATAGTTCTTGTTGTCTGACTGCATGAAATCTGGTGTATTTGGCATATTTTAAATTATTGTGAATTGAATTTGGTATTTTTATATTTATGAATGCTGTAACTAATGGAATACTTTAAATAACTAGAATATTTTAGTAAATGCAACAATTATTAGAAAATATTTATACTTATTTATGAGAGACCACCTTATTTCTTCATTTTGTCCTTTAAGAGTAAATTAAAGAATGTTTTCAAAACATTATGGATAATCACACTGGGTTGGCTTATGGAATTGTTTGCTATAATCAATTAAGAAGTTTTTTATAAATTTTCTTTATCTTTTACTTTTATCTCACTGCCCAATATTTTTGTCTTTCTTCAATCCAGTATTTTTTCGTTGCTATATGCATGATCTAATGTCATTTTATAAACATAAAAGAATGATTAGAAAGAAAAAGATAGGTGTGTCTTAAGTATTAGATTATGCATATATCATATGTTTGCTTGGTAAACATATTGGATAGATATGAAGAAGTATATATATATGCAAATTTATAAATAAATATTTAAAAATACAGTATTTAAAAGCTTATAAAAAAATATATATGTATAACAGTCACTTAGGAGCGCTTTCAACTAACTTGTAGCTTTGTCAACTATCACGTTTAAACTATCACGTTTTAAACGTGACAGTTGACAAAGCTACAAGTTAGTTGAAAGCCTCCTAAGTGACTGTTATACATATATATTTTTATAAGCTTTTAAATACTGTATTTTTAAATATTTATTTATAAATTTGCGTATATTATTTTGAAGAAATACAGACATCGATTTATAATATTATATATATATATATATATATATATATATATATATATATATATATATATATATATATAAAAGCTTATTACATAACAAGGGCAAATAACCATAGAGGTCAATCTAGTATGATAATCAATAATATTTGAAAATCATTTATTAGCATTGATGTTAAAAGAAATAATGGAAAAATCAGGAGGATTCTTATACGTAAATATAACAAATTTCTACTGTATATTGCCTTTGATAAAGTAGCCTAATTGGTTAGAACACCATCTTAAATGCAGTATTATTGTCAGTTCTCATGCTACATGTGATTAAATCAGATTAGCAATACCCGGAGAAGAAACAATGAATAATATTACTTAAATCGCAATCTATGTATTATCGCTAACAGATAACTGTATTAAAAGAGATATAAATAAAATTTGAATTTTTAAAAACGCATTTAATGATGTATTTAACATATAACTATGGTAACCATTTTCATTATCAGATTGCATAAAATTAAAAGGAGTCCTTTAAAAGAAAATTAGAACTTGTTTTTATGTGTTCAAATGAATTAATAAAATCGTAGTAGAATATAAAAATTTACTCTGATTATCTCCACTAAATCTAATGAAATATATAGGGTATATGAGCACAGACTTTCACACAACCCATCACTCTCCACACTATCTCTTAACACTGATACACTTGAACACATATATGTTAAAAAGATAAATAATCACCGATATATATATTTCATGCTAAACCAGCAATCATCAGTTGGTACAGATTACCATCTCTACACATATATGCTATAAGTGCTCAGATATATATTAAGATAGCCAATCCTCATACTTTAATGGACAGGCTTCAATCTACTCCACACTCCAACTCTTCAACTATCCATCCAATTAAAACTCTGAAGATGGAATGCCCTGAGGCCAAGATTCTTGTCACACCCATGTTGACCTAAGGTCAACCTGACCCTCATGTACAGGACATGATGATTGCTGGTTCAGCATGAAATATGTATATTGGTGATTATTTATCTTTTCAACATATATGTGTTCAAATGTATCAGTGTTATGAGATAGTGTGGAGAGTGGTGGGTTGTGTAAAAGTCTGTGCTCATATACCCTACATATTACATATATAGACATAGGTATATAATAAGCCTGTGTGTTTCAGTTATTACATAAGTAGAGATGTTCTGCCTCTCCCTTGCATAGGTATTAAATGGATTATGCCCTGTACATGATGAGTCAGATTGACCTTATGTCAACATAGGTGTGACAAGAATATTGGTCTCAGGATGGCCTTTGAGCATTCCTTCAGATTTTCAATTGGATGGACGGTTGAAGAGTTGGAGGGTGTAGTAGATTGATATCTGTCCATTAAAGTATGAGGATTGGCTATCTTAATATATATCTGAGCACTTATAGCATATATGTGTAGAGATGGTAATCTGGGCCAACTGATGATTGCTGTTTTATATTGGTGATTATTTATCTTTTCAACATATATGTGTTCAAGTGAATCAGTGTTATGAGATAGAGTGGAGAGTGGTGGGTTGTGTGAAAGTCTGTGCTCATATACCCTATATATTACATATATAGACATAGGTATATAATAAGCCTGTGTATTTCGGTTAACTCTAATGAAATAAAAAAATGATTCACAAATGTAAATTAAATGCCAAAAATTAAAAAAGTTCACATGACAATGTTTTGTCCGCCAGTTATTTCTGCTTGTTTTTAATAATTCGTCTTCATATTTTTAATAAATTCTAATATCTTTAAAAGTGCTTATAAAAGAGATTTTCTAATAAACAACTTTTGACTTCCAATTTAAAAAAATTGATAAATCCTGTTATTAAATTAGCATGGTTAAATTTAAAATAGACAAAAATATCCAGTTCCTTTTAGTATTTATTTTTATATTTAGTTATATATTATTATGTGTGAGTTTTTAATTTTATTGGAAGAGTTATATAATATTTTATATCTTTCATCATAGGTTATATTGTTTAAATAAAGAAAATTTATTAATTTATTATTAACTTATAATTTTTTATAAAAGATAATATTATTGGGAAAGTTAATAGTCAGTGTTTTACAGTTTTCTAGATGCTATATAATATGATTTAACATGTTTATGAATGAAAATATGAATTAAAAATTAAATGGTTGAGAAAAACTCCGGTTAAAATGGAACAAGCATAAAATAAAACTGCTATATTGGAAACATAATATGAATAAATAAAGCTATAAAAGTGGGGTAACTTTGAAACCATTCTATTAAAATTAAATATTAAAAGAAAAAAATTAGTAAAATTACTTATATTTGTTTTTAAAAGGTAACAATTTTATAATATGCCTTTGGCTTCATATTTTTATAACTGTTCTTACTACTTTATATAAAATATTATTAAAAAATATATGTGTGTATGTATATGAAATGTTGAATGATTTAATGAGTGTTTATCCACATCTTTTTAATTAGAGCTTGGCTATGATCTTTTAACAAAAGCAATCAATTAAAAACGTGATCTGAAAACTAGTCATGACTTTTAGCAAATGGTATTTACTTTATGACACCTGTGCTTTCCAAAGTTTTTACAATGCACTTAGTATTGTCTAAATCTGTTTTCTTTATAAGTTTTTGGTAACTTTAAATAAAGTAAGTTTAATTTTGTTTGATTGATAGTTAGACATATAAGTTTGTGTGAAATTTTAACAGACAACATCTGAGTTTATCTGTGTATAATCACAGTACTATCATGCCAACATTTCAGCTGGATCATACTGGCTATCAACTAAGTAATGAATGTTATCCAGATGATTTACAATGTGACCGAGCTGAATTAACCATAGCAAATTATTATAAAGCTAATTATATTTTCTATCTCCAGTTCCTATGAGTATAGCTAAATTAACAAATGGCCTAAATAAAGATGAGTGTTTAAATGTCTTTAAATGTTAACAAAGCCTCATTCATTACAGCTAACAAATTAACTTTAGAAAGTATAGAGTGACACTTTTGTTCCTTGTTGAGCTCATTTGTAAAATTAGCTATCCTTATATGAGCCAGAACAGATAACTGTAAATAAATTCATTTTATGGTTGCAAAAATTATTTTTGACAATAAAGAGCAGTGCAAGATATCAGTGATTGCATATTCTTCCCAATGTAATGGTTAATATATATATATATATATATATATATATATATACATTATATTGAGAGGTATATCTAGGTTTTATATATATATATATATATATATATATATATTGTAATGGAATGTACTTGCTGCATTCCATTTAAATTGAAGAAAGAAGGCCCCAAACATTGAGAAAGCCAAATATAATGGAATGTATCTTTATATGATCTCAAATGAAAATAAACATATGAACTTTTGCAACAATAATCATTAGTTAACCAAGCCCTTAACTTTGAGACACCAAATGTAATGAATAATTAAATGAACATATTATGCTGACCACGTTGTGGCGTCCAAATGTAATGGAACATACTTTTACTCCATTATACCAATCATCAGTTAACTGGGACCAACAGTTTGTGGTGCCAAATGTAATGGACAATATATCATATAAACATATTATACCTCAAATGTAATGGAACATCAATATATGAGAAGAAAATAATGCTTCAAACATTGGATGATAAACGTAATGGAATATAAATAATCTAAATGAATCCAATTGTTGAGAAAGCCTAATATAATAAATTGTATAATTTAAATGAAGAAAGACAAAATTATCCCAGTTATATTTAAATAAATTGTTTATATGCCCTTCCAACTAGCTATACATGAAATAAATCTAAAATCATACAGAGCAATGAGATCTATCATTATAATTTATTTTCAAGGTTGATATAACTAACTAATCAAATATATATATCAGAAACAAAGGTAATTCTATTAAATCCAATATACACATCTATTATGTAAATTTATGTATATCTAAACATATCAATGAATAATAATATGTGTAAGTAACTTAAAGACTAAATAATAAGTGAAATACGTAGTTATCCTCTATTAAATTGTGAATTCAATTAATTTCATAATGACTTTGGCACTAAAAGAAAAATAAGAATAAAATATTAATACACTTTCAAATAAATTACAAAGGCATTACTTATAAAACAAATAGTACATCCTTTATTTTTATATTATGGTTTAATTTTAGGTAATATCAATGTTTTAAATACAAACCCAAATAATAAATATACATATATACTTGCAATAAGTATATATATTAAATAAATAAAGACATATCTGTGCTTAACAAGTAGGTATTAATATAAATACAAATCCATATTTATATTTTTCAGATATTTAAAATAATAAATAAAAAAAATATTATATACAGCAAATATATATAAATTATTGTTTTGGTATGCATAAGAATCATTATATAAAGTTAAAAAAAAAATGGAAATAAATTAATAATAAAACAATTTTTATAATAAACATTTGCGAATATAAATTTACTTATTAAAATATACATAACAACTCATATGCAACCCAAACTTATAAGCCATACTTTAAGGTTTTAAATTACTTAAGTGTTAATTTTGACACCTGTTAAATGTTTATTGCTGTTAGAAAACAAGACGCTTGAATTGAATATTTATAAAACGTTATATTTTTATAATGAAAAATAAAAGTAAAAAAAAAATGAATATCGATCTCAAAAATATATTTATATATCATTTATACATATAAAATTATTGACTACCTTTCAAAGTTCACCTGTCTAGTTTTCCTTCAAAAGTCAACTTATTCCATTGTTTTATTTCTTTATCCATTTAATATTAGAATGCATTCTAGTTAAAGTGAAGAAACTATTACATTAGAGAAAATTGTCAATTCTTGGATGTATGTATATTTTTATCCTTCTAAAATTTCTTTCCTTGAAAAGTAAATAAATAAATTGAAATGTTAAATCCAATATATTAATTCTAGTTACCTCCAGATTATTATTAGATTGACCATTATAGATTCCAGATAGCTATGTCAAACTTCGGCTTCAAACGCGATGAAATTCATGTATTGAAATTTGCCTAGTTTTTCTTTTTAAACTGCCTTGGAATAAATGAAAGAAAATGGTGCAGCCTCTTGGCTGCGATATATCTCTATTAGCCTATCATGATTTATGTATTTACCATAGAAATCTATCTTATTCCAATATTCTGAAGAATGGTAATTTCAAAGAAACAAAGTACAACAAAATTTTATCCTTTTGTTTTTTTAATCACTATCCTAATAATAATGGCTTCTTTTTGTTGTTGCTGTTGTTCCACGTGCTAGCAAATGCTGTTTTGAAAACCATTGTTACACATGTTTTATTTTAAACAATTAACATTTAAAAAAAATAAAATATCAAGTATATATATAAAAAATATTAAATTGAAAATTTATTTGACAGCTTTAAAAATATACATAAATAATAATATTGCATTTTTTTAATAATCACTGCAAATAAAATAATTTTTTTATATAATCAACAATTTATATGTCTTTATTTATTTATAATAATTAAATATTCATAACGATGTACCATCAACATATAAATAAAATAATAACTTCAAACAATAACTATATCTAATAACCATAAACAATAATAATACTTCATATATAAACATCAACTCAAAGAGATTTTTTTTAAATAACAAATGACAATTTTTAAAATATAGATAGCCTTATCGATATTTACAATACCCTCTAATCCACTGAAAAAAAAAATGTCTTTGCAGATAACTAATGAATTATGAGATATCGAAAAACTTCTCAAATTTGTAATCTTTCTAAGGACTACCATGGTTTAAAGAATATTATTTTTCATATTAATAACCATATTTATTTATTTATATCTATCTTTCAGATCATCTAGATATTTGTCCAAGTTTTCTTTAAAAAAAAAAATAATAATAATCAAAAGTGCCTTTTTAATTCTTCTTGAAAAGAATTTCCAGTATGTTGAACTTTGTGAAGAAGTTTGCTTTGATTTACAAGATTTTCATATAGCATTTTGGTATAATTCAATTGCTTTTGAATAATTTTGAGATAAGTACCTAAAGATTTTGCTATGAACTCCTTAGATTCTGCATCTATATCCTTTACATAAATAGTAACTTGATCATAAGCACTAACACAATTTTTAACTTTATCAATAACAGTTGCTATTTTATCAGATAATCTATTACCTTTCCTTTGACTATCTTGATAAACATCATCGACTTGAGTAAGTCTTTGTTTTACTTCACTTGTTCTACATTCAATTAAAAACAATACTCTGGGCAATTTTGAATGGTACTCATTCAAATTTTCTAAATAATCCTTTAAAAATCGCAAATCAGATTGATGTGATACAACTTCAACATTAAAAATTCTTAAAATCATTTTGAAAATCATTCTGTTTTACACCATTAATATTATCCTATTCTATATTAATTCTTTTCAGTTTAACTTTAGATTTACTTAAATCTCTTTCCTTAGCTATATTTTCTCAAAGAAAATCTTTACTAATCACATCATCACTTCTTATTTTAAGTTTAATTTTGGCTTTACCAATTTCTTTTTCCTCATCAATCCTCTTTCTACCAAGATTCAAATCAAATATATTTTTATTCATTCTTTTAAATTTTACCTTTGCTTTCCTTACATCTCTTTCTTTGTCAATCTTCTCTCTAAGAAAATCAATATTATTTATCATTCCATCTATAACTTTAAGTCTAACTTTGGCTTTTCCAATATCTTTTTATAAAATCTATACTTCCTTTAAGATAATTTATTTTAAACTTCTCTCTACTCATCTCTTTGAATTTTACTTTAATTTTCTTCAGATTTTTATTGGGATAAATTATCTCTTTAAGAAAATCTATTTTAATATTCTCCTTACTTCTGAATTTAAGTTTTATTTTGGCTTTGCCTAAATCTCTATTTGGATCAATTTCTACTTTCATAAAATTTACATTACATATTATATTGTTAATTCTTGTAAAGAATATTTCTTTGTAAATATTAATTTTTGTAGAAATGTTTCCACAATTAATGGTACATTTTTGAACTAGATTTTGCATTTTATCTTTAAATTTATTACTGGTATTATCCGTAATCTTTGGTAATTTATTGTCTGATAACTTTAGATATTTTTCACCTAAAGAATTTAATTTTATTTCTACAGATTCATCAATTCTTTTATCCTCACTATAGTATTCATCAAAATTTTTAGGTTTCTTTATAGTCTTTCTTTCAACTACCTCTTCAAACAACTTACTCTCTCTTACATTATCATTATTAATTAATTCAAGAGACTCTTGAGGTTCTTTTAAAATTTTATCATATAATTCATTATCTTTATCAACCATTTTAACATACTCTTCATTTTCTTTTATATTTCTACTAATCACTTCAATGGGTTCTTTGTATTCTTCAAAATTTTCATCAACTAATTCAAGATTTTTACTACAGATTTTGTCAGACACTTTTAATTCTTTCAGTTCTTCATCAACTTTTGTGTCTATACTCATAACACTATCATCTACCAGAGCTTTTGATGCAACATTTAATTCTCTAAAAAGTTCATCAGAGTTGGTTTTTAAACTAGTCTCTAGTTTCTGGGAAAGTTCATCAGAATTTGTCTCTAATCTAAAGGAAACTTCATCATAATTGGTATTTAATTTAGACTCTAGTCTCTCAGAGTTGGTTTTCATCTCAGCTTTAAATTCATCACAGTCGATTTTTAATCCAGCCCTTATATTACCAAAGTAAATTTTTATTTCAGCTCTAAGATCCGCTTTTAACTCTGCTTTAAATTTTTCCATAAAATCTTTTAAATCAAAATCACCACTAACTGGCATTTTATTACTATTGTTATCCATTATTATTAGAACTGCAATATTATATACTCATACAAAAAATTCTAAGATATAGATATATTTCTATGTAGTAATTACCACAGATCAAGGGCTCACCATCTCCAATCATTATCCCAACAAGCAATTACTCAACTAAGCAAAGTACAAGCCTTTTTAATTTTATGATACATAATAGCTATCCGACAATCTAAATTTCAGTTGTTAGAACTCATAAACTTATTGGCTTATAAAAAGTCTCTTCTATCACTATAACAATAATAAATTCCTCTAAAAAAATATATAGAGAGAGAGAAAAAGAAAGTAACAACTGAGATCACTAACTAACATTTATTTATAGATAATGATAATAAATATTCCACACTTATACAATATTGAAATGTGGAAATTTCATATCAAATTCAATATAACCTTGAAATATTTAAAGTACAATAAAATGTTCACATGCCTTGAAAACAACCAATTCAATAATATTGTGAGATAACTTTCGCACTCAAGATAATGGTAGTTAAGCATAAACTTACTAAATTGATACCTATAAATTTTCTGGACCTTAAAACTTAATAACATTTTATATACATAAAAAAAAAATCAACTTCACTAATTATTTACTTTTGTGCCCGAAATATTTTACTAAAATTGTACTAATGCAGTTTATTATCAACAAACATTCACTAATTGAACTTCATGTTTAAAAGTCACTTATAATGGAAAATAAAACATTGATATGTTTGTTTTCAAACCCTAATTGATAATCAATGTAATAGATTATTTGTTACCAACAATAATCAATTAATAATTAATTAATAATTAGTTAATTAAAACAATTATTAATTAATTATTAATTAATATATATATAATATATATATATATATATTAATAAAATCAAGTCATATAATACATGACTTATATAGCTTAAATTTATAATAAATGTTACAAGAGAAAGTATCCAAATCATTTTTATCTAGGATTGTCCCCATCCCCAAGCTTTTTTTAATGATAAATGCTACAAGAGAAGGTTTCAAATCATCTTTATCTGGAATTGTCCCCATCCTCAAGCTTTTTTAAATGATAAATGCTACAAGAGAAGAGATATTCAAATCATCTTTAGTTAGGAAATCCTAAATAAAGATGATTGGAATGCCTTCTTTTGTAGCATTTATTATTTTAAAAAAGTATCTTTAGAGCTATTAGCACATTATTTTACATATTTGCAAATGCAAGCTATAAAAGTCATGTGATATATGATTTGATTTTATTACTATTATTATTTTGCTTTTGGGGGCTTTGATAAACTAAATTTGTAAGCCTATTAATATATGGTGTATCTGAATTAAGTACAAGCCCATATGATTATTTCAGTTGGAGAGCTGAATTTAAAGACATATAGATGTCTGAAAATTTCAGATCTTCTGAGTTAATTATTAGATAAATGCTTAGCATGAGTTGGTATTTTGAATCTGATATCCTAGTTACTCACTGAAGAGAGCCATAGCACAAAACCGGTCTGGGAATGGGAACAATCCTAGATAAAGATGATTTGAATACCTTCTCTTGTAGAATTTATCATAAAAAATAATTATATATACATATGTTGAAGTAATATTTATATATGCTTCATGTCTGTAATTTAAGAAGTTTAATAGATTTTCAAAAATGTTAATAAATAAAAAGTATATTATATGCACAAATAAATATAATATACATGATTAATTAGATATTTATTTTAAAAGTAATTTAAAGCAAGATATTTTTGTTAACATTTGCAAAGGTATTTTATAATTATAAAGTGGAAATGGCATTATTTTAGAAAATGTAATTAAAATTTTTATAAACAGATCACTTCATTAAGGAGGTATGTATTTGATGTAATTAGTCTGGTAATCCCTTTCAAAGATAAAATTTTAAATTTCATGATTGGACACAGACCAAAATGAAATTGAAGAGTTATCTACCACTAATAGATCAATTGATTGAAATGATAGCCAATGGATTCAATTTTTCTGATAAGCTAACTCTGGGAACTATAAGTAGGGATTATAAATCATTGTACTCAATATATATACTTTTATTGCTTATTGCTAAAAGATATACTTTGATTCTGAACTATTATTGATTACTGCTGAAGTATTATTGCTGAAAAACTTTAATTGAATTTATTGCATTGACCTTTCTGATTGTGCTTTCAGTATATCTATGATGAATGGTATTGAAAACTCCTATGGTAGAGTAGAATATCCACAATCTGCTTTATTCTTGCTAGCCAGCAGAGTGTAGGCTGAAGGAGCTGTCAACTAATGTATCCATTATATGCTGAAACTTCAAGTGTCTACTGCTGTGGAGAAAAACCAGCCATCAATAAACAAGTGAACTATCATTTGATATTGCCAGTTTAAAATCTACAGTCACTACAGCTATTGTTGAACAAAGTCCACTAAAAGTATACGAATACCTGAATTCTGAGCTTGAATTCTTAGTGATGAAAGGGAATGCGTATGAGCTTTAAAAATATTTTATTATAAATCTCTATTACTAACATAAAATATTTATCTCTATTATTTTTATAAATATGTTTATAAACTAATATGACAGGTGATTACTATTTTTCTTTATTCAATCACACCACAATTCAGGCAGCATAACCTTAAAAAAAAAGGTTTTTTTTTATTTAAAAAAAAAACAATTAGATTATTATTGACATCTCTGGCTATGTTTTTAAATATTTTGTATTTTAAAACCAGCCATTTTCACTACCTGCAAATATAAAAGAAGCTGCATCGACAGAATAAATTAGGATTGTTTTTTTATCCTTTAATAGTTTATAGTTTTAAGCAAACAACCTTTCAATTTTGGGGAAGATAATTTGGATTTATTAATATAAGTGAACTGCTGTAGCTTTATTTCAGGTTGTCTTATTTATATATGAGGTTTATTTATGTGTTATAATTATTCATAAATGATTGTGATAGCATAGAAATTGTCAGTCACTTGCAGTCATTATCTTACTTAGAGCAGTGGCATGCAGTAGATGGACATTCCTATTGTATATCATCTGCTTTGTGTTTTGTACATGTTTTAGGATGTTACTGTTTGTGAAATGCCAGTCACTCTTCAGCTTAGTACTTTTACAATAGTCAATAATAAATGAAAATTTCCTATCATATAGCACTTTCCTAGCTCACATGTATTTGTTTACTTATAAACAATGTAGTGTATGTGTTATTTTTCTGTGACTTACATTTTGGCATATAGTATTTAATTACTTACCTGCATTACAGCCTGAAAGTATTTATGGTAGTCTGATTATTTAAATAGTTACTGAATTTAGAGTATCCTCAGACTGTAAGGTTGTTAATCTTAAAACTGTAATAATATTTGCTAATGACTGTTAGTCTATGTAGTAAGTTTATATCTGTTCAAAATCAGTTAAACATGTATTATACCACATGTTATCTGCGCATAAATTTAATTATTGAAGACATAAATAACCAATGGTTATAACTTGTTTATAAATTGACAGGGCAGTCAATTGATGCTACTGTGTGAGTGTGTGTGTTGTAAATTTGTATATATTTAAATAAATTGTAGTGTCTCATTATCTTTAGCATTTGTCATTATATTGCAATCAATAATTTAATTGGAATATAATAGAGAGTCTCATATGTCTAGTTGATCTTAGCAGGCTATAAAACAAAAATGTTTATTCTATGACATCGGAATGTGGAGATCTCATGCAAATTGCCCCTTAGATGATTTGCACGCAAGATGTATATTTTAGGCAGTTAGAGCATTTTTAATAAGTGGCCCACCAATGTGGAATGCCAAGGTATAAATACAAATCCATGAAATCAAAATCCCAAATTCAATTATATAATGATTTTAAAAAAGGAAATATTTGAAAAACTTTAATAATTTAAAAATAATAGTAAATACGTTCATTTTTATTTTATTTGACAGATTGAAGTAGAGAAGGAAATTTTTTTTAATTTAAGTTCATTTTAGATGCATTTAGAAAGGTAATCTTATTGATTGCAAAAATATATTTATTAAAAAAAAAAAGAGTTTTGTTTCCTAATGTTGAGATAAAAAAAAAAAAAGTATATACATATAACATGATGCATAATAAGAATTATTTTGTTTAATAGTGAAATTAGTATCAGTGATATATAGACAAATGAAAGTAAATAATATCCTCTAATATGTATATAAAGACCATTTGTTTTTAATTGGATACTAGAAAATTTGAAAATAGGCAAGATCATCAAAGGATATAATTAATGTAGATGGCAAATGAAATACTTTTGTGTGGAACTGACTTATACTCATATAAAGCATGGTGAAGTGAAGTAGATAACAAAAATTGAAAGAAATTTTAATGCAAAGTCGAAAAAAAATGAAAGAAAAAAATGTGAGGTAATAAAAAGACCATATTTCTCCACATGAAATAAATGTAGGAACCATATGAATACTAAAATGAATCTGTCTGGTGTGGTGAATAATATTATTTTTGAGGATGTAAAAAAATACATCAATACAAAACTATCAATAATGTCCATTAATTAATATGGGATTAGAAGGACTGCAAACCAAAGCACTGTTGGATATGAGAAGTCAAATTTTTTTTATCTCTAAAGATTAAAGCTCAAGGTCATCGTATATCAAAATTGCCCCTCAAACAAACACAGATAATTTTGGCTAACAAAACAATAACTAGGATCGAGACTATCCCAACATGGATGAACTTACAAAGAGAATCTATAAACATTAGTTATGTTTTCTTTATAATATAAGGGTTAATATATATAGTCCTTGGATCTGATTTCTTATGCAAACATAAATGTATACTTAATTACTAAAAGAGATTTCTAGTCATAAACCATAAAAAATTTGGTTATATAGATATGGGGAAGAACTGGTACAGATTAATAGAATACACCAAGTAATGGCAATCAGATCCAACTGAAAGTAAAAGTGTCAGACCTCACTATGGCACAGAAGCAAGACAATTTTAAAAAATTCTATTACAGTATCCCTCTGTATTTTCCAATAAACTGTGATAAATATAGGGCTATAAACATTGCATATGAGTCAAGAAAAAAACACATTTTCAGAAACCCTTTTACTGAGTTTCCATTTTAGTACTGGAAGGAAATAGAGAAGCAATTACAGCAAATGCTTGATTGGAGAGTAATTAAAACCTCTGCATCATTATATAATAACCCATTGGTAGTTGTGAAAAAGAAGGATGAAAAAGTCAGTAAACATCACATGACCACCACCTCTTAAGCTTGTGTATAACTGTTGTTAAAACAGGCAAAACTCACTATATATATTGCCACACACAGCAAGCTAAAGTAATCAATGGATGCCAGAAGGCTTGGATTGAAAACATTACAGTGTTTTTAGTTTAAGACCCATACTTTTGTAGTTAAATGGAAATAAAAGGTGTTTTCTGGATGGTTACATTAAACCTAAGATCTATTTGCAGTGCTCTCAGATCCAAGACTCCTCACTGATGAAGGCCATAAGCCAGAAACTAGTCTGGGGATATTGGATGAGTAGGCACTAGATGGGGATTTTATGCACAAGCCTTCTGGCATCTATTGATTACTCTAGATTGCTTGTGTGGCAATATATATAATGAGTTTTGCCTGTTTTAAGGATGAAAAAGTCAGAATATGTTTCAATACCAAGGGTTTAAAATAATATTGTACCAGAGAGGGATATTCTGCCTCCCATTCAGGAATTATTGCTGAAATTCAAGAATAAATAAATCTTTACCATAATTGATCTTATATCCTGCTTTTGGCAGATTCTATTGCATCCACAGGTCCAAAGGTATATTGCTTTCAGATATGGAGGATATACATGTGTAGTTTAGTAGGTACCATTCAGGTTGATTAATAATGGTGGAGTTTTATTAAGATGTTTGGATAGGATTATGTCAAAAGATTTGATTAATAATATCATTTTATACATGGATGATGTTGTTGTTGCATTCCAAGCAGTGGAGGAACATATGCAACATTTAACCCTGTTTTTACAAGAATGCCAATCAAAAAATATAATGGTGAACTTTTTGGAAAAGTCAATATGTGAAAGAGAAAATTATTTCTTAGGGTATTTAATCAACCAGCAAGGGATTAAACCCACACCCAGACAAGAGATTTTAGTCATACAGCAATTTTAAAACCAACAAATAAGAAGCAATTAAAATCCTTTTTGAGGGTTTTGCAACTTTTATCACTTATCCAAACTTTGCAGAAGATACAGCTTATTTACTGTGGTGAAATTGATACCCACACACCTTGCAAATTTCCAAATGGTCAAGGAAAATTTCTTGAGAACTGTTATATTGCCATATCCAGACTTTAGTTACCATTATACCGACATATTGACCACACCAAAAATGGACTGGGACCATCCTGTTTCAAGTCAATGATGACCAGCACCCACAGATTCTACAATTTAGCAGCAGGGCTATGAAAGATGCAGAACTAAATTATATCATAACTGAGAAGGGAATGCTGGCCATAGTATGGGCTTGTGGAAGAGTTAAACAATTTCTATCAAGCTCAGAATTAATTATTATTACTGATCATAAGTGCCTGAAGATTTTGAATAGCAGTTATTCAAGCAATGACAGATTAATATAGATAGAGCCTATTCTTTCAGAAGTTCAATTACAAAGTAAAGTAACCCACTGTGATGGAACTAATAATATGATGGCAAATATTTTGAGTTGGCATCCTCTAGAGATCACAACATAAAATCTCTCACTGGAGAATATGATAATGAACACAATATCATTAACTATTGATGATTCAGTGGAGAAAGGCCTCAAAAATGTAGGTAACCTTCAGAGGGCTGAATCTCAGTATGCCCACATTTTTAATATTTTGAAAAAAAGGATAGATGATGAACAAAACCAATGTATATAGACAATATGCCACAAATACATAATAACAGATAATTTACTGTGGTATAAAACAAACTACCCCAGCAACTCATGAAAGTACTAATCCCTAAAAATCTAAAAGGCTAATTAATTACATACATCCATTGTTTGTACAGGCATTATAGACCTCATAAGGTGGAGCAAGTCTTATGGAATTCCTTCTATTGGCCAGGCATGTACTCCAATATTCTCTCCATGTTGCAAAAATTCCAAATATGCTTCAAAATTAAGCCACCTAATAAGTCATAGAAAGTGATGAATCAACCTCATCATTTTGTAGGTGCCTAATAATGAGATACTGGCAATTGCCTACTATGGGTCTCTGCCAGCCTTTCAAAAATTTAGAATTTTGGTGATCACATTATTGTTTCTAAATACATTATTGCATATCTATTACAATGGGTAAATGCAATAAGCACCATTACAGTCTTACAAAATGGCAATTTCTAAGTGTAGAGAAATCCTAACAGAGTATGCCTCTCCATTTATATCCAAAAAATAAACAACTTGGATGAATAAAAATATAATTTATCATGTAACAGCATCAATCAGAAATCCTTAACCCAACTCTCATGAGAGTCTGGGGAAGCTTAATCATCTCTTTCAATTATATGCGATAAGAATTATCAGCCCAGAGTTAGCCAAACAAAAATGGTCATGAACAACATTAACAGGACCTATAATAAATTTGCAGGCTTCATGCCTATATAGCTACATTTCAGAACCATAGCTCACTAATGATAAAAATGATATTACTAGTTGTCCCAGAAGAGATAAGCACAGCAAATGACCAAGAAAAGGCTTGTTCCTAAGTGAAAGAGATGGTAGAAAAGTGCAGAAGACAAGGTGCACAGACACTCTGTCCATTTAATATATGCAATTGTGTTTTTGTCAGGACACCATATATCAGTAGCCCTATAAGAAATCAATTCAAAAATTTTTCACATGATATGAAGAGCCATTCACAATTAAAAGGGAAATTTTATGCAACACTTTCCTATAGGAAGATGAAGATGGTATAAGGAGAATATATAATATGTGAAATCTATGACTATTTAGAGAGTAACCAGAATTTTGTGATTGAAAGTTTTTATATATTATATAATTTTTTGTTTACTAAATTTTGAGTATATTATTTTACTAAGTAAGATCTTTTTTCTGATGTTTTTTTTTTTTTTTTGTTTGTTTGTTTTTTTTGGTGGACTATACTGATGTGAAGTGATATTTACGTGTGCTTCTTTGTGTCTGTAATTTAAAAATTATAAGTTTATTTTACAAGTACAGATTTTCAACAATTTTAATAAATAATATATATATATATATATATATATAATTTATGTGCATATATAAATGTATGTGGTATGATTAACTAAAATTTATTTTAAAAGTAATTTAAAGCAAGATTTCTTTAATTAATATTGTCAAGATATTTTACAATAATAAAGTTGAAACGATATTGTCTTAGAAAATGTAATTAAAATTTTTATAAACAGATTAATTAATTAAGAAGATAAGTATTTGATATAATTTAGTCTGATAATCCCTTTCAAAGACAAAATTTTAAATGTCATGATTAAACAAATAAGCAGCAGACCAAAATAAAGTTGAAGAGTTATCTACCATTAATAGATCAATCGATTGAAATGACATCTGATAGATCCAATGTTGCTAATGAGCTAACTTCAGGAACTAAAAGTAGAAGTTATAAATCATTATGCTCAGTATATACAGTTTTATTGTTTATTGCTGAAAGACATACTTTGATTGCTGAACTATTATTGTTTACTGATGTAATATTATTGTTGAAATACTTTGATTGACTTTATTTGACCTTTCTGATTGTGCTTTTAGTATATCTATAAAGTCTGGTATTGAAAAATACTATGGCAGAGTAGATCCAATCTGCTTTACTCTTGCTAGTCATTAGGGTGCAAGCTGAAGAATTCATAAAGAACTATGGAAAGGATTTGTTAGCTAAATATAAAAAGTATATTGTTTATTTTACACTGAAACTTCAAGTGTCTATTGCATTGAGGAGAAACCAGTCATCAATAAACAAGTAAACTATCATTCAAAACTGCCTGATTATAACCTACAGTCACTATCAATTACTATAGTTGAACAAAGTCAGCTAAAAGTATAACAATACTTGAATACCAAGTAACTTTCCTGCAGATTAAGGGTGGGGTTTTTATTAAATTTTTTTTGAGTAACTCCAGATGTTCCCAATGCTCAGTCATGTTTTAGAGGCAATGACCACATCATCAACATATAAAAAAATAATGATTTTATTTTTATCTGACAACCCTCTGCCAAAACATGTCATATGACCCAAACTAGTATTTATTAATACAAATCACATGGTTTGAAGATACTGGTGGTCATTCATAGAGAAGACTTTCTTCCAATAGAACTTAGCACAAACTTCTGAGATGGTAGAAAGAATATCTTTTTTAGGAAAAGTGATTGCATTTAACTTCTGTATGTATGAGTATATATATATATATATATATATATATATATATAACTGGGTGGGATGTTTTATAGATCACTGAGGAAGGAAACATAATCTAGCATGCATTTTTGACTCCTTACTAAATAACATTATGAAATATAACTTGTAAAACTTTTATACAAAAATATGATACAATTATAACTTATACATTTAATCTATACCAATGCAATTTAAATATTGTACCACCACGGCCCCTTAGGCAGAGAAGAATAATTCCCAGAGGGCACCTGTGGTCAAGCCAGAGCTATATATAAAAATATATAACTATGACCACATTTGAAGAATGCAGATCTTTTCGGCTGCAGAATTCAACACCGATCATGCAAAGCACTTTTTTGTTTTAGAGTACACTTTGGACACCACTCAGTTACCCAAAGATAAATGATGCACTTTGAGTGATTGGAAAACTAACTCAGCACCTAAGATATCCCAACTAGCTCATTCAAAAGAAATATAATGCATTACTGTTTTAATTAGTGGTAAAAGAATTGATCAACAAGCATTAAGTTTAAAGATAATTTATTTTAACAAAATACTTATGATTATAACTTTTAAACTACTTATAAATTTTCTCAATTAAATATAAACAATGATTCATGATAACCTCAAGCACACACATATTATAATAAGATATACACTAGCAATATATTTCAGCATTAAAATAATTATAAGCATTCAAAATACGCACATTAATAGTTCATTTATGCAGTTACAGAGTTCATTTATTAACTGACTCTGCAAGGCTTCAAGGTTAGTAATGGCTACATTATTATCAGAAATTAAATAAGAAAAAGTTATTCATTATCTATAGGATTTGGACATTGACTTCTTTCTGGCTGGTGCCTCATGTAAAAATCTTTCCAACCAGTTGGATTTGAGATTTTGTGGAGGGTCCTATGCTTACTATTTCATGGCACTATTCTTTAAGACATTTAGATATCCCTGGCAGTTTTCAAGTTGTTATGCAGGTATCACTTTTATCAGACAGGCTGCTGGTTCCATTGGCTCAGGCTGGAGCAAGGTTGTATGCTTCCAATGGCTGTTAACACAGTGTTGTCCTGAAAAACACTGATTCTGGATACATGATAGACTTATTGACTCATTGAACTGATCAAAGAACTGATAAACTGAATTCATTGAAGAACTGATTGATTCTATTTATATGATGATCTGTTGTCACTTTGTTAATTAGTTTTTATATCCACCAGCTATATCTGTTGTTGAAATTCATCCACTGTTTTTGATTACATTTTTTTGATAAGATTTTAATCCTATTTTCTGTTGGTAGCCATTGCTAATTTGTTGTCTGTGTATTTTTTAATTAGTAACTATTGCTGAGTCTGTTTTTTAATTTTTTAACTTTCATCTATAATTTTATCAACATGCACACATTTTACTACACTTTTTTATTTTTATAATCATTCACTATTTACACATGTATATGTTTAAAATCAACTCATTATTTAGTTTTTTTAAGATTGCTTTTTTTTTAATTTTATATAAAAGATTTATAGTTTAAACTGTCATACCTTTAATTCTTTCAATTCAACTACTTTAAAATTTTCTAAGTTAATTTCTTCCTCCTTCCAGTGACTCCTAACTTTTATAAATTATTTCCTTTTTAGTGAAGTGCATTTTGTTTAAACTAATAATAATAAAAACTCTTTAGACTTGTATAAATTTATTTATTTTCAAATGAGATGTTTTACTCATTTATGACAAATTATTCTGTAATACTTTTATTTATTATCAATTTTAAACTCTATATTGTTTTATGAGAATTTTTTATTTTTTAATAATTGTAAACACAATTTTAATGAGTGCTGCTAAGTAGTATTATATTACACTGTCCTCTATTTGACAGTAAAATGTGTCTCTTGACCATTTTATCTCTGACAACTTTAATTATTAAATCTGAAATGTTTACATGAATTTTTATTTTTCTAAGTTTACTTTCTTTATCTAATACTATACATGCCAAGAGCAATCTGTTTTGACTATGCTTTTTTCCTTTTTGGCTGATGACATTACTTCCAATGATCTAGTACTAGATGATGACCTCCAGGACAGCACTATATTTTGTGATACAAAGATTTTAAATGACCTGTATGCAGAGTCACTGGCTTACACCAACTTACTCATATTTGACACAAAGCTTCATATACTGGGTTTCTACCAGACTTTGAAAAGAAAGGGTCTCTGTGAATGGCAGGATCCACCTACTGTCCAATTTGACTTACACTTTGGAACAAACTAGGAATAATATGAAATATGGGGACTCTCCCCTGAAAAGTAATCCCTGAAAGTTCATTACAGGTGCTGATTTTATCCAGCCAGCAGTTTTAACTTTTCCTAAAACTTATTTCTATACTTGCTATCCTCCTTTCAATTAATTACAATCTCTTATACACTCCTAACTTAAACTTAGATTTGCATTTCATTTATATTATTTTTTTATATTAATCTTACAATATTATTTTAAACCATTTCTTTAACTTGCTTTTATAACATCCATGTATTCAAAAAAACTATTTTATTCACTACATTATTATTTCTTTTTAGTGTAACATATTTATTTAACTTGATTTTATTGATTTTATCTGAACTATTTATGTACAAACTTTTCTTCTTAATATGCGCATGATAAATAAATATTTTGTCCAGTAAAGCCTCCATTATTATTATTTTACGAAAGCAATTCCTCATCATTTTTTTTTTGCTTTAGTTTTAAATAGAGAAATTTTCAGATTCAAGTTTATCCCCTATGTCAAAAGTTTTTGTTTTTATTAAATTCATTATCCATTTCTGATCTTTTGTTTATTTCTTTTACTTTAACATTCCATCCATTAACTAACTCCTAATCTTTGTCAGGCAGTTCCTTCTTTATTTCTACTAACTCTATACTGTAAATCAACTTTTCTCTTTTGTCTATCCCTCGCTTATAATTTGTTGACTTGTCTCTTTTCCATTTCATCCTATTTTCTGCCTCATAAATCAGAAAACCTTTATACTCAGCAAAACTCATTAGTTTCTTAAACTGAGAATATTTTTCTGCTTTTTCTCTTTGTCTTAAATCTATGTTTTAAACGAATATTTATTTTAACCTTTTTATTTTTATTTCCTTGTGAAAACTCTTTTACCTTATCTTCTATCTTTATTATTTTCATTTTCAATTTGCTATACTTAATGCTATCTTGTTCTACTATCTCTTGATCTACCCTTTTTACTTTATCCTTCCTTTCACTTACATGTCTTACTACCTCAACTTTCTTTTAAACTGCCTGACTTTTTTAAAAAGAGTCTAACTCTATGATTTTTTGATTTTCCTCTACCTTTCCTGTTATCTCACATCTCATTTCTCTTATTTCTCTAATCATCTCTACTTTGAACTGATTAATTTTTTCCTTCATTTCTGCTTTGAACTCTTGCTGACTTTTCTTAAATTCCTGATGCATTTCTGCTTTAAACTCTCACATTTCTTTCATAATATTTACCATCACTTTCATCAACATCTGTGTCTCAGATATCTCTTCTTTCTCTTTCTCTATTATTTGGAGATTTTTAAAAAAAATCAGGCTTTCTTGCGGCTCCATTTTCAAAAATTTCAATTTCAAAGTTGTTTCTTTTTCTATGTTTATTTCACTAGCTCTTACATTAAAATAAATTTAAAAACTAACTGTTTATTTATTTTGTTAAACAGAACATACAACTGACTTCACCCCTTGTTCTTTTTCTCTACCTGTCCTCAATGCTTTAACTTCACCCAAAATATCCAACTGTCTTTAATTCTCTCTTTTCATTTAAAAAAACCATAGTTTTGGTCAATTCTTTATTTAAATGATACCACTTTACAATTTTTAATTAAGATTATGCAATTTAGCATTTCTTTAAAATTTTATTTTCAAACAGTAAAAAAAAATTTAATTAACTGTCATTTATGTTGGTTTTGCTTCCATGTTGGGAAAAGCCAATTGAACCATGTGGGGTGTTTCATTTAGATCACTAGAGGTAGAAAACAAAATCTATATGCACTTTGGACTTTTTAATAAATAACATTATGAAATATAACTTGTAAAACTATTATACAAAAATATGATACAATTATAACTTATACATTTGATCTATACCAATGCAATTTAAATATTGCACCATCATGGCCCCTTAGGCAGAAAAGAACAATGCCCAGATGGCACCTATGACCAAGCTAGAGCCATATATAAAAATATATAACTGTGACCATGTTTGAAGAACACGGATCTTCTCGGCTGCAGAATTCAACACCTATCATTCAAAGCACTTTTTTGTTTTGAAGTAAACTCCGGGAACCAGTCAGTTACCCAAAGATAAATTATGTACTTTGAGTGATTGGCAAACTAATTCAGCACCTAAGATATCCCAACTAGCTCAATCAAAAGGAATATAATGCATTACTGTTTTAATTAGTGGTAAAAAAATTGATTGACAAGCATTAAGTTTAAAGATAATTTATTTTAACAAAGTACTTACGATTATAACTTTTAAACTACTTATAAATTTTCTCACTTAAATATAAACAATGATTCATGATAATATAAGGCACCCACATATTATTATAAGATATACACTAGCAATATAATTTAGCATTAAAATAATCATAAGCATTCAAAACATGCACATTAATAGTTCATTTATGCAGTTACAGAGATCATTTATTAACTGAGTCTGGGAGTCTCAAGGTTATCAATGGTTACATTATTATCAGAAATTAAATGAGAAAAGTTATTCATTACCTATAGGATTTGGATGTTAACTTCTTGCTGGCTGTTGCCTCATGTGAAATTCTTTCCAACCAGCTGGATTTGAGGTTTTGTGGAGGTTCCTATGCTTACTATTTTATGGCACTATTCTTTAAGACAGTTAGATATCCCTGCCAGTTTCAAGTTGTTAGGCAGGCATCACATTTATCAGGTATGCCATTGGTTCCATCAGACTCAGGCTGGAGCAAGACCATATGCTTCCAATGGCTGTTAACACTGCATTGTCCTGGAAAACACTGATTCTGGATACATGATAGACTTATTGTAACAACTCAATGATTGATTGACTGAACTGATCGAAGAACTGATAGACAGAACTCATTGAAGAACTGATTGACTCTATTTATATGATGACCTGTTGTCACTTTGTTAATTAGTTTTTATATCTGCCAGCTATATCTGTTGTTGAAATTCATCCAGTTTTTCATTACATTCTTTTGATAAGAACTTAATCCTGTTTTCAGTTGGTAGCTATTGCTAATTTGTTGTCTGTGGATTTTTTAATTAGTAACCATTGCTGAGTCTGTTTTTTAATTTTTTAACTTTCAACTATCATTTTATCATCATGCACACATTTTACTATACTTCTTTATTTTTACAATCATTCACTATTTACATATGTATATGTTTAAAATCAACTTATTATTTACTTTTTTTAAGATTACTTTTTTTTAAGTCTAATAAAAGAGAGTACCTTTAATTTTATATAAAAGATTTATAGTTTAAACTGTCATACTTTTAATTCTTGCAATTCAACTACTTTAAAATTTTCTACATTAATTTCCTCCCCATTTTACTCACTCCTAACTTTTATAGATTATTCCCTTTTTTAGCAAAGTGCATTCTGTTTAAACTAATATTAATAAAAATTCTTTAGACTTGTATCAATTTATTATTTTCAAATGAGATGTTTTTACTCATTTATGGACAAATTATTCTGCAATACTTTTATTATTTATTATCAATTTTAAACTTTGCATTGTTTTATGAGAAATTTTTATTTTTTAATAATTGTAAACACAATTTTAATGAGCACTGCTCAGTAGCATTACTATATATATATATATATATATATATATATATATATATATATATATATATATATATATATATATATATATATATATATATATATTGTACTGGGTTCGATCCACAGAAGATCTTACTTACACTGCAATAGTTTTGACTGGTTACAAACTTCTTTATAATACATTTATAATCTTATTTAATTATAAATATTATGTGAATGAACCAGCATGTTTGAGCTAAGTGAAAAATATTATTGATAGCTTTAACTATCAACAATACCCACGATCAGATTGAGCTATGCAATGCATCACTCAACCATATTTCCAGATCATGGCCCACCTTGGCTCGGCTACTAGATTCAAATGCCTACTATCCAAACACTTTATTTGTTTTGTAGTAAACTCTGGGTACCAGCTAGTCTAAGACTAACATGTTTGGACAGTAGGCCCATAATCCAGCACTCGAAGAATCCCTTAACTAGCTCAGTCTATTTTTTTTAATTCAATAACAAAATTATACAAAATTAGTGGTGAAAAGAATTGATAAAAGATTGGTAAAAGAATTGATCGATAAAATAAAGCTTAAGTTTAAAGACAATTTATTAAAATTAACATTTATATTCTAACTTTAAATATTTTTATAAATCTTATTTACTAACATAATATTTGTATTTTATATATAATAATTACGCATAGTTTCAACCTACACACTAGCATATATAATAAAGCTTTAAATAATATTTGATATTTAGAACACACAAATTAATAGTTCATTTTTATGTGCTGTAGTGTTCATATAATTTGACTCTGGAGGCTTGACAAATTTTTACAAATGCAATGGCTACTATATAAATGAGAATAAGAAAATGTTTTACCTAGGATTTTGAATGTGGATGCATCTTGCTGTTTGCTGCTTTTGCTGAAATATTTCTAACCGGTTAGATTTGATGTTTCATGTGGAGATTTGATGTTTATTAGTTGGTATTATTCTTGGAGACAATTAGATATTGACAGCGATTCTTCAAGCTGTTATGCAGACACCATTTTCACAGGCAGATCTTGCTATTTTACCAGACTTAAGGATAGAGACCATCGCATGTTTCCCGTGATTTTAACACTGCATTCTTCATTGATTCATAATAAACTGAACTGTTATCTGAATGAACTGAACTGTTTTCTAAACTTAACTGAACTGACTGATAAAAATTGACTATTTATACATGATGCGTCTTTTCATTTTGATATCCTTCAGCAATATCTGTTGTCGAAATTCCGTTGGTAATCTCTTAATTACATGTTTTTGAAGATTGTTTAATTAGTAGCTAATTCTTTGAAGAATTTACATTTTAATTAATAGCTATCACTGAACTTGTTGTTTGTACTTTTAATTAGTAGCCACCACTGAGTTTTAGATATATTTTTATATTTTAACTTAATAGCCATCGCTGTGTTTTTAACTATAATATTCTGTATTCATTTATTTCATTTTAACATTTATTTTGCATACATTTATTCTATTTATAAACACACATATATATTTTAAGATCCATTTACCATTTCATTTTAAGACGACTCTTTTTTCTTTTACTTAAATAAAAAGAAATTTATATTTAAACTTGAAAATAATAATAAACACTTTACTTCCTTTTATAAAATATTTAGTTTAACTTGTCTAACCAAAACCCCCCTCCCCTCTTTTAATTAATTAATTGTAACTTTTATTTCAAAACTAATACTAGAAAACTATTTGACTTTTAATCTTACCTTTTGACAGCAAACTGCATTTTGTTTAATAAAGAAACTCTTTAGATTTTCATAACATTTATTTATTTGTTGATTTATTAAAATAATAACTTTTTGATAAAATTATTATGTACCAACTATGATCTTGGTACAATATATATATATATATTAAAACCAAAAATCTCCCAGAGGCTCACTTTTGGAAGCTAATTTCTAGCTATAGAGCAATAACAAGAGGTTCTCTAAGATTTTGCAATCAACAAAAGCAAAGGATGAACAGTTAAACAAATATTCTATGTGAAAGTGTGATTACTAAAGTAATTTGCAATGCATACAATAAAATAAATGATAATGGTATTTCATACTTTAATAACATATAAATTTTGGAATAAATAAATTTCTCAGAGTATTTCTGTATATGTCTACTACTACTTTTAACAATATTTTGGGTAAATATTTTCTAACAGAATATTTCATACTCAAAGAATTAATTGTATAAATTAATCTTTTAATAAATAATGTTAACTAATGGTTTATCTCAGGGTTATGAAGCAATTGCAATCATTTATAATATAAGAAAATAAATGTATGGAGGTAATTTTATTCATTAACTTAGGGTATGATAAATGTAAATGGCAATTTTATGTGCATTATCTTACTCCATACATTTGTATTTCAGTTAGAAACAGTAGCAATAATGATGTAGCCAATTAGATTTATGTTGTAATCTAATGCCTTAAAATATGATCTTTATTTCATAAATATGCAGTGGCAATGTTTTTTAATAATACAAAACAAAAGTATTAAAATTAACAATTATTTTATTATAAAATATCAAAATAAAAAATTAAAAAAATTATAAATGAACAATAATAAATGTAATTAATTATAATAATTCTATAAAATACAGAGTAATACCCTAATATCCTTTATTGATTCATTTGAATATTTATCCCTTAGAAGTAAAACTCTACTAACATAATATAATTTATATCATTAGGAGACCTTATTGCAGATTGTAGCACTTTTAAAAATGAATACAAACATAATATTAGCTATATATAAACTATTCCTTATAGATCTAATTATCTAACTAAGGATGATTAGCTTTTTATTTATTTGAGGTTGAAACTTAAGGATCAATAAAATATATAACAAATTTTATATAAGTTTAAAAGTTAGTTACACTAATACAACTTAGTTCCAATGTAAATCATATATTTAATCATGCCCAGTATCATAAATAATAAAAATTATAAAACTATTACCTATACATTGATATAATAATATCTGGAGAACTTTATTATTTTTTATTACATTAATAATAATAATTTTAACTAAATAAAAAGAAATCATACTGAATTTCACTACATATTCATACTTCAATAGTTATAAACAATTAAAATTTATCCCATGGAAATATTTAAACTTCCATAACATTCAGTATTTTGGGAAATTTGTGAAAACATTCTAATAAAAGCATCAAAGGTTATATTAACCTTTCAATTTAGCGGTATAACAGAATTTTGACTTTTGACCAATTTGCCTCCAGATGAACTTTTTCACAAGTATTATACATTAAAATGCATGTAAAATGGTATACATCTGGGTCTCATTTTATGAAGTAGATAGGTTCCTCAGAAAATGTGCACAAAAGAAATCGCACAAAAATAGATGTAACTTATCTTGAAAAATGGGGGATATGGACTGTAATTTTCCAAAAATCGCATAAAAGCAAAGCAACATTGTAAAATTACTTTAAAATTCACATAAAAAAATAAGAAAATAAAATATGACTAATAAAAAATTTCAAATATGAAAAAAATTGATACAAGACAAACTTTTTTTACTTTTTTTATTAACTACAGTATTTACTTTTATTCAAAACAATATATTTTATGCATAATTTACATTTTTTCCATACATGTGCAGTATTTTACATATTATTGCTATTTGAGACATCAGATTCATCATGATGTGATGTGATGTGAGTTACTGTAGCTTCTCCTTAAGCGAAGTCAAAAGGAAATACAACTAAAACATTTTCCAATTGCTATTGATCCTTCCCATTTTGCTAAGCGATCTAAAATTGAAATTTTTGTTTCCAAAGAAATTCATTTTTTTTTGGGTGTTTTTTTATCTCTCAGTTAGAGTAAACTAAAAGTTTAAAATTTAAGAACTTAGACTTACGATAACAAAAAGACACTGACTCACCACTGTTGGGCAAAATTTAATTAAAACTAACAATTAAAAATTAAATTCTTATGTTTGTCTTTAATTTTCAATTCTGTTTAAAAATCAAATTTCATCATTTCACATCAAATTAATTTCAGATCACATTATGTAATTTTTAAATTGTTAATTACAATTAAAAATCAGATTTTAATTGTCAAATTTAATTGTGCCCACCGCTGTTACTCACCTTTTAAACATAAACTTGCAGACACTAAATGATTAATTGATTACATACTCTTTTTATAAAAAGCAAAAATTGAACCTGATTTAAAATGCAAAAACAACAACAAACATAGTATTTTTTATCTATAATGTTTGAACAGATTTACATTATAGTCTTATAAAATTTAATGTGTGTATATAAAATGGAGAAATTCTGATTTTATGTGAATTATGAACTTCTTTATTACATAAAATCTACTACAGTACTATTATAAAGCGCTGAAAATATTGAAATTATTAATGAAAGTCAAACTCCAATAATGGCTATTACTTTAAATATGATGTGAAAGTGTGAAATTTATAATATTTAAAGTAATAGCGCATTATTGGAGCTCACTTCTAATCAAATAATTTTTATCGCATAAAAGAAAACCACATACAAAGATACTAAGAAGAATCATGAATCACATAACTTCAAAATCGCATTAAATAAATCCACATAAAACAAGACCCGGGTATATTTTATTATATATAATTTTTGCTAAAACACTTGTTGTATCAGTGGAAAATTCAAAATTCCTGCTCTTACAATAGACATAAGCCTCACCCTATTTGCTGCCAAGTCTGTAAAACATTCTGCATTTTATGACATTGTTTATTCCAATAACCAAAAATATTTGTGAATTTATTACAGTTTTAAATATGTTTTTTTAATAATTTACACTATATTTATTAGATATCAAAAAATATAAATTATTAATAACATATTTTGATTTGAAATGTTTTATTTTCAAAAATATAATGTTATATTAGGAGCTAATGTGAATATGGCCTGAAGCAATTTACAAGCTTAATTTCTATGTAAGCAATCTACTTATAATTATGACTTTGAAAATGTCACAGTTTTCCAATAAATATTCAAATATTTTACAATTTTAAAGCATAATTCATTAGATATAAGAGAAATAAATAAATATCCATTTCAATTTTTAAAACTAATAAGAATTAAGAAATATTTCTTTGATTTTATAAACTGAAAATAATCTTTCTAGAAATTATGATGTGTAAACTCTTTGTTTTGATTATGATCTCATTTTTTTAATATTTACAAAAATAAAATGTGAACATTTAAAATTTATTTCAGTAGTAAATAAAAATATCGATCAAATAAAGTCAAATTTATTATTTTTAGATAAGTAATAATTGTTTTATCATGTATTTTACATTGATGTGTGAGATAAAGAAAAACATCAGAAAATGCAGAGTTTGAGAGGGTTAAGCAAAACTAAATTTCTTTTGTAAGTTTAATCCTTATTGAAACTTAATATGAAGATTAATAAAATTCCATTATGCACCATTGTTAATCCAATGTTGGTTGTATTTAATACATTAAAACATTTTAAGATTAGCTGATAAATTTGATTTTTATAATATTTAATATTTTGCATGTATAATCCATAATCCATTATTTTAAATACTGAAAGTGAGTCATAGTGAAGGAAAGAGGCAAATAAATCCATTTGAAAAACATTATAATTTTACATCCAAATGATTTGTATTTATCACCTCTTTCATTAGAAGTATTTTATTAATCTGTTAGTACATAGACATTTAATTTATATTGCTATATAGTGCAAGTCATTTTATATAACCAAGCAATATACTATAATCCATAAACATATTAATTCACTTGATTTCAATTAAAATTTATCATTTACCAAGTTATAAAGTTTCTGTCTGTATATTTGTATTGAAACTTATTATTTAACATTTTTCTTTTAATAATTCATGATGAGATCATTTATAATAATACTGAGACAAGATATTCACAGAGAAAAGTTGTTTCTCTGTTATTTTCAGTAAAGATATGTGACTTGATTGAAGTTATTAGATGTATTGTCATCAAGTTTTTATTAATAGTTGATTGCAATAAATGAAATTTTCTTGAAATAATAATCCATAATAATTTGTTGTTAATTATCCTTTTTTTAGTTTGAGGAGAAGACATTTTGCCAAGCCACTATAAAATGCTTAAAGTGAGTTGAAAGCAGTCAAAATAATTATTTTAAACTTTTAACTCACCTAGATTTTGAATGAAGTACAATTTTATGAAGACTAACTGATTTTCCAAGCACTGATATTTACACCTTTGGCTCCACTAATATCTGGATTAGCTCACATTATGCTTTGGTGTTGGTTTTCTTATTTTTATGAAAAAATTTAAAATAATTGTCAAGGTTATGAAGAAAGCAGATGATAGATGCTGTCTGTTTTTAAATTAAGAAGGCAATTTTTCTAGATGCAGTTCAAAATGAAGATAATAATAATAATAATAATAATAATAATAATAATAATAATAATAATAATAATAATAATAATAATAATAATAATAATAATAATAATAATAATAATAATAATAATAATAATAATAATAATAATAATAATAATAATAATAATAATAATAATAACCACAACAACAACTCCAAGACTCAAGACCTATGAATGATGACTTTGAAAGTACGTTCACATATCATTTTATTCACGTCCAACATAGGTCAGACAGAAACAATAAAACTCTGATAAATAAAAGAAAGGCTCTTAAATTGATTAAATATATTATACAATTAATTGAAATATGATCATTAATGCATATTTCTACACATATATATTTTATAAATAAATAATAATTAGATTTGGACTAAATTGAATCAATAATGAGACTGAGAATAAAATATAATAAATTACTTGTACATTTATTTATGAATAAGCAAAAATAAAATATAACTAGATAACTTCATCATAGAATGCACACAGGTATTTAAAATAGATAAAGAGATAACAGATTCTTTTTACAGGTTAATTATCAATGTATTTATACACTTATCAATATTTTTCTGAGATGAGTTTTAACAATCCCTTATCTTATATATATAATTACAAAACTGATAATAATCACTACATATGTCTATACAAAAATATGCCAATTCTTATTTATAATTGTGGCTGTGAATTATAAATAATTATACTGAGCCTTGATTAAACTAACAATCCATTTATTATTACACATATTTATATTAAAAGATGAGTATATAAATTAGCTCAACAACTTTAGATCGAACCTGGCTTTCAAGAATGTTTCAGATCAATACAGAATGACATATTAAGAGGGAGAGTTGGCTGCCCTTGATTTTACCAGTGCACTATGGCACAGGTAAATAACAGTAAGAAAAGTCAGTCTGTAGATGGATGAAGAAATCAAGGATTTCTGTGACAAATGCTGGTACCCTGGGACTGAGTGTCATGCTGCAAGAAAAGGAACATTGTTTTCAGAAGTGGTGGGGGACTTACCTGCTAATCTGTCCTTAAACTCAGGCTTTGCTATTGCACTACCCTATGAGTGTAAGATATGCTGGCTTAATCGTGGCTCCATCTTAAAGGCATAAATATATGTAGCAGCAAAACGAGAAAATATTTAATTAATGAAATCAATCACATCTGCCAAGCAAAGAGTATTATAAATTTAATATTATGAAGTATAAGGACAATAGCTTATCAGCTCTATCAATAGAAGCCAACTCTTGTGTAGCTTATAAAATACATGCTACTAGTGGGTATTATTATAATGTCTTTACTTTGCTCTGTTCGATCTATGGACACTATTATAACATAATTCATAATTAATATTTTAATGAGGGAAAGTATATTTAAAAAGATTTAAGAAAGAAATTGTCTAGCAAATATATTTCTAAATGTTTTTCAAGGCTAGTCTAATTATTATTACATAAAAATTTTAAAATTATAAAAATTTAGATCAGCACAAGCCACTTGATAAAATTAAATCATTCATTAATTAATGATAATAAGAAATAATAATAATGAGCACAGAGCACATCATTATTATTTATAAAATAGAATTTCAAAACAGCACACAGAGAAATAATGCTAGAAAATAATTTAGGAGAAGATATCAAAACATTATCTTCTTTAATTAAACTGTATAAAATTAAGTGCTCCTGTTTTGAAGCATTTGGCATAGATTAAAAAATAAATATTTAAATTAAATAATCAAAAATAGAAATATAGGCATACTGCAGTGATATAATTTAAATTAGGTTAACTATAAGAAATATTTCTTCATAGAAATTACAAATGGAACAGGTGGGTTATTATAGAATTTAAACATTAATTTAAAGAAAATTGGATTTATTATTATTTAACATTAGATATAGATTTGACCTTCAATTACATATTTTAAATAGTTTAATGACTGTTACCTAGCTAAAGTTATGATTTAAGAAATTTAAATAGGAATTACACAGCTCTGTGGATTTTTTAGAATATTTACTGGTTATTGTGTAGTTGGATGTGGGTTCTTGGACTGCAGACATGGTGAGTTTTTCTGGGAGGCTCCAACATCTTCTTCAATTTAGCTGGAATGTAGGTTAGTCAGCTGCAGATTTTGATGAGCTTTTCTGGGTGGCTGCATCTTCTTTATTTATTTAGCTAGGTTTTTGGCTCTTTTTAAACGATGATCTGGTTGTTACAGTGTCAGATGGAAACTAAACTCCCATTCTCCTCATGGAGAAAACAGCTCAAATTGCCTTTCTAGTCTATCATTTTCAAGTTTAAATCTGCGTAGACACTGGTGGCAAAACTATTTAAAAAATGGAGTCTTCTCTCTTTTTTGAGACTTAAAACATGGCCTATTTATATGTTTCACCTTAACACCTTTAGGAATTTACTTTGCCTCAGGACTCATTAAATCTCTAAGATTTAATTAAAATATAAAATTTAGATAATTCAGATTTGGAATCTTAGATAAATTCTGGAATGTTAGAACTCTTCCCTAGGCTATTACATATTAAGATTTCTCATTACAAACAATTTTTTTTTTAGATTTTAAAATAACTTTTAATCCTATCTAATGCAGTTTTAATTAGCAAGATTTTGAACTAACTTTTACTTTTACCTAATGCAGGTGTGGCTGTTAATTACATTTTTGTTTACAACCAAAAATCTGTTTTAATTAAGAACAAAAACTTTTATTTTTAATTATACATAAAATAATCTTTTAAAATTTTGTTTTTAAAGAAAGCTATTTTTTTAAAGTACTTTTTTTTATTTTAAAAATAAAACCTTTTTATAAAAACAAATTTCCTTTGAAATATATAAAATAAGAAAATCTGTTAACAGATTTTTTTTAAAAAAAAACTCTTAACATATTTTACTCATGCTTCCTCTATATATATTATAATATGGGTTAGTTTATCTATCCACATACAAATTTACAATAGTAACAACAAAATTAATAATTCCACTTCTAACATTAATAACATAATAAACATTTTTATAAATATTACATGAACTTTGTACACTATAACTTTACTAATCCTATCTAATTATAGCATTCTTTCATCTGTAAATAAATAATGCCATTTAGACAGCCATGACAGATTTTAAAGCTTAATTTGAGTTTTGAAATACATTAAATAGGTTCGAACCTAGCCCAGATGAGTAGGTAATCAGATTGATGATGATATGGTAAGGGTTTGGGAAGGTTACCATTTCAATATATATATATATGTGTGTGTGTGTGTGTCTGTGTGTGTATTAAATGGCATGCCTGAAGTCTATTAAATTATAGATTGAATAAAGCTGATTAAATGCCAATAGTCACCTGATTTATACATTTCCTGAAAATGTCACTAAGCCAATCTACTGTTTTAAAATAGACCAGCTTACCAAGATATTCCATTGGCTTGCTGAATTATTACTTTGCTATTATTTTATATATGTGTTGTTTTATCTATATATGAAGAAGCACATACCAAGATATTGCATTGTGTATACAAACTACATACAGATATGCTGGTTTTAAAAATAAATAATTTTTGACTAAATGATTCAACTAAAACTAAAATTATAAAACAAAATAATAAATGATCATTTCAAGTTTTATTTATTAAAAGGAAAACTTAGAAACTTTTTATATTGAAGATAAAAACAAAAGAACTTTTTAGCAATTTTTTAAGACTTTTACAATTAAAAATAGCTTGAAAAAAAAAAGGGAAACTTTTGTATAGGATTTTTTTTTCAAAGAGAAAAAGTTTCTTTAACCTTTGAAAATGTATTCAGTAAAAGTAATTACAATTAGTAATAGAAATATTTATGTAATAAATTTATTTTTAACTAATGAAATATCAGTGTCCACACAAATTTGAATGGGTACCCATATATATTAAAATTAGTCATCAACCATATATATATATATATTAATTAGGTACTTTAAAAATGAAATTTTATTATTGGTTTATAACTATTTAAAGATGTTAATTTTAAATTATTATACAGCACATATGAGTGCTTATATATAGGTGTGTTTATACAAACATATATATATATATAACAATGTAATAGCAGATTTTTTTGTATTATTTTAATCAAAATCAGAATGCTGAATTTATAGTGTACTCAACAGACATTAATTTCATTTTATTGATATTAATAAATTTATATTTTATTAAATTATTCCAGTGAATTTAATTTACTTAATTCTAGACTACATACATTAACAGTTATAGAACTTTTGCACACTAAGCTGGATTTCTGCACAATGGTCATTTATATAGATTGGATTTTATATTCACTGTCATGGACATCCATATGATGATGATAATCCTGGTTGGTGCAAAGGGATATCCTGTAAAGTCCATACACTACATTTTTAGTTTTTATTGTTAAAAATTAAGTTTATAGTTGGCCAATGCATTAATGATACTAAATGGCCAGGTATAATGATAATTGGCATGTTTCTGTATCCCATCATTATTTTTATTTGTTATAATCTAATGGATTAGCTCTTAAGTTAGTGTATCTAGATTATTGTTTATATAATTTGTCCCAAGTTTGGCAGAGGCTAAATAATTAACCTATTCTATAGTGGACCACTTTCAAATCCAGTCACAAGGTTGACTGTTGATTTTTTTTGATCATTCATGATTCATGATGAATGCTTATTGTTATTATTCTCTATAATATTGGTGCTTTTATAGTTAGACTTTCTTTTTCCTGATTATTTATGCTCATATTTATTATAATCATTCATATATCCTTTTTGATTAGTCTATGATGTTGATAATGATGATTTTCTATAACTCCAGGTTCATCTCATATTTTTTATATTGTTACAAATTGCAACCCAACTGTGGGCTCAATTATTATCAAATACTGTTGGTCATTATTACCAAATTGCCACTCAATTTGATCTCAAATATAACTACTCTGAAAAAGTTTGCATTTTATGCAAAATTAATATTTAAAAAAAAATACAGTGAAATGTGACAAGATTATTGATGATTAAGTTATAAAATAGTGGTTAATCTACATTTAAGGAGTTCATATTTAGAGTTGATTTGAAAATCTATGATTTTGGAAGTTGGTTTTTGACTGTTGGAGTTTGTTTATCTGTACTTTCAATTTTGATGATGGATAAATAATTTATCATTGGCTTGTGAATTTAATATTTTCATGCAATTCCAAGATGTTTTATCTCAGGGATTCTTCAATTCACTTTCTGATTTTCATATTTTTATTCTTTATCATAATGCAGTTAATGTAGTCCTGCCATGATTCTGGCTTCTAAATCTCCAAAAAAGAAGCAAGGCATAGATTTGTATTTTCTAGCACCTATGACTCAAAAGATCAGGGCTTTGCAAAGATGTTTGCATTTTTATTTTATATCAAGGATTGCAGTAGCTTATTAGTGCCTAAATTGAGATAGCTCTCTTGGTGTTTATGCTGCATTGTGTATTTATAGTCCAATGACTGAATTATTTATCTATCTCAGAATTTCAGGTCAGCTATCATATGCCTATCAAAACTCTAAAAAAATTCATAAGTACATAGTGTAAGATATGAACTTTATTGTGGTTATATGTGTATATTATGAAAAATATTGTTAGGTGGGTGTTTCATTTCTCTTTTTCCATGATAAGAGATATGAGACAGTTATATGTTTTATGGCATGCAATAACATAGTAGTGTGCATATATATATATATATATTGTAAATATCGATAAGTCGATATATATATATATATTGTGCCCTTGTCTGTAGGTCATAGGTAGGGTAGAAAGGTCAATTATTAAAAAATTTTAAATTTTAAGTTATATTTGTAAGATATATAAATAATAATAAGAGAATGAGATTTTATAGTACAATTTAAAGCTAAAAATACCTGGTAGGTAACAGTGTAATAAATTATTTTAAAAGAAAACAGTTAAATAAAGCTTAATCATATCATTGCTTATGGTTGTGAAAGCTGGCCATATAAAATAATACAGCTATAGATAGTTAAAAGTAGATCAATTATTTAGTATAATATTTAAAAACTAATAAATTAAATAAATGAAATGTAATGTTATAATTGTATTTAATAATCAAATTTAATAGAGTATAATTTATTAATAAACTTTGGGATGGTGAGAGTTATATTTAGTTTAACATTATAAATTATTTTCCAAATTTTATAAAAAATATATCAGTTTTGGTAATTTAAACCAAGACGTAAATAAAAAATCATTTTGATAAAAGTTAGTAAACACGTGACCGTATATTAAATACCTTCACACACACTCTTGTTAAAATAATAATAAACTGTGTGAATTTAAAACTAGATATAATTGCCATCGATCTTTAAAGTGAAAGTTAAAAATATTAAATATTGTTTTAATAATTATTTTAAAACTTAGATGATTTTTTTTATATAAAACTATAATTGAATTTAAAAATATTGGTATAAATATTCCAGACATTACGTCATCAATTCTTAACTTTAAACATCCATTCTGTTATCAAAATAAAATGAATAAATTGTTCGCGCTAAAATAAATATTAACCAATCAAAGGATGTAAAATTAACAGACAAAAATCTAAGAATTATACAGAGCGGGAGAAGTAATGTGTAAGTGAAAGAGAAAGTAACAAAATTTTGATAGCTGATAACATCGTAGCTGAAAGTAATATAAATCTATAATTTCGTATTATTCTAAAAGTTATTCTGTAACATATAATATATTTTTGACTGCAAAGACATGAATTTCTAATTTTATAAGTGATCTTACCAGGAAATTTTATTCAAATTTAACCAGAAAGCCTACAGTAACATGGAAGTACAAGAAAAAATATTTAAAGTGATTGCTGAAAGAAAAATAATTGGAAATCATCTTAATGCCACTTTAGTTGTGCTCAACCTGAAACTTAATCTTATAACTGAAAGGAATACAATTGGGACGATATGTGAAAATCTGAAAAAGAAGCTGCTGATCGTCAAGAACAATTTATGACGATAAATTTACAGAGCTATCTTAAAACTAAGTTATACTTCTCTATGAACAAAATTTTAATATGCGTTCTAGTATCAAGAAAAATAATAATGAAGAAAAGAATGTTTATTTTGTAAAGAAAACATTATTAAAAGATATATTTCCAGAATTGTGAAATAAAGGAAAGTAAAAAAGATTAAAGTGCTATAAGTATTTTATGGCAAGGTGCCTAAAACTTTATCTTATTAGAAAAAATATTATAAAGTATTCAATGAAGAAAAAATGCTTGATTTAAAATGTTAAAATTAAATTGCTCAACTAAATGAAAATGGATCCATGGAAACCAAAATTTTATTGAAGATTTTAAAAGTCCGTACAAGATGCATCGGGGGGAAACCAGACGCGCGGGAAAAAGCTAGCAGACTATGTTGAAGGAGATATCAAGAATTAATAAGTGTATAAAATATTGAGAAAACTAAGGATCATCGTCGATGAAGATTATTAAACAGAGTTATTTTTTTTATAGAACATTAAGTGACTGAAGAAAAATAAAGTATATATTTTTTTTTAGCTTTACGATGAACAATTTTCAAGCAAGTTCGACAAAGCAGTATCGTAAATATAATTTAATATTTTTATTTGATTGTATTTAAAATATAAAAATTCTATATTAGCTTAGGGAAACATATAAACATGAATTTAAGAATAATGAGATTTTAAATATAATAGCTTAATAGAATGATAGAAATATTATTATAAAAATAAAATGTATGTATGGAAGTTTTAAATATCTACAAGAAGTAATGGAATGGTGAAGCCTTCAGAATACGATCAAGAAGATAGAGATCGTTTTGGTAATTGTGATATTATTGATAATGCATAATGTATTTTTTTTAGGTCATCTATTAATGAAGAATGATGTATGAAAGTTTTTAAATTATAAGTACACATTTTATCCAACATTAAAACATATATTTGAGATAGTAGTAATTTTAAATGTGCATGCAATAAGTTGTTTTAAAAATATAATTAATAATAAGTATCATAATAATTATGTGATTCTTTTGAACTTTTATGTTGCAAAATCTTCAGATAATTTTAAAATAGTTGGTATATTATAAATATACGAGATAAGTAGTAAAAGATTTTCTTAAGAATAGCTGTATAGTTTGAACTAAAAATGAATTTTATTATTGTTAGAAATGTAGACAGAAATTTGTCGATGTACTGCATAGATAAATCTAGAGAAATAAAATCGGATAGTGACTTGGTAGTACTGGTGTAGAGGAAACCAAGATGATGTTTTTTGCCAAGAAATAAGAAAAATCAAATATTTGGATCATAGTATTTTGTGTGATTTCAGTATAGCTAACTAAGTCCTATCACTGAACACATATATTTTGGACAGTGTTTTTTTTTTTACGTATCTTTGAAACTTTTTGATGTTATATAAAGCTGAAGGAATAGCTTTAGCATCACTCCTATAGTAGAGGTGGATAGACAGATAAAGGTCACTCCTCTATGGTGTTCTTTAAATTCACTGTGCCATCATTGTCAAGTTTTATGACGGATAATATTCTAGTTGTTTTGATCCTGCGCATCTATTTTCGCTATCCTTGTTTCATGAATATACATCGTCAGAAAGATATTTTTATAGAAATGATACATAAAATAGAAATGAGGCTAGGTTGTCGTTATGTAAGAATAGTTTATTTACTAGAATGAGTTAGAATTGTTATTTTAAAAGTGAAAGTATAAATGTCATAAAGAGATGAAGAATCATATGATATAGTTTTAAAAAGTAATTCGGAAAAGAATATAAGATTTTTTAAAGGAAAAATCTAAAACAAAGTTTTTAAAGTAATAATAAAATTTTAATATTTTATATGATATTTAAAAATAGAGATTGCATGTTGGTTGAAAAATGATTCAATAATGTGTAACAGATATATGTATTTGTGCATGGTATGTTAATGATTGTAATTACCATACGAAGCAAAGGCTTGGATAAGTATTGGATTAATAATTATTGTATAGTCAATAATAAAACGGAACATCAAAATGTCAAGAAGGGTTTGAATCTTTAGGATTCCATACGAATAATATAAAAATAGAATTTTATGATTTTGTATAATTTTTACTACGAAGGTAAAAAATTTTGTAAAAATATAATTTTAAAATTAATAGAGATATAAAGTATTAATGATAATTATTGATAGATACATTTTTGTAACAAGCTAAACTAAAATCAGATATCTAATAATAATAATACTGTATAAGAGTTAAAAATAAAATAAGTAGAAATTTAATGTTAAGAGATAAACTAGTAAAGTAATTTTGTAACAGGAAAGTAGGGATATCCGATGTACATAATGTAAATATTGTTATTTGTATAATTATTAATAAACTATGTTGTAAATTTATTTGTAAGCTTCGTGTCTTAGTTATTATTTCTCCACATAGAATGCATGATATCGCAATACACATTTATAATTGCAACAGACATATAATTTTGCACAAAGTAGATAAACATAAAAGTGTTATAATAATTTTTGAAAATTTATTTGTATGATAAAATTAAAGGATTATAATTATATCGTTTATTGGTCATAAGTTGGTTGCCACAATATTAAAATAAATTATATGCTAATATTACAACACGTATTTTGATTGTCAGATTATTAAATACTACCACGAACGTAATATTTATTTATTTATTTCATTTAAGAAGAAATAGGATTACATTATACTATTATTATCATTATTCTTATTTATTATTGTTAGTTGTTACGTAGTGAATTTATGACATAAAATTCCCTTCTCATAGTTTACTACCGTAATTTAAATCAGTTTAAATGCAATTTATGAACCTGAGATTTATTTGATTTGATTTTATTTCATTTATTTACTTAAATTATTTAATTGAGCTAGATTATTATTACAAAGAATAATAAGATATGATTATTATCTTAATCGTAATGAAAAGAGCTTGGAAAGTCATAAGAATACCATAAGTTGATTATTTAGTATAGTGTTCTTATGCCATTGGGATAGTATCATGTGGATATATCTCAATGTAGTCTGTCTCGCTCCCCGTGTCGTCGCTCCATGTCTCATGAAAATAATAAATTTTTAATAATATAACTGTATTTATATTTTAAAGTTTAGAGCTAGTAGTAATCATTTTTAATAAATTAATTTCATTCATTTTGTTAAGACTGAGCTAGAGAGAGAACCCGGGAATATATTTTAAACATTATTATAGATTGTTTTCTATGGAGTGGACGCGTGAGAGAGGCGACGGGGGAGGAGGGTACAATATATATATATATATATAAGAGATCTATATATTTGTGTTATATATATATATATATATATATATATATATATATATATATATATATAGTTTAAAGCAAAAGTAAAAATGAACAAACAATTTTTTTAGATATTTATTATATTACACTTGAATAACAGTTAAGGATTAAATAATAATTTTAAATTTTAAAAAAATTATTAGAAATTAAATATCTAAAAATATCTATTTAATGTCATCTTCTGATTTTGATCATTAAAAAAAATAAATCTAAAACAAACATGTTTTACATTACCATAGATTTACTGGTAATTATAAAATTCCACTATCTATTTTAATTAGATTAAGAATTTTTTTTAACTAAAGGTTGTTAAAAATATTTTGGTAAAAGTTAGTATTATATACTCTGGTGTTGTTTAAATGATTAAAAAATACTTTGAGATAAAAATTTGGTTTTAATTAAGGTGAATTAAAAAAAAGTCCTTAACTTATTTTTTTTAATCAAGATAAAAAAGAAAAAATGTACTATTTGTTGTTTTTAAATTACACAAGACAGTATAAAAGGTGGATTTAAAAAGATTATTAAGGGAGACATATCAGTTTTACAGCAATATGATTATGATGTTATAATTGAAGGCAAGAGACAGTGTATTCAGTTGCTATTGCTAGACTACATATTGAAGCAATAAATATATATATATATATATATCTACATCAGACATATATATATATATTTTTACCGGCTCAATATATATATATGTCTGATGTCTATTAAATTATTGAGTCTGAATGGAGATGACTAAATGTCAGCAATCACCTACTTTATACTTTTTCCTAAGATATCAATAAACCAGTCTACAGTTTTAGAATGGACCAGCTTGCCAAAATATCCAGCAGTTTGCTGAAGGATTTCCTTGCTATGATTTTATAAATATGCTGTTTTATCTATATGCAAAGAAGCACAATCAAAGATATTGCATCATTTATATAAAATCCATACTGACATCAGCTAGTTTTAAAGGTAAATAATTTGTGATTAAATTATTCAACTTAAACTAAATTAATGAGAGAAAATAATAAATGACTGTTTCCAGTTTGTTTTATTAAAAGGGAAACTCAGAAACTTTCTATATTGCAGATGAAAACCAAAAGGACTTTCTAGTAATTTTTTAAGACATTGACAATTAGAAGTAATTTGAAAAAAAAGGAAGGAAAATTTGTGAAAAATTTTTTTCAAAGAAAAAAATTTCTTTAACCTTTGAAAATGTGTCTGGTAAAAGTAATTACAATTAGTAATAAAAATATTTTATTTGGTAAGTTTATTTTTAACTAATGAAATATCAGTGGGTACCTAAATTTGAATGGGTAGCCATATATATTAAAATCAGCTATCAGCCATATATATGCCAAAATTAATTGCGTATTATAAAAATGAAATTTTATTGTTGGTTTATAACAATTTAAAGATATTAATTTAAAATTATTATACAGCACCTCTGAGTGCTTATGAATAGGTGTGTTTTATGTAAACCTATTGAAATATATGTAAATTACAATGTAATAGCAGATTTTTTGTATTATTCTAATCAAAATTAGAAGGCTGAATTTATAACATATTCAACAGACTTTAAGTTTATTTTATTGTTATTAATAAATTTATATTTTATTAAATTATTCCAGTGAATTTATTTAATTCTAGACTACATTTGAAACATTATACATTAGTATTATCTTTTGTTCACAGTAACAGTTATAGAGCTCTCGCTCATTAAGCTGGATTTGCATATAATGGTCAGTTATATAGATTGGGGTTTATGATTAGGGTTATGGACATTCAAATGGTGATGATGATGATCCTGGTTGATGTAAAGAAGTATCCTTTAAAGTCCATGCACAAAATTTTATTTAAGTTTCATTATTAGAAATTAAGTTTATACTTGGCCAGTATATTAATGGTACTAAATGGCCAAAGTATTGATGATAATCAGCATGTTTCTGTATCCCAGTATTATTTTTTTAATTGTTATATTCTGTTAGATTAGTATTGAAGGTTGTGCACTGAAATTACTATTTATATAATCTGCCCCAAGTTTGACAAGAGCTAAATAATTAGCCTGGTCTAAAGAGGACCACTTTCAAATCCAGTTACAAGGTGGACTGCTAATTTCATTGTTGATCATTCATGATAATGAATGATTACTATTCTTCTCTGTAATTCTGGTGAACTTATAGTTAGTATTTGTTTCCGCTGATCATTATTACTCATATTCATTATAATCATCTATGTATTCCTTTTGACTAGATTATAGGGTTGATGGTCATGATTTTTCATCACCCCTTACCTTTACAAGAAATATATACAATTGAATAAAAAATTAATGAAAGTTATATGCTTAATGCCCTAATTATTACTTTTCTCAAAATACGATTTATTAACATAATATTAATCTTTGAATTTACATGTTATATGTAGTGATATACACAAGATTAAAACTATGATTTACAATGCAGAACTTGATTTACCAAGTAAACAGAAAAACCTTAAATTGTATATGCATATATCTTGCCATTTATAGCTTCTATCTTAGTTTACTAAGTAACCCCTGACTTTAATGGCAACTAGATAGATTACAGCTACCAAGAATCACATCATCTCTACCATTCAGAAGATGAAAAAGTGAAAACCCATACTAATCCCCACAGCACCCATGTCCCAGCCCCCCCCCCCATCTTAAGACTAGGAACCAGGCCTTGTGGTATTTCCAAAGCTCAGACTCTCTCATCTAATGCCCTTACTAATTTCCACAGCACTCAGATCCCCACCAAAACCCAGGCTTGTGAGACCTTCCAAGCACCAGACCCTGCCATCCAGATGGCAGAGATGAGTGACACAGCAGCCCCGATTTGAAGTTTAAACCATAGTAGAACTCTCTGGCCTGAATCACCCAAGCATGAGATTCTCTCGTCTTTACATTCAAGACAAGCAGCAATGCTGCAGCACTAATCAAAAATGTAAATCTTACAAGATTATATCATATGTCATCTACAGATTATCACATAGTCTAATAACCAACCTATGAATCACATAGAGGACAAAGACATTAAAAGCACAATGCATCACATCATCTTCACTGACCCAAAGATGAGAAAGATGAAACTCATACTAATTCTCATAGCACTCACATCACAGCTCCCCTGTAAAAATCAGAGTTCAGGCCCCAGGAATCTTCCAAAGTTCCAGAATCTTTTATCTGAAGCCCATACTAGAACCCAATACATCCACATCCCAGCCCCCCTCCAAGACCAGAAAGCAAGCCCTGGGAGCTCTCCAAGCAACAGACTCAGTCCTCAAGACTGCAAAGATGAGTGACACAGTAGCCCTAATCCAACGTTCAAATCAAAGTGGAACTCTTTGGGAACTTGAGTTTTGTCCATCATGTTTCAGCTTCCAGACAACTTATAAAAACTAGAAGCCTTAATCCATGAGATCCTTAACTATTGGTAAAAATCAAATGATAAAACTAAAAGCACAATCCATATGATGAAATATAAGTGTTCCATGTTATTATTAAATACACCACCATTATTTTAATAGTGGTATGCAATAATTTTGAGTTCCCTTATATATAGTTACCTAAATTAGAGTGTGCAAAACTAGGTGCTAAATTTATCTGTTTAATTCCATAATAGCATAATTTTCTAGCAGGGTGTGATAATTAAGTTATCAAAATAATCTTTAAAATTATTTTTTAAAGTTGATTTTTAAACTTATTTAAATTTGGTCTTCTATCACATTTGCACTCTATCAAGCATCTATCAACCTTTTTTATAAAGACAGAATCTAAAATGTATTCATCTAATTTGTCCTCACTTTTTTTTTCTTTTTGGTCTAGCCAATACTGGCATCACAATCTAATTTTATCCATTTATCTCATATTTTGTTTTGTTTTAGATGTCTTACAATTTTGGGGATTCTGTTTAAAACTTAATTATCTATCTACTATTTTTTTAGCACCATTTATATATACACACTTATAAGTCATGAATCAAAATAACATATGCGTAGTACTGTGATATATCAAGATATCAAACTATAAATCAATTATATATTTTACCAAATATTAAAAATTAATAAATAAATATTTCAAACATATTGTTTATAACTGTATTTTTATATTGGACTATTTGGCAGAATGGCTCAGTTGGTTAAAGCGTTATCTTAAATTTTAATAATCAAGAATCTAAGGACCCAGGTTCGAATCCCATGCTAGTACTGTCACTGGTCAGGCCAGCAACACCTGAAGAAGAGGGGAGAAAAATACCTCTCGAAACGTTGTGTGTATACTAACCTGTTTGCTGTGATATTACTAACAGTTCGTGCATATACTAACCTGTTTGCTGTGATATTATTAACATTTGTTTGCTGTGATATTACTAACAGTTGGTGCATATACTAACCTGTTTGCTGTGATATTACTAGCAGTTGAATGCATTTGGAATATTTAACTAAAAATTAAACTTTTCTAAAGACATTCAACACACATATTAGATGATGGAAATAGTCCAATATAAAAATACAGCTAGAACACCATCATCACAAACCTTCAGAAAAACAATATTGTTTATAAGTTTAAATTTATATATCGAATTAGAAATATAGTATTTACTTTTTTTATTAAAAATTTATAGATAAAAACAAATAAAATATTTTCAAAATTTCATATATACGCCTGCTAAATAATTTAATCCTACAGTATTAAATATAATTTACCGTTATAAATTTTACAAGTACTTAAAATTCTCCAATTTACACGGCTTGCTGTCATAATGTGTTTTTATATGTTTCATGTTTTATATTTCATCTAAATTATAAAACAATACTTGAATTTTAACTTTAAAAAAGAAAACTGCATCTTAGAACGAAGTTTATCTTTAGAAATAATAGAAACTTTTTTTTTCAATAATTTATGAGATTTCAAAAAAAATCTAAATGCTTTTTCGTTTTTTTTTTTTATACATAAAAAATAACCTTTAAATATATTGAAAATATAAAGTTACTTTAAAAAAGAATTATAGATTAGAGTTGAGGTTTGTTCAGAAGCCAAATTTGGCCACATAAATAAACTTTTCAAATATAGCGGATAATATATTAAATACTATGTTAATATTAATAAGAAAAAAACTTCAGTTCACAAAAAGTTTACTCATACATTAGAAATATCAGATATATAGTTTTAAATAAGTAAAATATATATATAGATTAAAAATCTTATTAAAATAATACATTAACTGCCAATTTTTTTTAATTAATAAAGAAAGATATTAATAACAATAAATTATTCGCGAAAGATTAAAGTCTAAAGACGGAACCATTTATGCTTAATGTCCCGTGATTTCAGACCAACTAACGATAAGATTATTTGTTTATTTAAGATCTTGTTGTCTTTAAAATTTTTAAAAAGATTTCAATAAGTTGTGTATTTCTAATGAAATTTTGTAGTGATATTATTTATCTGTAATTATAGGTTGAATTATTTTCCTCATCTAATATTAATTATTAAATGTTATTAGCAAAATTCAAACTATTTTATTTTGCAAATACATTTAACTGTTAATAATAGTGCACATGTTAGTATATAACACATTATTTCAAATAGTCTAATTATTTTTCCAGCATTATTGGCCTAAATAGTGACAATAGTAGCATGGAAATCGAACCTAGACCCTTAGTTTTGTAAATATTGAATTCAAGGTGATACTCTGACCAATTGAACTATTCTATTAAAGACAATAAGCAGTAGTAATTTCATATTCTTATATATGAGAGTCTTCTTCACTTTTTGATAAGAGCAAAGTTAATAAATTGGTTTCCAAACATTATGAATTTTCACACTAGGTTGTCTTATGATTTTATTGGCATTATCATGTGAGCAGCTTCTTTAAATTTTCTTTTTATACTTTTTCCTCTCATTGCAATATTGTTGTCTTTTACCAATCAAACGTATATTAATTGATACATATATATCTGCTACTTTAGTTATGTCTTTTCTAATCATAAATTCATCCTATTTTAATCACTTTTTAGATGGTTACTGGTTATACTAATATATATATATATCATTCCACATTTTTACATATATATATATATATATATATATATATATATCATTCCACATTTACATGGTGTTTTATATAGAGAGTTTGTATTTTTAAAATTTTCAAGTTTATATTTTATAGAGGATATAATTTTTTATAGTGAAGTTGCTTTGGAAACTCTTCTAATGTTATAATGACTGTAGATTTTTTTTGTTGTTATTCTTGGGAAATATGTATATAAAATAATATTTATAGTCTTGCATTGGTGGTCGAGAGGTCTGCGTGACTGCCTTGCACTTGCAGGCATTTGCCCGGGTTAAAAAATAATAATAATAATCATTATAATTGTTTTTATGTTTATTTTCATTGTCTATTTTAGATTTTTTTTAATGAAAGCTGATGGATAACTATTTATTATAAGAGTTTGTTGTTTATAAGTCTTTTCCTTTTTCCCAAATCACTAGTTTCTTAACAAATTTTTTGTGCTCTATTTCATAATAATGCAACTTCATGTTTTGTGTTTCTATCATGACTAAATATATATCCTAAGTATTTTTCTGTATGCATGTGGGTTTTTGTAAATTATAGTTTTCATTTTGCCATGAATGTTGTTTTTTTATTTATGTTTTGATTCTTTTGTAAATTTAATTGTAAGTGATAATTATTGATATGTGTCCAGAATATTTGGAATAGTGCTTCACCATGTTGCCATATAACAAATGTAACATTTATGACAGTGAGTAAAATTATTCCATGTAATGTAGCTAATCAAGAGTGGTAATCTGGTAAACCTAAAGCCATCCTTTGATTTTGATGAAAGAATTCTGTCTTACATTAAAATTATATTATTTTTAAGTAGAATGTTAAGAGTTTTATTGTAAAATAAAATTTTATTGTAATAATTTTTTTATAAAAATTATTACAGTTTGTAAACTTTATTGTCATTTAAGTCTTTTAATAATGAAAGCGTTTCTATTTTTATCCCTGGTAGCACATTTTGTAATCAATCAACAAGTGATTTTAGTATTAAATCATTACTCTAAATCAGGATACAATAAATCAGATTTTATTTGGTAGAAATTTAAATTTATAAATGAAAAGAAAATTTCAAAAAATATAATTTTGAAAATATTAAAAAATTAGGTTGCAATGACAAACAAAAGATATTTTCATCATTGAAAAACTGGAAGATACAGTGAGTGATACTACTTATACTATGGAGAGTTTAGCCTCTGTGTAAATAGATAGTGTAAGCATAAAGAATGGTGATCATCTGATGTTTAGTGGTTTAACAATTGGAAGAGCAGAGTGACTTAAGAAAATGAATAAAATATTTTGTAATTGAAATTTTTTTAATGTGAAAGAATAATATTAAACTCTGACAAATCTATCAAATTATGCTTTAAAATATTAAAATTGCTTTATAAATTTAAGAATACCTCAAACTATCATAACATAGTCTCTGGTAATGAAGTATTAGCCATCAGTTCTATAAGGTGGAATGATCAAAATGCTGTGGTTTTCTTTGTTAATATTATGCTAGAAGTGATTACCTTCTATTTTAAAAAATAAAACATATGCATATAAAATGACTGTAAATTTTTGATTTTTAATAATTTTTACACAATTATTAAGTAAAAATAACCATGAATCTTAATAAACTTTGTAATGGTCTCAAAATGAAATACAAAAACTACATCAATCAAAATGCTTTGACTTTGTCACTATTATATTTATATATAGTGGCCTCTTTAAATTTTATTAGAAGTAAAAATTTAAAATACAAATGTACATAAGTTTACTAATTTAACAAAAAATAGTAAAATGTCTCAATAGATGGTTGCTCAAATCAAATTTAAACTTAACATGTTTGCATTGATTTTGGTTTAGGATTTCTCTGAATAAAGACTTTCACAGATGATTTTACATAGTGTTAATTTTTTCTTTACAATAAACAATGTTTCATTATCAGTATATTTGTAATTAAATTTTCCACATCAAAGCTTAATAACATAGCATTTCTTTCAATTTTTAAATGCTTTTATTTAAGACTTTTGTTTAATTAGGTCAAATCTGAAACCAATGTTTAAAATATTTATAATCAATAGATTTTCTTAATATTTTTACATGTGTTCAGTTTCAATAACAATTGAATATTTCATGCCTGTTTAGCCTAACAGTATTGGAGAGCTATATTTCAAATCACATTCAAATCAGTTCAATAAGTTTTGATCATGTGCAATAGATAGTTAAATATTTTTAACCACATGCATTCATTTAATTTGAGAAGTTTTCGGGACATTTACAGTTCATTAAAATAAAAAAGAACTAATGGGGAAATCTCAATTTCAATTTCTTTTTAATGTATTCAAATAAAGGCAGTGACTTACTTGTAAATTTTAGTCTTTTGGGAATTTTATGATAGTGCTGCTATTGCTTTCATCTTTTCTTTACTATTTTTCAGTTATCTATAACTTTAGTTTATTGTATGCAATTCTTTGTGCATAAAATTATTACTAAAATTATTAGTTTAAAAAAAATCTAAAGTTTCTAGTATTGCATATTTAACTCACAAATATAATTAAATTTGCTTATGAAAACAAGCTGAAATGTCTTATTTGGAACTCAACTAAATTGACAAAGCCTTATTGGTAGAATATTTGTTCTGATGGCAATCTTGAATGTGTATTTTATATTAATATTTTTTTAATGTACTTTTTAGTAATTTATTTACTATTTATACAATATATTTGTAAAATATTTATTTTACACCAAAAAAACTATCTAACTACAATTGGATTTATTTGAAAACAGTTAATGAGGATATAGTTATGGCACACTGGAAGCTGCTTTTGCTAGTCAATAAGAATGGCTTTCATAAATGCTGGTAAAGAAATTTCTCATAAAATTTTAATAATAAATTTATGAATTGTAAGACATATTTTCATTCTTTTACAATGTCTTAACTAAAATTTATTGTTATTTTAAAAATGGAATTCAGATAAAAAATATTTCACAATAAAATTTTTATGAATAGACAAAAATATGGTCCAATAATATAATTAAGTCAAATAATTTTTTACTTTTGGGAAATATATGTATTCAAGAACGGGTGCATGTGTGGTGCAACTATTCCCAAAAGCTCTTAATATAAAATAGATAACTAAAAATAATAAACTAGCTGAGCACTTTCAAAGGATATTGCCTTCATAATCATAGCTTGCTATTATATTTAATGATATGCAGATATGCTAATTCCATTTCTTCGATAAAATATAGCATGTGTCCTTCCTATTTATGGCATCATTGTCTCGTGAGATAAAAAAGGCCTCTTTGATTTTTCTTTTAAGGTCGAAGAAATGGAATTAGCATATCTGCATATCATTAAATATAGTAGCAAGCTATGATTATGAAGGCAAGATCCTTTGAAAGCACTCAGCTATTTTTAGTTATCTATTTTATATTAAGAGCTTTTGGGAACAGTTGTACCACACACGCACTTGTGCTTGAATGGTCCAATAATGTAAAAGACTATTGTTATATTTAAGAACTCTGTTTAGTACTTTATTTTCCCATGTTTCAAAATTCAAAAATTAATTTTTAGATTGTCTATTATTTGAAAGTTTATATTTGTAATAAATAATGTAAATATTGTCAATATATAATACAGAAAAATGGTTTCATTGTAAAAATAAAATGTTACAAATACAGTTGAAGTTATCATTAGGGTCTTTTAAATAAGAGAGAGAGAGGAATTGGAACCTGAAAAGGTTAAATTGTTGCCTTAATAAAAACAAAATTCTTGTAACTAATTTTTATTTTTTACACCTGTGTTTTGTTTTTTTTATGAATAGGAATACCTTTCTTGTTTATAAAAAAATAATTTGGAAAATAAAAATTTGAAAAATTGAAGTGATGAAATATAACAATGCAATATTTCAGGATTGTCCAGCCTGGCAATATTATCACATTCAACTTAGTTCAATAAGTTTTAATCATGCACAATGTATTGCACTGTATTTTTTAAGAAAGTTATTATATTTAATTTAATGAAAAACTTTTAAGGGCATTTAAAGATGATTAAAATAGAAAAAAAAAAATGAAAAAAAAATCTTAAATTCCTCTTGGATTGTGTATATAAAACTTGATTTTTAAATCACTGTCTTCATAAAAATCAAAATCTTATAATCAATTTTAAATAATTTTATATATTAAATATGTTTTATTTAATTATTCTTTTCAGTTTGTTTGGGTTAAATTTTGTAACTGAGTTTTAACTTAATTCTACACAGCAGATTTTTAAATTTTATATACGTACATTTAAAAAATAAAAAATCATATATTAAAAATTATATTTTAAAAAAAAGTCACTATTTAATTTGAAAATAATGCACTTATAAGCAAAAAAAATTGGTTTTTGGATCATAATTTTCACTGTTATGCATAATGGGATGTCCATATATTAAACAATTCAAGTAGTACAATTTGTAATCAAACCAAACACTCTGTTATTGTTTGAATCAATTATTTTATAGATGTCCCATGTTTTTTATGTTACATGTAAATTGTGAGCCAAGAAAAAAATTTTTTTTGTTTTTTTTGAAAATTTGTATTTTCAAAAAATATTTTTTATATATTGTAACAGGTTGGTAATTGTCACAAGAAAGTGGGAGTGCATCTAACTATGGTCAGACCTGGGTTTCTCAAGTAGGATGCTAGTGATGGCACAATAAAATGCTTAGCCCATGATCACATCTACCTTCAATGTGCTAGCTCAATATTTACTTATTGAATATAGATGTAATTTGGAGTAGTTCATCCATATCTCAAGCCACTTTCTGGCTTCATTATGCCTCAGTATTCGAACTGAGGAAGAATTCACACTTGGCTCTCTTCAGGTATGAACTTACTCATGTTACTAACTACTGCACCCAAGGATCAACTAAGTCATTCTTTCTCAGAATGTTCTAATATCAATATATAAATAAGGAGACATGTGAATATTAACATTCAACATATATCTAGTGGTATGAATGCATAATGATGATGACAAGGTAGAGACCATATTGATTGAAATAATTGAATAACATTTATTAAAAACATATAATTTAACCTTTCCGACATGCACTCATATTTTACCATTTTCTGACATTTTTCTTTGTCTCACAAATCAATGTAAAATATATGATTTTATTACTTATCTGAAAATAAAAAATTTGACTTCATTTGATAGATATTTTTGTTTATTACTGAAATAAATTTTAAATGCTCACATTTTATTTCTGTAAATATTTAAAAAATGAGATCATAAACAAAAGAAAGAGTTTAGACATCATTGTTTCTAGAAAGATTATTTTCAGTTTATAAAATCAATGAAATATTTCTTAATTTTTATTATTTTTAAACATCCAAATGAATAATTATTTATTTCTCTGATATCTAATGAATTATGCTTTAAAAGTTTAAATTTTTTGAATATTTATTGCAAAACTGCAATATTTTACACACTTATAAGTTTAATATATAGGGTATATGAGCACATACTTTCACACTACCCACCACTCTCCACTCTATCTCATAATACTGATACACTTGAACACATATATGTCAAAAAGATCACCAATATACATATTTCATGCTAAACCAGCAATCATCAGTTGGTCCAGATTATCATCTCCACACATATATGCTATAAGTGCTCAGATATATATTGAAATAGCCAATCTTCATACTTTAATGGACAGGCTTCAATCTGCTCCACACTCCAACTCTTCAACCATCCATTTAATTGAAAAACTGATGATGGAATGCTCAAAGGCCACCCTGAGGCCAAGATTCTTGTCACACCCATGTTAACCTAAGATCAATCTGACCCCTCATGTACAGGACAATCCATTTAATACATATATAAGGGATGGGCAGACATCTCTACTATGTAGAAACTAAGCTTGTAAATTGCTTCAAGCTATATTCATGATAGCTGCTAATATAACATTATATTTTTGAAAATAAAGTATTTCAAGTCAAAATAAGTTATTAATAATTTACAGTTCTTGATATCTAATAAATATACTGTAAATTATTTTTAAAAAATTTATCTAAAACCATAATAAATTTGCAAATAAACACATTTTTGCATCATTGGAACCCCAATGTCATAAAACACTGAACATTTTACAGCCTTGGCAACAGACAATAGTTGAACCTGTCAGGGTGGGGCTTATGTCTATTGTAAGAGCAGGAATTTTGAATTTCCCACCTTCTATTTCAAATTTTTCAGCAAAAATTTATTATAATAAAATATACCATTTTGCATGCATTCTAATGTATAATACTTATGAAAAAATTTACCAGGGGGCGAATTGGTCAAAATACTAAATAATTTGCATCAATTGATAATTAGGTTAACAATATTAATATATTTAATTGTATGAGCCAAGAATGGTTTTCTATCACTTTTAACAGCTGAATACAATGGATACCCTAATCCCAAATCCCATGATAGAAGTGCATACCTTGGCAGTCCTTATTTACAAAAATTTTAAATAATATATATAAAAATATTTGAAAAGATTATGAATCTAACTTACTAATTAATTTATTTACAGTCGCATCATAAAGTAACATTTGGTGTCTAATTCACGATGATTGTGATCATCCATCTTAGAGAAGATGACCCCCTCTATACCTATGTGTGGTTCCATAATAATAATAGGAAAGATCAGTCATATGCACAGAAAAGAAAACTAGTATATAACAAATGTTAGTATAACATTGAATAAATAATGAAAATTCTGTTTGGGCACTATGGTATGCTCTTAATGTGAACATCATCAAAATCATACCTCATCCCACATTCAGGGTTGGTGATGTCAAGATAATAGAGTGGTATGTAAGCCTGAATTTTATTTAATATCAAAAATATTTACTCAATCTAACACTTCCATCCCCTTGCACTTAAAATAAACTCTTCCATTATCTAAAGCATAAGCTTCCAAACGTGAAAATGGAAAGTAAAAAAAAAAAATAAAAAAAAAATGATAAATAATTTTTTAAAAAAATACAAATCAATATGATTGATAAAATAAATTACTGAGCCTGGCAAGCACTGTTCATTATATTCACAGCCTCTTACTCATGGGGATAGATCTCCTCAGGCTGTATACTATCCATAGGTTTAGTTGACATGCACTCAATCCAGAATTGTAAATCATCAACACTGTCCAGCTTGTTCCCATTAAACAAGATGCAACAGATCCACTTAAGATCATCATTCTTGATCAGTGTTCAATAAAGAATGGAATCTTACATATTCTGACATTTTTATGGGCATGGAAAGCTGGTGTGAGCCTATGGCATAATTCCTTTAGCCAGATCACCTTGCAATACCCTCATTAGTATATGTAATTTTTATAGGGTTGTTGCTCTGCATAGGGAAGTGACATAAAAAAAAGAATTATTCTTGATGATTTCTAGCTGTTGTTTATTTCTTTTCCTGCAATGATTTTATTCAAACTTGGAGTTCTTTATAATCAGTTTAAATCACTCAGTTTGCTTTTATATCTTAGGTGTATTTACATTTAAATTTATATTGATGAATGAAACAAATTCCTTTTAATCTTGTGAGATTGAAATTAGAATCTAGAATCAAATACATCCATCTTGTTTTTGTTGTATTTTTATATTGGATTATTTTCATCATCTAATATGCATATTGAATGTCTTTAGAAAAATTTAACTTTATTTAAATATTGCAAATACATTCAAGTGTTAGTAATAGCACATTAAACAGATTGAATGTATTTGGAATATTTAAATAAAGTTAAATTTTTCTAAAGACATTCAATACAACATATTAGATGATGGAAATAGTCAAATATAAAAATACAACTAGAACACAATCCTCGCAAACCTTCAGAATAACATCCATTTTGTTTAGTTTTAAAATATAGCTAATGAGATGTTGACTATCTCATGCAGTCTCTTTAATTATATCCAACTAAATGGTAGGATTGTGTGATATTGTACATCAATGTAATATTATTAAAATAAATATTATTGGAATTATCTTTTGTTTTCAAGCCTGGTTGCTTAGACACATGCTTGACATGAGGCCATAATCTCTTATGTTTAATCTTTGTTTATGTCATGATGCTGGTTAGTTAAGGACACTTGTGGCTAGTCATTTTATGTATATATGTTGAAAAAAAAAAAATCAAGTCAGATGACCTAATTTTAATAAAGCTCCTATTTACAAATGTTATATATAGAGTAAGTTAAAAATAAACTCTTATGAAGCTTCAAAAATACCCTCAACCTCAGACCGCGGTTTCTGCCTCTAGCGTCATCACTGAGGTGCTAGGGAATAAAAATACTAGAACTAGTCCAGCATTTTATCAATACCTAACTATTGAGAAGAAAATCTGAAACTTTCAGACATTTAGATGTCCAAAAATCCAGCTATCTAACTCAAATAGCCGTATGGGACTGAACTAAGTTCAGATACACCATATATTAATAGCTCTAGCAATATAAAATCGCCAAAGCATTAATAGCAAAAAGCTAAAATTAAATTGAAAAAAAAAAAAAAATCAAGTCAGATGACCTAATTTTAATAAAGCTCCTATTTACAAATGTTATATATAGAGTAAGTTAAAAACAAACTCTTATGAAGCTTCAAAAATACCCTCAACCTCAGACCACGGTTTCTGCCTCTAGCGTCATCAGTGAGGTGCTACGGAATAAAAATACTAGAACTAGTCCAGCATTTTATAAGAGTTTGTTTTTAACTTACTCTATATATAACATTTGTAAATAGGAGCTTTATTAAAATTAGGTCATCTGACTTGATTTTTTTTTTTTCAATTTAATTTTAGTTTTTTGCTATTAATGCTTTGGCGATTTTATATTGCTAGAGCTATTAATATATGGTGTATCTGAACTTAGTTCAGTCCCATATGGCTATTTGAGTTAGATAGCTGGATTTTTGGACATCTAAATGTCTGAAAGTTTCAGATTTTCTTCTCAATAGTTAGGCATTGATAAAATGCTGGACTAGTTCTAGTATTTTTATTCCCTAGCACCTCACTGATGACGCTAGAGGCAGAAACCGCGGTCTGAGGTTGAGGGTATTTTTGAAGCTTCATAAGAGTTTGTTTTTAACTTACTCTATATATAACATTTGTAAATAGGAGCTTTATTAAAATTAGGTCATCTGACTTGATTTTTTTTTTTCAATTTAATTTTAGTTTTTTGCTATTAATGCTTTGGCGATTTTATATTGCTAGAGCTATTAATATATGGTGTATCTGAACTTAGTTCAGTCCCATATGGCTATTTGAGTTAGATAGCTGGATTTTTGGACATCTAAATGTCTGAAAGTTTCAGATTTTCTTCTCAATAGTTAGGCATTGATAAAATGCTGGACTAGTTCTAGTATTTTTATTCCCTAGCACCTCACTGATGACGCTAGAGGCAGAAACCGCGGTCTGAGGTTGAGGGTATTTTTGAAGCTTCATAAGAGTTTGTTTTTAACTTACTCTATATATAACATTTGTAAATAGGAGCTTTATTAAAATTAGGTCATCTGACTTGATTTTTTTTTTCAATTTAATTTTAGTTTTTTGCTATTAATGCTTTGGCGATTTTATATTGCTAGAGCTATTAATATATGGTGTATCTGAACTTAGTTCAGTCCCATACGGCTATTTGAGTTAGATAGCTGGATTTTTGGACATCTAAATGTCTGAAAGTTTCAGATTTTCTTCTCAATAGTTAGGCATTGATAAAATGCTGGACTAGTTCTAGTATTTTTATTCCCTAGCACCTCACTGATGACGCTAGAGGCAGAAACCGCGGTCTGAGGTTGAGGGTATTTTTGAAGCTTCATAAGAGTTTGTTTTTAACTTACTCTATATATAACATTTGTAAATAGGAGCTTTATTAAAATTAGGTCATCTGACTTGATTTTTTTTTTTCAATTTAATTTTAGTTTTTTGCTATTAATGCTTTGGCGATTTTATATTGCTAGAGCTATTAATATATGGTGTATCTGAACTTAGTTCAGTCCCATACGGCTATTTGAGTTAGATAGCTGGATTTTTGGACATCTAAATGTCTGAAAGTTTCAGATTTTCTTCTCAATAGTTAGGCATTGATAAAATGCTGGACTAGTTCTAGTATTTTTATTCCCTAGCACCTCACTGATGACGCTAGAGGCAGAAACCGCGGTCTGAGGTTGAGGGTATTTTTGAAGCTTCATAAGAGTTTGTTTTTAACTTACTCTATATATAACATATGTATATATGTGAGTGTATTTATTTATTTTAATATAGAAATTTAAGACTTTATCTTTCTTTAAAAAAATAATAATAATTTGCTTATCGTGATGTTTTGCATATGTGTGTGTGTGTGTTTGATAAAGGATAACTGTTATTTGATAATTATTTGGTTAGGCTTAATATGGTGTAGATTAATGCGGGTGGATTGTTGGTTGTAAGTCACCCCTACAATATATTATTTATTCTTGATTAATTTCCCAAAATATTTATTGGAATCCTTGACAAAAGATTACGTTTTATATTCTAAAGAGCAAAACATCTTGAGAAAAAATCTTTAGAACTAACAATAGGTCTTAATAGAATGTAGTTCTTAAAATTTTAAGTTAGAGTATAAAAACAGAAGATTTTCCTGTTAGTTTATATTTTTCTAAATTAATGAATTATATATGATGCTTCTCTCAGTAATTCTTGCAACTTTGTTTTTATAAATAATACAAGATTTTTTGCTAAATTTTATATTTCTTGCTGTGAGGAGTTGTCTTATTTTGTTATCATAATCAGTAGTATTTATTACAACTGAAGAGATGCCTTTGATGACAGGAACAATGGTTATGAGTTTGTTTAGTCTGAAAGATTTAATAGCTGTCCTCTCATTATAAAAAATGTTTGATTTCAATTTTTGGTATCTCTTAAATGTTCTCTTTATTTCCTAGTGTAATTCTGCTGCTTCTTCTAAAGGCAATAATTAGTGAGATCCTCAGTTCTGCCATTACATCTAATAAGTGAGTATTATATTGCATAATGGCAAAGTTTAAAAACTTCAGCAACTGTTACATATTTAGAACAAAGACTTTGTACTGATACAAATAATAATTTGTTTGGTACTGTATGTTAATAAGTCTGTCTAGGTTTACAATTTTTTATGTAGAGCATGATTTTCTTGTTGCTTGACACAAGTCTTCATTTCTTAGTTTAATTTTTGGCAAGTATTCTATACTACTAATGAAACACTAGCTTTGAAACTTTAAAAATTACTTCTCTTAATTTTGCCTCACTATCTCTCTGAGTATTTTTTTCAGCTTTCTGAAAGTGTATTGGAGGTGTTAGTTGCAAACCTTTAGGAACAGTATCTTCAGACCTTCATTTTCATAGAAAAATTAATTGATTTTTGACTCTGGCCAATAGTTATAATCTCATGCAGTTTTTATTTTAAGCATTATGGTGGCACTATGATTCCTACATCTTCTCTATATTGTTTTAAGTCTATCTATAATTGTATAGTATGGTATATAGTTTTTACTCCACAGCTACACTTTTAAAATATTAGTTGAAAAAAAAATTGAAGATGTCAGCACTATATGGTATCTTTGCTTGATTGACAGTACCCTATTAGCATGATAATGAAATGTAGGACATTGCCTAAAAGTTAATAAAGATGAGAACTTCTGATTAATAGAGTATTTTACCCCAAGAGCAGATAATTGGGTAATCTAGTTTTCTAAAGAAAAATAGTAATTTTCAGTGATTTATTTACAAATTAAAGCAAAATTTTTATAAAACATTTATTTTTAAACCAAAAACTATGTCACTGGTAGAAGTTTGTCTTTGATAACAATTTATTTCTAAAAAGACAATTTTTAAAAAGTTTGTTATGGCAAATGGAAGCATCTTCTATTGGGTAAAATAAAATTGTCTTTATCAAAATAATAAAAAATATATTGTTTACAATTTTAATAATATTAAATAATATACTAAGTTATACATTTTTTTTATTTTTCTATGGCAATATCTAACCTTAAATGTATCTTTTAATGACATAAAATTTAAATATTTAATATTTTTTCTACTAACTTAGTGAATAGATAAAGTACATCCAATAGATACCAAGCACTATTGTTGTAGATAAAAACTTTGTTTAGATATTTATTTTCATATTTTTAAAACATCAAATATTATCTTTTATAATGCTTATCACTTGAAAGCTTATATTTATAATAAATAATGTTAAGATTATCAATATAAAATTTTCAAATATGTAGAAATATTAATGAAAGACACTAGATCTCATTCAAAATAGAAAAATGAAGTTTGTTGCTGAATAGGTTAAACATTTGAATTGAAAATAAATTTACACTTGATCAAATATAAATATTAAAAAAGATTGATAGGGTCTCTAAATAATATCTCACCATTCTTAAAATATTTGAAAAACAAAGATTGTTTTTCCAAAAGTGGGTTTTTTCATGTGTTACATACATAGCAAAAATTTATCATATTCACTAACAAACATTTTATATATACATATAATTTATATGGAATCTGGATTGGAAAAAATCATTCAGATTCCAACGAAGCTTAGGTTTTGTTTTGTTTTTTGTTGTTGTTGTTTTGTTTTTTAGTAATCAGTTTATAAATAATCCAAGTAATGATTCAAATCTGATCCGTCGATACATATTTTGTTATTCTTAACTACAAAATAAATAAAGATTAAAAGATGTTCAAATTTTTAGCATCCTGCATTTGTAAAATGTTTAAGTAATGATATTTTTTCAGTGTTTTTCCATGAAACTATTGTAGATTTTCCTGAAGTAACCTACTTAAAAATATTTATTTTATTTACATTTTCGATATTGTTCATCATCAATTGTAATATTAAATATGCTAAGTTTATTTCTGATATCATTTTTTTATATGCATTAAAAAAATAATCGAAATGATTTATTGTTCAGAAGTATAAAAATCGAGCCGCGGAAGTGGCACGTGATTAATGGACTTTAGTTCCAGAATCCGGCAGGCTATCTTTGTATTAAATTACTAGCGCAAAAATAATCATTATTTTTGAATGCATTTATACTGACTAAATCAGTATTATTTAAATTTTTGACATAATTAAAACTTATTTCAAACAACGAATGTGTATAAATTCATTTTACATTTTAAATCAGAAGGTCTCAAAAGTAAAATAAACCATAAAATTTTATTTATAGTTTTATAATAACGTTTAAATTTATTGAATAACATAGTATGTATTAAAAGTTTGTTTTAACTTTTTCAAGAAAATCAATAAGTAATTAATCAAAGAATGCGATGTAGTCAGATATTAGATTTCAAGAAGTAACGAGAAAGCTAATGGCAACAGTTACTAAAAAAAATTAAAGTAAACAAGAATTTTTATTGTAAACTGGTTTCTATCATTTAATATTATCATTACTGCTTACTTTTTGCAAAAAAATGTTAATAATAATAAACAAACAAATATGATTTATAGAATCATAATTTAATATTATGCTTATATACTATGTTTTGGCCCTAACAATGGTTATTAACTATTTGTAGTTAATCATATTTGAATATCAATTTTTATTTTGTCGCTATATATGTATGCATAGGAGATTGTTTTTAAAACAGTCACTCTTAATGTTATCTATGCATCCTAGGGCTCAGTTATCTAAGATTCTGCAGTATTAATTATCTTTATGCACTTTGTCTGTGAAATTCCACTTATATAATGAATTATGTTCACAAATTCTGACTCCAACTTTTGTAAATGTAAAGCATAGAAAATCATTTGCTTAGTTGATATTTTGTATTGAGGCTGTATAGTGAATAATGAGTAACTTTAAAATTGAATTTGAATTGAGAAATTTGGATGAATTACTTGAAAATGATTATATATTTGGACAGTCTCATTTAGGCATTCAAGACCACTACAACAACAAGAAAGAATTAGAAAAATTACTTGTACAAAAAAATCAGGTAGAATATAAGTATTAGTAATTATGGAAAATAAAGAAATAGGTTTGATAGTTAGGGAACATATTTCAATTTTTAAATTTGGGTACATAAAAAATGTGAACTTTGCATGGATACAGATTCTTCAAGAGTTAAATGATCAGCAGCAATTGTGACTAAATAGTTGTAGTGTTTTAAAATAAGTGTAACTGATATTAGTGAAATTTATTTTCTAAAAAAAATATGTTTAACTGAAAGATATATCAAATTTAAGTTTATCTTTTGTTTGGTAGGACAAATCCAAAGAAAAAGACTGATTGGTATGTATCCACTATGATATCTAATTTGATATTTTTTGGAGTTGTACTAACAATAAAAAAATATGTTTACATTCAACATACATTTTTAAAAGGCATTTATTTGAAAGCCATCTGTTAATAAGCTTGAGTAGTAATGGATCCTACATACATTGTTATGTTCTCATCAGAAGATTTGGATATATTATATAAATTAATTAGTCAACCATTATATATATGAAGTTAAAGCCACAGTCAATATGTATTGATGTACAGCAACCAATCAGATGCAGTTCAGCAGGCTGAATGAAAACAATAGAAAACCTATCCAAGCTAACACTAACCAAAAGAAGGCCTGAAAAAGTTTACTATCCTTAGCAGAACCAATACAACTTGGCTGTGGATTTAACTTTGTATATATGATGGACATCCTGTTTACTAATTAATTTACATCTATATTAACTATTAAAAATATTAAATTTATATATATATTCACTTATACCATTCTACCTAAAAAGTTAACATGAAAGTCAGTCTCTTCTTGGAGCATTTTGAACTTCATATTATTAGCTCCATAGTATAAAACAATTAATGGTTTATCCAGATTGCAAATACATCCTACTCATTAATGAAGATGGTATCAGTAAGAAAAAGTTATTTCAGAATAAATAAAAAATTATTGCTCAAAAAATATTTTCTCAATGAAACCTAATAACATTAAAAATGTTTATCCAATAAAAAATTTAAAAAAAAAAATGATTTTTTGTAGCATTGTGATATTGCATCAGCAGCAGTAATAGATAAAGTCTTTATTACAGCAGATGTTAATGTATGCATTTTTAGGAAAAGTAACATGACCTAAAGTTATTAAAATAATAGTAATGGCTATTAATTTCTATATTCTGTTATTGAATTTTTATACAAACCACAGATTAACTCTTATAGAAATGTTCTTTATATAGAAGAATACTTGTAAGAATCTACAATTAATAAAATGGTCGTCTAATTAATTATATTTATAATTAGGAGTCACAATGTAAAAGGTCAATATTTATAGATTCATCACAGACAGTATGTCCAAAGATTAAAATAATACATTAAAAATCGTTCCTATTCCAAACATAAGGATAAGAAATGAGATATTAGTTCTTAAAAAGAATTTTCTTTTTTGCAGAGTTTTATCAGTTATTAAACACTAAAATTATCAATTTGAATATTCAAAATAGTAAAATTAGAAAAAAAATATCTACAGAATTTGACTACACCAATGAGTATTGTATTCTTTATTTTTTACCTACTAGTTCTGTAAAACAATGTAATATTATAATAAATATATCTGATCTCATAAAAAAGTTTATATTAATCAATTTATCTTTAAATCCAATTTTTTCTATTCAAACTACTAATGGAGTTAATTTCCTTTTAATGACTTTTCAAGATTAATGAAAACTACCAAACCAATTCTCATATTCATTACACAGTGTGTACAATGATGAACTTTAATTTATTTAATCACTAAAATCTACATTTTTAAATTTTTAAAATTTTACTAATAATAGATCAGTGGTTCCAAAAGTGTGACTTGTAAAATTCTGAAACTCTAAGACAAGAGACTTAGGGATACAAATGCTTTTATTTTTTTATTTAATAAATAGTTAAATCATTATTACTACAGAAACTATTCATAAATGAGTTTTTTCACTTCAATTCTAAGCAAAAAAAAATATTCTAGAGATGAGTTTTGCCATAATAAATCAAACTAATTCACTTTTCAATTTCATTTTTTTTACAAACAACTTTTATTTTTAAATATGTCAAGATTATATCTAATTGTAGCTGTCCACCATATTCTATTATCTGTTGTATCATTCCCAAAAAAACAACATTGTTGCATTTTCTTAAATTATTTTGGAGATTATTTAAAATTATATTAAACTTTAAATAAAATGTTATATTTTAATGACTTTTTGAAAAATAAAAAGTTGTTTTCTGTTATAAATTATTAATTTTTTCTAACCAAATAATGTCATAATAATCATTGGATTTTAAAGAAAGTAAATTTTAGCAATACCAATAAGCTATCATTACCAGTATTTGAAAATTTATATGTATACATTTATAGACATATTCAATTGTTGAAATTGACTGTATATCTGCCAGACTCATTGAGGAACTCACTAGCATTCTCAAATCTACTGTTCATTATACTTTTAGAAAAGATTTGAAACATAGAATATTGACAATACCCAAATAAGATTCAGGAAGTACTATAGAGATAGGCAAATAATCACAATGATGGATCCAATATTATTGTCAAACTTTATAATAAGTGATGAGCCATGCTGGGTTTCTAATCTATGCCATCAATCAAGCTTCAGAAATCAGAATGAAGATTGTCAGAAAAAAGAAAAATTAAAAAATTTCAAATGCAGGTGAGTTTAATCCAAACAGATCCACTGGGTTTTTTTTTTTCATAATGAATACATTCCTGAAGATCAGACAGTAAATGTTAAATACTACTTGAGCATTTTAAATCATTTGCGGGGTGACCTTTTATGCAGTGATTGAATACTATGAACCAGGTTCTGTTCATTTCCAGAATAGCTCACACCACAATGTCAGGTTGTAATAATTATATTTATAAAGCACATACTTGTTACATAAAATAATATATATTAAGGCTACAACCTTGAAGCTATGCACGTGAAAAATTGAAAGATTTTCACAAATGTTAATGTTAATAAAATTTGTGGACTTAATTAATGAGGTATTGAATAGCCTTACACTCTCAAATCAAAATGCTTTAGATTCTCCTATTTATTTAGAAAAGTAGGTTTAGATAAGAGTGGTTATTCTTGTCTTTTAAATAAATTTTGTGTTAAAGTTTTGCAGAGGTCCCTATTGTCATTGTTTCAGGATACAGAAACAAACTTCAGCCAAAAACAAATATAATTATTAATAATTTTTATGTTTGATTAAATTCAAAAATGTTAGTAAAATATATATATTGTAACGAGCACAGACATTCGTTACATTGTTTTTTTTATTTATTAAACATGAAAGTAAATTAAAAAGTTCGCATTTAAAAATTTTCTTTAAGAATTAAAAATTGAAATTAAATATCATCTTAAACTCGTATATGTTAAATCGCACAGATAATGAAAAATTATTAAAATAAAACTTTATTAAAGAAAAAGTATTTTAAAACTAAATTTTAAAAAGATTGGAGATAAAATTATATCTTTAAATTTATCTTTAAATATATTTTTGATTTGGAAAACAGGTTAATTAATTAATCAGAAATGGAAATGATTGTTAATTAGTTAAATGTAAACCAGCCTTGGGCATTTAAATGTAAAAACATCGGTCAGATAGGAAAACAATAGAAACTGTTAGCAAATAAGAAGAAATCCCTATGGAATCGGACCGCAGCGAAAGGACCATCGCATCGGTGACGTAATGTAAATTCAATCCTTCACATTAATATAAAAAGGACAAGTTTGGAAATTATTAGTTAGTTAATGATTATTACGATGTGACTATATGTATTAGTACGGAGTTGGAGGTGAAGGGATTGAAAGAGGCGCTTTCAATTCCTTCAGCTGTTAAAGAAAAGGGAGTGAAACATCGTTTTCTACATTGAGGACCAACTAAATTAAAAAAACCTCAAAATAAATAAATAAAACAATAGCTAAATGTATACCAATAGCTTCAGGATGGCGTGGGAATTCCTGTTCAAACTTACTAATGACAGATAAAGATGAACTGTTTAAAACCGTAAGAACTTTATAAATAATGAACATTAAATTAAAATTTTCTATATTTAAATGATTGCAATATGATCCTATCTGACCAAACTAAATTCTTTATTAATAGTGTTATTTGATGTATTTTTTTTCTTATTTATGTAAAATCATTTCCATTTATTTATTTTTTATTCTTTAAGTTTTTATCATGATTTTTTTGTTTTTCGTTAAATTAATTATATAAATGTTAAACTTAAGTCGGGCGTGAATGGCTGTATAGATTTGTAAAGTTATATTAGGGGAGGGTAATCTTAGGTTATTTGTGTCATTGTTAGATTGGGTCAATGGATTGGATATATTGATGTAGTTAGTAGATGTAGTCGGAGATTTGCTACTGGCAGAATCGCTTCATACGCCGCACTCTCCCGTTTTGCCTAGGGAAGGAATTATAAGACGCAGAGCGCAGTTCCTTTCTATGGAGTTTTTTTTTTATTGTTCTTCTCGTTGGATAGAAGTAATATTCCTATCTAATGAAAGTCAATATCTTCTCTTAATCTTTTTGGTGCTGCCGTATTCCGTATTACATTGAATACATCGATGTATCAGATGAATTGATGCCAGTTTGACTGCGAATTTTAGCCTAAGGTTAAATAGGGATAGAATATTTTATTTTCAAATGCAAATCTATGTGGTCTATTCATACTTGACCATAAATAAAAATGCATTAAATTTAAGTTGTTTATAGACGCTTGCATGGATTGGTTATCGGTTAAGTATGTTTTGGGTTTTCATATTTGATCAAAATATATAGACATTCGATAAATAATGATACCTTACGGTGAGTATCTAAAATGTATTTATTCGGATGTCTTTTAAGTTATTGGTGACAATGCAAGTATCTTATGGTGAATACTATTGGGTTACATATAAATTTCCCTCTGCAATTGTCAGTAATCAATAATTTTGTATTTTGATCGTTTATGTTTCTTTTGAAATGTTTTTGACCGTGAAATCTATGTAACCGATCTATATTCAACATTATAAACAAGCTTTCATAAATTTATATGTGCGAACTTAATTAAAATGTAAAATTATAATATAATAGTAATTAAATGAAAATTAAAGTAAAGTTAAAAATAATGTTAAATGTTAAAATGTAAACTGATACTAAAACAATTTTAAATCTTATATATATATGTGCGTAAATAAATTTTTGTATGTTAATTACTGGCAGTGGCTTATGTTATTCTTTTTTTATATATACTCTTAGATTATCTTATTAAATCTCTGCTATTCCACTGAGCTAGTGACATGGGCTAATGACCGGAATCAAAATTTAAAAAAAAAAAAAATTTTTTTTTTTTTTTACTTACGTATCTGCCTACTCTATAAATTTTTCTAGGTTCAAATGCCTAGATGGCGCCCTGTAGTGCAGATTACGTGAAGTCACCTTCTCCGGATTGTTACAACTGGCGAACCAACTCGGGCCGATCTTTAATAAACCACAAATACTCTGAGCAAATTTTGTCAAAATGAAATATTTGTATCTGTTTGATATAGTCGTATATTTAAATCTTATAAAAGATGAGAAGAAATTGATATATATTAAACACAAGAAAGTGTAAAAAATTTTAAAATAATTTTGTTAGAAAAAAAAGTCAAAAGGTTGAATAAATGTTTTTTGTTGTTGATATATATTATGTTTAAGTGTATGGAAAGTTTATGATGAAATGTGGTACCTTACGATGAGTACCGTTGGGAATTTACTTCAGTGTAATCCTATTTAAGCATTTTAATCAGTTATAAATAAGTTGGTGGTATTTATAATTGTGCTGCAAATATACACGTATAAATCCATTATCTTTCAAAATATATTTACTTCAATGCAACCTTCTTAAATAAATAATTTATAAAATAACTTGCTTGTCATGCCGTGTGTAAAAATAAAATGTATAAAATAAAATAGAACTCTTGTGGGGAGGGGTGTAAACGTAAATGGTCCTTAGGTAAGCGATAGTCAACATTTTCTTTTTCTTTTTGTATATAGTCTTTTTGTAAAATTATTAACCGGATGTTTTGTAAATGTCTTCGTCAATCGTGTACCGTAATTACTAACCCTAAGTAAAATATTTTTTTTTTGATCATTTTTTTTAAGCAACTTTACTGATATGTAACGAGCACAGACGTTTGTTACATTGTTTTTTTTTATTTATTAAACATGAAAGTAAATTAAAAAGTTCGCATTTAAAAATTTTCTTTAAGAATTAAAAATTGAAATTAAATATCATCTTAAACTCGTATATGTTAAATCGCACAGATAATGAAAAATTATTAAAATAAAACTTTATTAAAGAAAAAGTATTTTAAAACTAAATTTTAAAAAGATTTGGAGATAAAATTATATCTTTAAATTTATCTTTAAATATATTTTTGATTTGGAAAACAGGTTAATTAATTAATCAGAAATGGAAATGATTGTTAATTAGTTAAATGTAAACCAGCCTTGGGCATTTAAATGTAAAAACATCGGTCAGATAGGAAAACAATAGAAACTGTTAGCAAATAAGAAGAAATCCCTATGGAATCGGACCGCAGCGAAAGGACCATCGCATCGGTGACGTAATGTAAATTCAATCCTTCACATTAATATAAAAAGGACAAGTTTGGAAATTATTAGTTAGTTAATGATTATTACGATGTGACTATATGTATTAGTACGGAGTTGGAGGTGAAGGGATTGAAAGAGGCGCTTTCAATTCCTTCAGCTGTTAAAGAAAAGGGAGTGAAACATCGTTTTCTACATTGAGGACCAACTAAATTAAAAAACCTCCGAATGAATAAATAAAACAATGGCTAAATGTATACCAATAGCTTCAGGACGGCGTGGGAATTCCCGTTCAAACTTACTAATGACAGATAAAGATGAACTGTTTAAAACCGTAAGAACTTTATAAATAATGAACATTAAATTAAAATTTTCTATATTTAAATGATTGCAATATGATCCTATCTGACCAAACTAAATTCTTTATTAATAGTGTTATTTGATGTATTTTTTTTCTTATTTATGTAAAATCATTTCCATTTATTTATTTTTTATTCTTTAAGTTTTTATCATGATTTTTTTGTTTTTCGTTAAATTAATTATATAAATGTTAAACTTAAGTTGGGCGTGAATGGCTGTATAGATTTGTAAAGTTATATTAGGGAAGGGTAATCTTAGGTTATTTGTGTCGTTGTTAGATTGGGTCAATGGATTGGATATATTGATGTAGTTAGTAGATGTAGTCGGAGATTCGCTACTGGCAGAATCGCTTCATACGCCGCACTCTCCCGTTTTGCCTAGGGAAGGAATTATAAGATGCAGAGCGCAGTTCGTTTCTATGGAGTTTTTTTTTATTGTTCTTCTCGTTGGATAGAAGTAATATTCCTATCTAATGAAAGTCAATATCTTCTCTTAATCTTTTTGGTGCTGCCGTATTCCGTATTACATTGAATACATCGATGTATCAGATGAATTGATGCCAGTTTGACTGCGAATTTTAGCCTAAGGTTAAATAGGGATAAAATATTTTATTTTCAAATGCAAATCTATGTGGTCTATTCATACTTGACCATAAATAAAAATGCATTAAATTTAAGTTGTTTATAGACGCTTGCATGGATTGGTTATCGGTTAAGTATGTTTTGGGTTTTCATATTTGATCAAAATATATAGACATTCGATAAATAATGATACCTTACGGTAAGTATCTAAAATGTATTTATTCGGATGTCTTTTAAGTTATTGGTGACAATGCAAGTATCTTATGGTGAATACTATTGGGTTACATATAAATTTCCCTCCGCAATTGTCAGTAATCAATAATTTTGTATTTTGATCGTTTATGTTTCTTTTGAAATGTTTTTGACCGTGAAATCTATGTCACCGATCTATATTCAACATTATAAACAAGCTTTCATAAATTTATATGTGCGAACTTAATTAAAATGTAAAATTATAATATAATAGTAATTAAATGAAAATTAAAGTAAAGTTAAAAATAATGTTAAATGTTAAAATGTAAACTGATACTAAAACAATTTTAAATCTTATATATATATATATATGTGCGTAAATAAATTTTTGTATGTTAATTACTGGCAGTGGCTTATTTTATTCTTTTTTTTATATATACTCTTAGATTATCTTATTAAATCTCTGCTATTCCACTGAGCTAGTGACAGGGGCTAATGACCGGAATCAAAATTTAAAAAAAAAAAAAAAATTTTTTTTTTTTTGACTTACGTATCTGCCTACTCTATAAATTTTTCTAGGTTCAAATGCCTAGATGGCGCCCTGTAGTGCAGATTACGTGAAGTCACCTTCTCTGGATCGTTACAATATATATATAAGTTTCACCAAATTTCCATATCTTTATTTGTCTGTGAGTGTACATGAATATTATGGTATATCAAATACTTCAGCAGATAATTTTATTTTGTTACCTAAGCTTATAGGCATTATAATTATCTTTCTGGCATCGATTTATCTACATACATTATGCTCTCTTTGATTTATATTTTTCTTCCTTTAGAGATTTTTAGCAAAGGCAATGTTGGACAGAAGTTAACAAAAAGTGTGGAGTGATCTTTTCTTAACCTGCTAAAAACATCGGGAGAAGAAAAAAAAGTCCTATGTTCATTAAACACTCATAAGGGCTTGCTTTTATGATATGGACCTTAAAGTTACCTCCACACAAGTAAATGAAAAGATTACAATTTATCTAAATGTAAATATAATAAAACACAATCTCATGCTAAATAAGGCATATCAGAAAAACAGAACTACATAATTAATAAATCACTAACCAAAAGATGTATGGTTTCAGGAAACACAAACATACAACAAACTAAAGTAAATTAAACAAAAGGGGATAGGTAATCTAAAAAGGAAAACTACTATCATCTGGCAAAGCCTTTAACAACAAATAATAATATATAAAAAATACCACTCCCTGAAAAAGTGACGAAACATAAAATCTTGACAGATTCTCTACAATCTTTCAATTAAAAAAAATACATATAATAAAAGAAATATTAAATTACTAATAATATCTAAATTTCTACTCATAAGCTTATCATATATTCATATACTTTTTCTCTGAGTACAAAATTTAGATATTTAAACCTTGGTTAAAATAGAAAAAGGTTCTGTTATCTTTACAGCTTCAATTTTCCCATCTGATTCCAATGGTGTGAGCAAGGTTGAGTTCCAGCAAGTGTATACTGCCATGTTTTTTGATCTTCATTAATCTGATCATGAAGTAAAAAGACAATTTCAGGATCAGTTTCAAAATACACAATTATGACATGTTCATGATGACACAATTTTGAACTCTGGGATTTGTTTTGGAATGTTTTTTGCACTGCATATTTATAATCTTTATCTCCAAGGATAGTAGTTTTTGCATTTTGAATTGATGGTTGGTATTCCCAGCAATAAGCATATTGTCTTCATTTTTTTTTTTCAAATGGTTTCTTTAGCAGTTAGAAAACAGCAATTAGAAAATATCAAATCATCAGCAATCTGCAATTCAATTGGTAAATATCAGACATCAGCAACCCACAATTATCAAATTAAACTGAGAGAGTGCAAACTTCTCAAGTGCTTATGACTATCACCAGCCAATCAGATCAAGCACTGAGACAGAGAATTTAACAAGAAAAAGGTGGTTCCACCTTCTTCCTTACTTGTCTTTCTATAAAAGGTGGTTCCACCTTCTTCTTTACTTGTCTTTCTATATAAAAACAAGTAAGGAAGAAGGTGGAACCACCTTTTTCTTGTTAAATTCTCTGTCTCAGTGCTTGATCTGATTGGTTGGTGATAGTCATAAGCACTTGAGAAGTTTGCACTCTCTCAGTTTAATTTCAATACTGTCTGCGCTTTATAAAATAAATATTAATTATCAAATATAAAATAATATATATAGCAATAAAAATAATCAGAGCTTTTATATTCTATTTTTATCTTCACCAAATCTTAAAATCTAACTGGGGTTAGTCTTTATCTCCTGCCAGATCTTAAATAAAAGTTTTAACCAGGGCTATTCTTTATCTTTTGCTAGATCTTAATTAAAATTTTAAACTGGGCTATTCTTTATTCGCTCTCTTTTTTTTAAATGCCACTTTTAATAAATTTGAAAATTAAGTCTCTGCTTTTAAAATAGATTAAAACAAAACAAAAAAATATCTCAATCAAAACTCTTTTAAAGCAAAATATTTTTATAATTTTTATTTATAACTGAGTATGTGTGTTATAGCACATACACTTAAAAAAAGTAATAAAATACAAAATTTTAAATAAAATTTTCTCTTTTAAAATCTTTATAAATATACCTTTTATTTTTGATTTTAGAGTAGTTGATTTTTGAAGTGGAGAATGTCTCTGGTTCGATGTATATATATTAGTATTTTTACTTTTCAGTGTAAATAATTCACAATTAAGCAGTCTGAGAATTTTTTTTATTATTATTAGGCTTTTATCAGTGTAGAAACAATGAATTGAAAGAAATCACAGAATTATAAATAAAACATAAATTTGTTTACAATATAATAAAAATATTATTTAAAAAATTAAGACTTCTCATATATGTATAGCAAATTTGTTAAATAATTTTGGTTTGATTGAAAATAACTGCAGTGCATATATATATAATGAAATATTTTTCAAAATACATCCATTTATAATTTATTGAAAATAAATTACACACATATGCAACTGGATAATATTTCGTTTATATCTGTAACCCATGAAAATCTTTGATTTAATATATATGCTAAATAAGAATACAATATGTTCCAGCAAAAAGGTGATTGATGTGATATAAAATATAAGGCATTATTTATGTTTTGTTTTCATTAATGATTATTCAAAATAGTCTTCTATGACTCAACATACTGAACAAAATAATTGTAAAACTATTTGAAGCAGTTTTAAAATCCACTACCAGAAGTGTAGAAACTTTGTTGCAAGCACCTGGGATTCCTGAATTGAACAATGATAGAATCTTTTATGGTAAACTTTAATTTTGGAAATATCCAAAATTCAGTAGGAGTTAAATCAAAAGAATATAGGACAGATGCATAAAAACAATAATCTTTTTTTTGATTAAAAATGTGCACATCCTGACATTAAAGTAATATATATATATCATCATCATCATCATCATCAACCATTATCAATCCACTGCAGGATGAAGGTCTCTCCAAGTTTAATCTA